>SKCR01000130.1:0-396050 GCA_019454045.1 Zanthoxylum bungeanum
CATTATCATTATCATATGTCCAACACATAAATGAAAAAATCAAACCCATTACATGCTTAATGCTCTCGGCCAAGGAAGGATTTTGTGTCCGATTTAGTTTCAATCCAATCGAACCCACAATCGACATTAAATCACCATCCTAAATGATTTCCAATACATCCAATGTTCAAAAATCAAAATACCAAGACATTCAAGGGCATATACCTATTCGGCCAAGGTGATTAATTAGGGATTTTATGTTCAATTCAAAATCCAATCCAATTAGTTCCAAATTAACATTATCCTTAATGATTCCAACTCATCAAATGAATCAAAATCAAAAATTTCCAAGCACCCAAAAATCAATACACATTCGGCCAAGAGGAAATAATTGGGGAAAATTGTTCTAAACATTTTTCTTGAAATTGATCAAATCAATCTTCAATACAACAACATTTAAACATGCTCAATCATCCATTTCATAAAATCATGCTCAAATCCAAAATACCCAATTTTAAGCCCTACATTTTTCATGCTTGAACCTAAGCTCTTGATGCCATTGTTGGTTATTATCTAGGTCCCAAGATCAAACAAGCAATGAAAACAATGTGTAAACACCAACGGAGATAGCGGAATACTTACATCGATCGGTTGAGACGATTTGAAGACGAATGAAGGCCAAAAAGCCACTGCCATAGGCGCACAAAACCAGCAGTTCACTGCCTCCAAAAACAGAATTTTGAGTGACGAAACGGAGCTCCAAGCCTCGTCCGACGGATCCCGGCTCATGGGTGAACCTCCCTACCACCTTCGCAAGACTCGTAAGTGTGCTAGCACTTGGATTTTCACCATGAAAACCCACTCTTGGCTTCCCTTGTACAGGCCATTTTGGCTCAAAACCAGTGAGTTTATTTTGTGTTTTGGCGTGAGGAAAAAGAGGAAAAAGAGAGAGAAGAAAGTTGTAATGTGATTGTCAAAGCTTTTCCAAAAAAAAAACTTTATATATTTTTCCATAAAATATATATTAAAACATTTACCAAATGATTAATTAAAATCAAAAGTAAATATTTCCCTCCAAACACTATTACAACAACTCACATCACTATTCACATGTCACTTTAATAAAGTGACTTGATGTAAGTCTTTCAATCAATCAACTCAATCACATCAATCAATCACATCACTCAAAGTGACATTTTATTTGACGCTTGATGTGACGATTGATTTGATGCTTGATGTGACTTGCGTCGCCGTACTCGAATTCAAAATACGAATGCACTCGCAATCACACTCGGGCTCAGGTTTGTTAATTCCAAATTAACGATTTTTCCGTCGTGTCATAATTAAATGATTACGCCTAGCGATTTCACTATTCACGTCGCTAACGAATTAATTTTAAATTAATTCGTTCTCCCGAATTAAAATCTAATTTTAATTCCGCGTCGAAATATAATTTCGTTTAATATATCGAATATATTAATTTACCGATTAATTCCAAATTAATCGTTATCTCTCTCTAGACGATATTTTATCCTAGATAAAATATCTCCGTAATTAATCCTAGATTAATTTTCTCTCTCTTCTATATAATCCCAGATTATTCAAGAGTGCGAGTTGTGCGTCATCGGTGGATTATCGGGAAGCGACCCATGAGATCCCCAGATAAGTTGGCAGTAAATACGGTCGTCGGAGTATCCGAATCACGTACGTACCAAGTACTACGTTCTACCGATTTACGAGACAAGGTCGACTCCTAGCAAAGCACCAAGTCTTCCCAATTCTCCGGACATATCCATTTAAGAATATTTAAGATCTGTATCAAGCGTAGTATAGTAATGTATTGTGCGTATCGGCCCAGTATCGGATAGTCACGTGCTAGGGCTGGGGCTGGATAAGTGTCTACCCCGTCTGAAGCACATATCGGATGTCTGGTAACATAGTCTCTATAATCGGATATTCATGACCTGGTCACAATATCTCGATTGGTTGCGCAACACTCAAGAGCACTAGTACCGTATCCTGCGTGACATCATCTCCACTATGACTGAAGTGATACTTCTGTCTTGACATCACACCCAATACACTACGACTCTCTGATAAACCCAGAAGTGGTGTACGCAGAACCGGTTAAAGCCCTGTACCACCAAGACCAAAGTCTACCGATTATCGCAAGTATTAGCGATGCAAATCTCAGGTTAAGACTATACACACCTACCTTGATTTCGGCCTCCCATAGACACATAGTCATAATACCAATGGGATTCCGAGGGGTCTATCCAGAGCGAAGCTGTTTCCCGTACCATCGGTGAAACACGACCTCCTATCGCACTTGCATAAGTATCCAATACTTATATATATGAGAACTATGCCGTTGTGCCCTCACAACGCAAACAAGTGCAATACTAGCCTATTCCGCATTATCGATGTCCAGTCTCGATAATACTCCGGCTAGGGATATTTAATGATTAATCCTTCGGGGACCGATACTGTCTCATATCATTCTCAGTCCATGAACTAATCATAGGGACCTCTCTTCATTTATATATCTATGGTGATCTAATCACAAATGATGAGAGTGCAATTTCCTTGTCACATAGTTAATTTGCTACAACAACACAATGATCTGTGCAAATAGTGACGCTATGGGTCATTTTGTCCAACACATATGAATTGAATCTGATGACATACTTATTCTGAATTTCCCCTTCCGACATTCGTTTCCCGCGACTTTCACAACTTAAAGAGTAGTGCCTCCGTACGAGACTCATCATCGGGACTTATATGCAAAATACAGTGCTTACAGAGTCGCCGTTTTGGCCGTTGGCACTTTTGTTTTGGAATTGCCCTCGGGGCATGTACTTAAACTTTCAGACTTTTATTATGTACCTAGTTTGACTAGGAATAGTATTTCTGTATCTATGTTAGCCCAATGTGGGTACACTTTTGTATTTAGAAACACTGGGTGTTTTATGTATAAAAATGTTATGGAAATTTGCACTGTTGATGTAAATAATGGTCTTTATATTTTGAATATGAATCAATCTCAAACATATAATGTAACAAACAAAAGGCTTAAAGTAAGTAACAAAGATGAAACTTATATGTGGCATTGTCGTCTATGACACATAAACAAGACACGTATATCCACACTTTCGAATAGTGGGTACTTGGACGAATTTGATCCAAATTCATGTGACGTCTGTGAATCTTGTTTATAAGGCAAGATGCCTAAATCACCTTTTAGCGGTAAAGGTGTACGTGCCACCGAACTGTTAGCCCTTGTTCATAGTGACGTTTGTGGGCCCATGTCTAGCCAGGCTAGAGTTGGATATGAATAATTAGTAACCTTTACGGATGATTATCACGTTATGGTTATGTGTATCTTCTGAGACACAATTCGGAAACCTTTGAGAAATTCAAAGAGTTTCGACACGAAGTAGAAAAATAGACCGGCAAAAGTATTATTACATTACGGTCGGACCATGGTGGCGAATACTTGAGCAATGAGTTTCTTGATTACTTGAAAGAATATGGTATTCTTTCATAGTAGACTCCTCCCGGAACACCACAATTAAACGGTGTGTTCTAACGGAGAAACCGCACTTTGTTAGATATGGTAAGGTCGATGATGAGTCGCACAGAGCTACCTATTTCTTTTTGGGGATATGCATTGAACAGTGCAATACTTATTTTGAAAAAGGTTCCGTCAAAGTCTGTTCAACAAACTCCATATGAGATATGGACAAGAAAGAAACCGGGTTTCTCATTCCTGAAGATTTGGGGTTGCTGGGCATATGTCAAACGTTTGGAAGGTACCAAACTTGAACCCAAATCGGATAAATGCCTATTTGTAGGATATCCTAGGGAAACCAAAGGATATTACTTCTATCACCCACAAGAGAACAAAGTATTTGTTGCTCTACATGCGGTTTTCCTTGAGAAGGAATTCCTAAATGCAGTGATAAGTGGGAAGAAAGTGAAAATCGGAGTGATATTGTTCCTGTCACAAAATCCTTAACGGAACATGAACAGTCCATCATGGATGAGACTGTACCACAATCTTCGAATACACAAGGACCGCGTAGGTCGGAGAGAGTCAGAAAACAACCTGAGAGGTATGGGTTTCTGATCTCACCTCATGTGGATATTAATCTTATTGAGGAAGATGAGCCGGCTACGTATGAGGAAGCGATACAAGGTATCAAATCCGGTTTATGGCAAGATGCCATGAATTTCGAAATGGATTCCATGTACACCAACCAAGTTTGGACACTGGTTGATGCACCAGAAGGCATAAAGCCTATTGGTTGCAAATGGGTCTTCAAGAAGAAGACTGACATGGATGGCAACGTACAAACGTACAAAGCTAGACTTATAGCGAAAGGGTATCATCAACGACATGGTGTCGATTACGATGAAACTTTTTCACCCGTTGCCATGATTAAATCCATTAGGATAATGCTTGCTATTGCTGCATATTTCGATTACGAGATATGGCAGATGGACGTAAAAACCATTTTCTTTAACGGAAATCTTTTGGAGGATATTTATATGCAACAATCTGACGGTTTTATCGTACCAAGACTTACAAACAATGTTTGTAAGTTAAATCAATCTATTTATGGATTGAAGCAAGCATCGCATTCTTGGAACCAACGTTTTGATGAGATCATAATAGAATATGATTTCGTTCAAAACGAGGATGATCCTTGTGTATATAAGAAGGTTAGTGGGAGTGCACTGACATTCATTGTTCTTTACGTTGATGATGTATTGATTATTGGCAATGACATTCCCATGTTAACATCGGTGAAAGCTTGGCTTTTATTAAAATTCTCTATAAAGGATCTGGGAGAAGCAGCCTTTATTCTGGGAATAAAGATCTATCGGGATAGATCTAGAAAGCTGCTTGGACTCTCCCATAGCACGTACATTGACAAAGTGTTGAAGAGATTCAACATGGATCAGTCCAAGAGGGGACTGTTGCCAGTGTCACATGGCGTCACTCTATCTAAGGACATGTGTCCTAAAACTCAAGATGAGAGAGACAACATGAGTCGGATACCGTTCTTCTCGGCATTCAGATCGATCATGTGTGCATGATATGTACGCGACCTGATGTCTCGTATGCTTTGAGCATGTGTAGTCGCTATCAGGCCGATCCAGGTGATGGTCACTGGATGGCGGTTAAGAATATCCTTAAGTATCTTAGACGAACTAAAGATGCTTTCTTAATCTATGGAGATGGAGAACTTGAGGTAACTGGGTTTACAGATGAAAGTTTCCAAACCGATAAAGGCGACTGTAAGTCGCAATCCGGGTACATATTTTATTTGAATAACGGAGCAGTAAGCTGGAAATCTTCCAAGCAAGAGACTGTTGCTGATTCAACAACAGAAGCGAAGTATATTGCTGCAGCTAAAGTAGTAAAAGAGCCAGTTTGGATCCGTAAATTCCTAATTGTATTAGGAGTGGTTCCGTTAGCAGCTGAGCCAGTTCCATTGTATTATGACAATAACGGGGCTATAGCGCAGGCTAAGGAACCGCGGTCTCATCCACGATCCAAGCATGTTCTTCGATGTTTCCATCTGATTCGTGAGATCATACACTGTGGCGATGTGAAGATCGAGAAGGTCGCATCAGAGGACAACATTGCAGATCCGCTGACGAAAGCAATTCCTCAGTAAAAGTTTGAGCGACATGTACATAGTTCAAGTATTACATGCTTGAGTGACTGGCTATAGGCCAAGTGGGAGATTGTTAGACAATTATGACCCATAGCGTCACTATTTGTAAAAGACATTGTGGTTTTTGTATAAATTAACTATGTGGCAATGAAATTGCATTTTATCATTTTGTCATTTGATTACTTAAATATATAAAAATGATAAAAGTCCTTATGATTAGTTTCGGATTATAAAATATGAGACAATATCAATCCATAAAGGTTTAATCAAAAAATATCTCTAGTCGTAGTATTATCGAGACTGGACATCGATAATGCGGAATAGACTAGTATTGCACTTGTGCGTGTTATGGAAGCGTAATAGCATAGTTCTCATATATTTAAGTATTGGATACTTATGCAAGTGTGATATGAGGTTGTGTTTACCGATGGTACGGAAACAGCTTCGCTCTGGATAGACCCCGCGAAATCCCATTGGTAGTACGACTATGTGTCTATGGGAATCTGCATCATGGTAGGTGTATTTGGTCTTAACCTGAGACTTGCATCGCTAGTACTTGCGACAATCAATACGCTTTGGTTTTGGTCGTCCAGGACTTTAACAGGTTCTGTGTACGCCTCTTCTGGGTTTATTGAGAATCGTAGTATATTGGGTGTGATGTCAAGATGAAAGTATCACTTCAGTCATATGGAGATGATGATCACGCAGGGATACAGAACTGTTACTCTAATTGGTTGCAACCATCGGGATAATATGACATGGTCATGATTATCCGATTAAAGAGACTAGTTGCTTGTAATCCGATATATGCTTCGTACGGGGCAAACACTATTCCAGCCCCAGGCCTTGCATGTGACATCCGATACTAGATCGCAATACGTAATACTACTTACACTATGCCTGACAAAGATTATATATTCCATTAAGAATATTTCTGGAGAATTGGGAAGGCACGATGTTTTGCTAGAAGCCAACCATGTCTCGTAAATCGGTAAAAATGTAGTATGAGGTACATACGTGTTCGGATAGTCCGACGACCGAATTTACTGCCAACATATCTGGGGATCTCTTGGGTCGCTTCCCGAAGATTCACCGATGACGTATGATTTGAGCATAATTAATCTAGGATTAATTACAGAAGATTTTATCTGGGATAAAATACTATTTGAAGAGAGAGAAAGATTAATTTGGAATTAATCGATAAAATAATATATTCGATATATTAATCGAAATTAGATTTCGACACAGAATTAAAATTGGATTTTAATTCGGGCAAACGAATTAATTTGCGAGCGACGTGAATAGTAATTTGCTAGGCATAATTATTTAATTAAATTTGATATAATTACGTTGCAACGGAAAATTTGTTAATTCGGATTTAGCGAACTCGAGCCCGGGATGTGTTGCAGGCCCACTCGGATTTTGAATCAAGTGGGGCCCACATGTCACATCACTTGTCACTTTAATTACTTTTTGGTGATGGGTTTTGGTGAAGGAATGATGGTGACTTTCTCAACACTCAAGTTTGATTTATTGTTGACATATACCAACTTTGGTATATCATTATTTAATTTTAGAAATTAAAATACAAGTTAACAAAATCAACTTGCTCCCACTCTCTCTCATTTTCATGATTTCTACAAAAAGAAAACAATATCCCTCTCTTTTGCTCTTATTGCAGAGAGTTGCAAGGAAGAAGATAGAAAGTTTGTTGCAAATTTTCTAAGTGCTAGCACACTAAAGGAATCGTCCAAGGTGATAGGGAAACCATCCCAAAAGCTTGGAATCAAAGGACAAAGCTTGGAGCTTGGATTTCATCCCTAAAAGTGGAGCTTGGCCGAAACTTGGAGGAACAAATTTTTGTATTTGACACATCCAATATCCGATCAAAGTAAGTTTAATTCTGTTATTCTTACTTTTGTATTAACGTGATTTCATTGCTTATATGATCTTGGATAATATCTTAGAGACTAACACTGGTGTCGACTACGATAAAACTTTTTCGCCAGTTGCAATGCTAAAGTCTATAAGGATTTTGTTGTCTATAGCCGCTTACCATGATTATGAGATTTGGCAAATGGATGTCAAAATCGATTTTCTAAATGGATTTCTTGATAAAGAAATCTATATAGAATAACCGGAGGGTTTTGCATCCAGTGAGAACTCGGGCATGGTATGCAAGCTGATGAAGTCCATTTATGGACTTAAACAGGCTTTACGAAGTTGGAATCTTCGATTCGACGAGATAATCAAATTGTTTTATTTTCTTAAGAATTCGAAAGAATCATGTGTGTATAAGAAGACTAGTGGGAGTACAGTGGTATTTTAAATTCTCTATGTTGACGACATCATTATCATCGGGAATGATATCGGGATGATGCAAGGTGTCAAAGCTTACCTCTGTAAGAATTTCTCCATGAAGAACCTGGGTGAAGCTTCTTATGTCTTAGGCATAAAACTCTATAGAGATAGAGAAAGGAATTTTATTGGGTTATCCCAATCAACGTACATAGATAAGATCTTAGAACGGTATAATTTTGGTAACTATAAGACAGCAAACATAGCGTTCAGACATGGGTTACATCTTTCCAATAAAATGTGTCCACGCACAGAAGATGAGAAGATTAGAATGTCTAATCAGCCTTATGCTTCGTGCTTGGGCAGCATCATATATGTCATGTTATGTACTAGGCCTGATATCAGCTTCGCAGTTAGTGTGACTAGCATCGTATCAGTCCAATCCAGGAAATGACCATTGGATGGCCATTAAACATATCCTCAAATATCTTAAAGATATTAAGGATAAGTTTATTATATATAGAGGAAACGAACTGCAAGTTAATAGGTATACGGATTCTGATTTCCAATCGGATCCTGATGATAGAAAGTCTACATCAGGATTCGTGTTTACCCTTAATGGAGGTGCAGTTTACTGAAAGAGTTCCAAATAGGGGTCAACAGCTGATTCCACCACAGAGGCGGAATATATTACAACTTCTGAAGCGGCAAAGGAAGCTGTATAGGTTAGGAAATTTATCACAAAATTGGGAGTAGTCCTAAGTATCGAGAATCTGATTCCGTTATACTGTGATAATATTGGAGCCATTATGCAAGCAAAGGAACCAATGGCACATCAGAAGTCGAAGCATGTGGAATGAAAGTACCACATCATTAGAGAGATTGTGTCGCGAGGGGACATTATCGTGTGCAAGGTACCGAGTGAAGATAATGTAGCAGACCCACTTACCAAGGTCATTCCTTTGAAGTTATTTGATAAACATATGGAGTCGATGGGTATTAGATACAATCGATATTGGCACTAGAGGAAGAGGGAGAATTTGTTAGGGTTGGTGCTCAGAGCGCCAATTTTATTATCTATTTCCCTACAAATACTAATGTAACTTTTTTATTATGAATAAAATGAACAGTTTCTATTATATTTATAACATCTATTTTATATGATGAAGACGTAACAGACCTTAGAATGATTAGTTATGATACTGTTGCAAAAGCGTCGCAACTGACATTGAGTTGTATCAAGACATTGTCATTCTTAGACAGTTCCTGGTCAAGGTTTATACTACTTGGTCAGTAAAGTAAACCCATTGAGACTAGAACATGACATATATTGGAATCTTGGATTCCAATGGTTTCTCAATGAACCATTAGTCTTGAGACTCATATAGACGTGTAGGTTTTTATAGCGGATAAATATTGAACGACTCATCGAATATTCTTAATGGATGGTACACCAATGTCAATAAGAATATTCTTGGGTTGAGTCAGCATAGTGATTCTTTTACTTGAGATATCACTGTGGATATATGAGTTATCCTCCACACTTAGATGGCAGTCACGTCACCGATCTATTTAGATCAGACCTCCGCCAGTTCGTTGGGTGTGGACTGATGCTCAGGATATCCTGTGTATCAAGAAAGAATCTGTCAGTTCTGTGTACAAAGCATAGGTATTCAATATGGAATTAGCAATATGTTAAATCTATGGGCCCCTGGTACACTGTAGAAATTAGTTCTAAGTGTTATTAAGGGATTGCTAATAAAACGTCGACGTGATTATATCTATAGAGATTTGACGTTTATATCTATATCTCTGGAATAATCTAGATACCTATGACGAAGGGATTATATGTATGCAATGAACTCAACCTGCATGGTTCAGAGAGTTTATCCGTGTTCATCATAATTTACAGTTGGGTAGATTATGGACACGAAATTGGATTTCCTGACAGATATGCATGAACCTAGTGTGTCTCACTAATGAAATATACTCGTAGAGCACTAGTGCAACTTTCATGAATAATACTGATTATTTATAAGTCGTTTAATGGTTCAACGAAAAATACATGTAAATGGACCTAATGGTCATTTTCTTAATTAATGTGTATTTGTATTTAATATTTGATTTTTTTAAATACACATTAATAAAATGTCAAATTGTAATTTTTGACATATATGATTGATATATGTATTTTGATTATTTAATGTAAATATAATACATATATATTTAAGATATTTGTATTTAATTATTTAATTATATAAATGTTATATGATTAAATTAATTAAAGTAACAAAATATCTTAAGTCAAGATTTACTTTTAAATGGCTAATGTTGATTGGTTACACTTGTTGCATTTCATTAAATGTTGTAATGATCTAAAATAACAAGTTGACTAATATTTTCCATTTAATTAAATTGAAACAAAAAATTGAAATATCATGATATTTTTTTCTTCAAAGTTTCGGCCAAGTGGTGATATACAAAAAGGTTTTGTTTTTCTTTTTGTTTGATAAGTTTAAGTTACCACAAATATTACAAAAGAAAAGGTTGAGAGAAAAGTGAAGGAAAAAGAGAAACCTTTATCAAAGTTTGGAATTTGTAAGTTTTTCTTAATATTCTTTAACTAGAAAATTATTTCTATGTAACTAAGCTTCAATATGTGTTGCTTAGATTTTTTTTCTACTCTTTTAAGTATGTAATTGAATGGTTGGGAACTTGTTAGAAAGATGTAAGCATGTATGTTAACAAAGAAAGCATGAAATTAGTTCATTAGCTCTCTTTTAGTGATGATGTTGTCATTCTAGAGTTTCTAAGCCACTCATTGATGACCTATAATTGTTCTTGAGTTGTTTCATGGTGGTGAGACTTGTTTGGTGTGGTAAAGATTGGATTTAAGTGTTGAATGTAATTAATTTGGTTTAATTTGATCAATTGGATAATATGATGTATGTTAAATTTGGGATTGATTGGATTTGATCTTGACTTGTTTTGAACAAAAATGGACCAAATTGCAAAACCTGAAAAATTACTTGGTTGTTCGCCAATTGTAAAAAATTTGGGGATTTGTTGCAATTTATATTTTCATGTGTTGGACATGTTGGAAATCATTTTAGAACTGATTTAGAATCATCCAAAATATATTTGACAATTTGAGAACTAAAATGAACAAAAATACAAAATTTAGTGGTCAAACGGTAATTTTCAAGAAATATGATTTCTTGAGTGAAATTTCAGTTTTTAAGTATTGGGTAATTAAATAAATAAGTTTTTTTAATTGATCCAAGAAAAAATTTTGAAATCGGAAAATTTTTGATTTTCCGTGTTCTGCTGCGTTCATGGGTATTCCCTATAAAACCCCAACATTGTCCTCTCCCAAATCTTTCATTTGGAATTGATGAGCTGGCCAGGTTTTCACGTCCGATAATATTTTTACATCATTCCCAATGAGTAAAATATCATCGATGTACAAAAGGATAAAAACCACATTTTCATCAATGATGTGTTTGTATACACAAGGCTCATCGACATTTTGCTCAAAATCATAAGACTTGATCATAGCATCAAATCTTATGTTCCAAGATTGAGATGTCTGCTTAAGTCCATAAATGGACTTTTGTAGTTTGCAAACCTTTTGGTGTTGACCTTGGGCTACGAAACCCCTCTGGTTGTACCATATAGATACTTCATCAAGATTGTCATTCAAGAATGCAGTCTTGACGTCCATCTACCAAATCTCATAGTCATAATATGCGGCAATTGAGATAAGTGTATGAATGGATTTGAGCATAGCTACTGGTGAGAAAGTCTCCTCATAGTCGACTCCCTCTTTCTGGGTATAACCTTTGGCCACTAGCCTAGCCTTAAAGGTTTCTACATTCCCATCTGCTTCTCTTTTTCTCTTGTAGATCCACTTGCAACCTATAGGTTTTACTCCATCGAGTTGGTCTACAAATTCCCATACCGGGTTGGAGTACATAGACTACATCTTGAGGTTCATGGCTTTGAGCCATTCCTCTTTATCAGAATCATCCATTATACTACGATAGGTCAATGGATCATCTAAACCATCACTGGATGCGACAACTTGTGCCTGTCCATCTCCTAGAATGCGACAACCCTCACATTGCGTTTAGGTGGTAAATTATTCTGGTAAACTTGCATCCAACGCTCAGATATCAAAGGTGTTATGTTTCTGTCAACAATTGTTGACGATGGTGTGCTGGTCGAACCAGCAAGTAACTCCTCAAGTAACACTTTACTTCGAGGTTTGAACTCCCTCATATAGTCCTCCTCAAGAAACGTAGCGTTTGATGACACAAACACTTTGTTATCTTCCGGACAATAAAAGAACGCACCCTAGTCTCCATAAGATAGCCTAAAAATAGACACACCTGAGAACGTGGCTTCAACTTCATAGTATTGTTCTTCAGCATATGTGCTGGACAAACCCTTATGCGGAAATATCGCAAACTAGCTTTACGAGCACTCCACAACTCTAAAGGATTCTTAGGAACATACTTAGATAGAATGAAATTAAGGATATACATTGTTATTTGCAATGCATACCCCCAGAATGAACTAGGTAGTGAACTATAACTAAACATCGATCTTATCATGTCTAGTAAGGTCTGATTTCTCCTTTCAGCAATACCATTTTATTGTAGTGTTCTAGGTGCTGTGAGCTGGGATACTATCTCATGCTCAACTAAGAATTCCACGAAAACTCTGTCAAGGTATTTTCCTCCACGATCTAATGGTAGAATTTTGATCATTTTACCTAATTGGTTCTCAACCTCAGCACGATACTCTTTTTAACTTTTCAATAGTATCTGACTTGTGTTGCTTGTAACGACCGGGAATTTCAACTACTATTACACTGTGGGATGAGTGTCACAAAATATAAATCATATTTGGGAACATATATCCTCGTGAGATGACTCTGGGAACAATCGGTAATTTTTTCGAGAATCCGATATTAGATACCACGATATTTCACTCCAGATAGCCCATGGTATTTGGGCCGTAACTTTCTCATATGAACTCCAATTTTTATGAATTTTATATCATCAGAAAGCTAAGATCACGATTTAAAACTTTTACAATGAATTTTTTTGCAAATTCGAAACAGAAATGGGCTAAAAATGTAGACCAATAATTCAGATGAATACTACTCGAGGGTCATTCTAGAGAATTCTCAAAGTTTCTACAAAACTCTAAAATTTTATCCATTTTTGACAATTTCAAATAAGCCCTACTATATAAAATGGGGTTACTATTCAATGTTTCACAAAATTAGAAAAGAATAAGAAGGAAGAAACGAGATGGTGAAAGGGGAAGAAGAAGAATAAGAAAAGAAAAGTAAGAAGAATGAGAGAGGAAAAGAATGAAAAGAGAGAATAATGGGGAAGATGAAACAAGGAATAAGATAAGCAACAATAGAGAAGTTGGGAATGTGGAGAAATCAAGTGGATTGAGGTAAGGTCATTTGACCCAAATCTTGGATTGAGTAGTTTTGTTGATATAATGGTGTGGGAATGTTAAGAGTACAATAAACATAGCATTTAGTGGCATGTGAGCATAAATTGATTGTGTTGAATAAGAATCAAATGCATGGGAACCCTAAGTATTGAGCTAATTACGATTTTTAGATTAAAGGGTTAAATTGAATTGAAGAGTGTTGGTTTCATTTATATTTTATTTTATGGGATTGATGAGTAAAAGTTGTAATATGGAAGTGTGGAATGATTGATGAGTAAACCAGGCTTGGAGAATTGGAGTCAAGGCCTGAATTTAGCCTCACGTCGCGACGCAACTCACGTCACGTCATGACGCGTACTGGGAAATCAGTGAATGTTTGATTCTAGAATACATGTGTCGCGACGCGAATAGAGTTGCGTCGCGACGTGAATTGGAATTTGAAGAACATGTTTCCGAAACCATGCGCGTCGCGATGCACCATGTTACGCATCACGACGCGAAGATAAAAATTTTTCCAAATCAATTTCAGATCATCTCAGATTCAGCCTAGTATGATAAGGGCCATCCTAACAAAATTCATATTAGCCTGTTTCCATACAGTATATCATAATATAGATATCATGCGCCTTGAGTAATTTATACGTGTTTGAAAGAATAAATTTAACCTAGTTTTTAAGCGTAATCCACGATTTATATCCTAATTAAGTTTCTCAATGATAGATCATCGTAGGAACCATAATTCCCTTCGACGAGTGGCGTAGCACCAGCCAAATTTCAGATCAGTGTGAGTGGACACTACCCTTTTAAATTAACTTTTATTTTGTTATTTTTATATCAGACTTATTTTTACGCTTTAGGGCTTTATATTATTTTTATTACAGTTATTTCATGAAAGTTTATAATTTAAGTTATGTTTGAGGAAGAAATGTTTTCAAAGTATGATTTTATGGTTTTCGAGGCATGGGGGAAAACTCACCTCAGTATGCAACTTGTTACAAACATGGAATTGACGGACGACATGTGCACATATAGAGGACAGGGGGGACGGCGATACGTAACGCCCCCAGATCCTAGTTCAGGACTAGGGATGACAGATGCCCCTATATCCTAGTTTCAAAGCTTGGAGGGTAGCATAGATCTGCACCTCCAGTTCTAGTTCAGTGGCTTGGGGGACGGCGATACGTAATGCCCCAAGACCACTAGTTTCAGGGACATGAGTGGCATGCTTTGGGGGAAGGCGATACGTAATGCCCTAAAGTCAGGGATTTGCACTCCTGGCTCTAGTTAGGCGTATGGGGGGATGGCGATACGTAACGCCCTCATAAGTCAGAATTTTCAGAGACAGATACAGATTTCAGAATAGTTTTCAGATTCAATTTTCAGAAAAGGTTTTTAAAAAATGAAGTTTTCAAAAGAAATAGTTTTATAAGGAACTTTCAAAAAAGTTAAGTTTTACAGAATGAATTCATAAGAAATTTTCAGGGAGAAGTCCAGAGTTTTCCGACAAAAAAATAGTTTTCATTTAAAGCTATTTCTTTAACTTTGGTTTAAGAACTAATATTTTTATAGCAGTATTTTAGTTTGTCTACTCACTTAGATCGTATAACGGTCTAACCCCCTCCCAGTTTCTTTCTTTTGCAGGAATACCCGGAGGACTAGTTCGAGAGGATGGATACTGAAGGCAGTCACTGGGGTTTTGAGTCTACCAGGTTGAGTCAGAGTTCAGTCAAGTCAGTGTCAATAAATATCATGCATCATATTATTTGTTAGTAAAGAATATTCATGTAAAGACTTATAAGAGTTTATTTCTACAGTTGAGTTATATAGTGAATTCTAGTATTTTAGTCTGTAAAACATTATGAAATATTGATGTTGAGTTGGACATCAGTCCATACATGAGTTCCTATATAAGATGAGCTCAATATTATTAGAAAGTCAGAGGCTCATGGGAATAGTACGGCTTATTCCCTGCCGGTAGCATCTCCCGGATTGGAGATATTTCAAAGATGTTATAAGAGCATGGTCTAGGGAGTCAGTAACTGCAGTGGGCAGAGTGTTGGGGTCTCGTATATGCAGTATGTCTGAGATACTCGTATGCAAGGACTACCTCTCCATTATTTGATTCTCGAGTACGTCCTTAAGTTCCACAGACAGGTTAGTAAGCTTCATAGATCATTCGAATTGTATTCCGTACGAGAATAATTATACTCTAGATCCAAGTTAGGAATCTTTTTGAAGTTAGTCGGCCTATTACTAGAAGTACAAACGATGCTATGGAATCAGATAGTAAAAATATAAAAGAAGCAAAAGACCGAGACTAGCCTAGGGAGTTCCCACATATGAGAGATGCCAAAAAAAAAACCTAGAGAACTCCAGATCCCCAACCCAGACTCAGGCCCATAAGCAGGCAAATAAGGGTCATGAATAGGAATGATTAGTTACCTTATCTCAATCTATCCGATGGAGACAAGTCCCTAAGCTATCTAGTTTTCAACCGCTTAGAAAGTCATCTTGATAGAGCCTACCTCATACCTACCTTACATGAGAAATGTACCCCACTAGGACACAAAGTACCAGAACAAGGATACTGAAACTGAAACTTATCAAAACATAATATGTTGCCCTAGCTCCTATTAAGTGACCATAAGAAGCCCAACGAGATTGCATTCTAAGAAATGGAAGACCTTGAAAGATAGATCACCCATAAAAATGATTAAGGAAGTTTTGAGGAAGTAAATGAAAGAATTTAGTGTCGTCCAAAGATCTAAGCAAGTCAGCATGAGGCTTACCGTACTAGTAGAAGTCCATAAAATAGACCCAATATATTTGAACCTACAGGTCCGCCCAATGCTAGTAGAGATCCGTGAAAGGTATAAAAGGACAGACTCCAGAGATAGAGGCACTTAAAAATTTAACAAAAGTACCAGTGAGGACAGTGAGATTAGATGGTAAAGTTGTAGCCTATAGCAAGAGTAGGGAACCGAGATCTAGGAAGTAACCAGAAGAATGAATCACCACTGACATTGGTAGCACAACTTAGAACTAAGAATTATAATACGGAAGTAATTAAGAGGAATGTGAAAAGTAACAAAGAAATTCATATCATTCAGACACATAGTTAACATAGTAAGAAGGTAGTAGCGTAGATAATTTATAATAGTTGTGGACCCAAGACGTAGAGTAGTCGAGCAAGTTCTTGTAGAATAAATGACGACCCTTCCTTCTAGAAACCTCGATTCTAGTAAGCATATAGACACCTAACCAGATCATCACTGAGCTTAAGTGTATAACAGAATACGTATCAACAGATCCTTAAGGAATGTGTATGCTCACCCCTCAACTGTGAGCCCAGTAAAGAGAAGAATCGGTAAAGAAGAGCAATTGACAAATTAGACAATTGTGAGATGGCTAGACAACCAAATTGATGAATCCAATGAAACATAGATAAGAAGCATGAAATAGAATAGTTTGAAGCTACAACAAGTTAAGATAAGTCTATAAGCTATCGTTGAATTAAGGAACCCTTAATGAAGTGAAGACTTAGAAGTACGAAGGGACCAAAGAGAACGACTCTCAAAAGTATAGTATATGACTCATAAGAGTCTCATTATATTTAGAAAGAAGAACTAGATAAGAGTGATACCTAAACCAAAAAGATTCAGTAGAAGAGGCCTTAAGTAATTGAGGTTGATAGAATTTTCATAAAAGTAAAGTGTAAGGGGTTTTAGGAACTAAAATGAGAATGGAAGTCTAGTGACAGAACAAAACTTAGTAAAGAAGAATAACAGAGGGAGTATCATATGAATTTGAGAGAGTATGAACCTTATGGAGGTTCACAATAAGAGGTGGTATCATCGATAATTGTAAAACGAATTAGTAGTAAAGTTGAAACATGAAATTCAGATAGTTTCTAGTAGTAGTACCCTAGTGGGGGAGCCAACACCAGACATGTAAACAAAAAGAGTCTTAAGCTTATAGTTGAGCAGCATAAGCACCTACAGCATGTGTAGCTAGTGAGAACACCACCACCGAAAGACTTCAGGACAATCCCCAACCTCCCAACCCCTGTTAGACAATAGTAGCAGCGATGGACCTTGAAGGTTACCTTAAGATACTCACAGGAATAAGTGAAAGGATAGTGAAAGAAGACCGGAACATAAGATCTTCAGGCGTAGCTTAAGAACAGAATAAAAGTGAGTGACAACTCTGAGTAAAGGAGTTAAGAAAGAAATTGTTCAAATGGAGCGGTACAGAGATAAAGTAGTGGTCAAGTAATGACTGAGATGTAAAGGAGCAGCGATAGACGTGACTAAGGGAATGTAAGAAATAATATCCTTCGAATAAGGAAGCAAAGACATAGGCCAGATGAATTCCAGGAGTAGAACAGAGCAAGAGAGAAAAAAAAAGGTCAACAAGTAAACAGTTGAAATGAATCTTTCGAGATGATAGGAGAAATTACTAAGTAAGCCAAAATAGAAGAATGAAACAACAAAGGTTTTTTAGTATCAGCCTAAACCACGGGTATATGGTGGTTTAGTAGATTTGTAGCATAGTACGAAATCAAGGAGATAAATTACTATAATGTTACAATTAGTATAGTAGGTGAATCCTCGAGATACGGTAAAATGGCATGTATTTGAGTAACGACCCTTGATAGCACTAGGCTATGGAAAATAAGTTAGTGTGGAACACTGTAACCAGATTTATAGTAACAATGAAAGCAAAGTATAAAAGAGTATGAGCTTTAGCCAGGATCAAATCGCCAGCGTCGATGTTAATAGCATGGAATACGATTTAGGCACCAAAGTGCATATAATTAAGCCTGAATCTGTACCCAATTAAGGAGGACCACTAGGAAGCTACCCAAAAGCAACGTTTTAAGTACAAGCATCATCAGTAGAAAATATCAGTAAGCTAAGAAGCCTTAGGCGATATCATAAGAAGTTGAAGCTTGGCAAAGAGAATATAGAGAGTTAAGTAGCTAAGACATGAGAAAGAATATTAAGATCAAGTTAAACAAGTGCAGTTAAAGGAGTATCCAATACAAGCATTGTTAATAATGACAATGATCACTCCTGTAAACTTTTTTATTCCGAAAAGGAAACATGGGAAGCCTAACCGTGAGACACCAGTATCTCTAGTAGGAGTCAAAGGTACTAGCTGAGGAGAACTTGATCGAGTCAAGGTGTTAGTGTTCCTAGAACATGCCAAGGATCTAATAAGTATGAAAACATGTTCATAAATTCAAAATAAGTTGCGGAATTACTTACATTGAATGGATTTGAGCTTTTAAAAAGTTTGAGAAGAAGATCTCCAAGATGCTTCCTTTGTTGATTCCAAGCTTTGAGTTGAAGATCTCCAAGATCCTTCATTTGTTGATTCCAAGCTTTGAGTGATGATTCCAACCCTTTATTTAGTTTCCTTATCACCTTAGTTGATTCCATGAAGTGCTAGCTTTGTTGATTTTGCCACAAAATCAAAGAGAAAGAGACACCAAGTTCACGCCCATTTGAGAGTGTATTAGGGTTTCATTTTTTCCAAGTGTGTTTTGTGTGATGCATACACAAATGAGAGAGAGAGAAGGGTTTTGGTAAAAGCTAATTTACCCTTTTCACCTAAACAAAGTGGTTGGGTAAATGGTTTTGCCAAAACCATTCCAAGGTAGTTGGATGGTGGGTGGCTTGGCATAAATGCCAACTACCCTCCCAACTACCATATGTGAAGTGGGCCCCACATTTGAATTCAAAATTCAAATGACTCTACGAACATTTGTCGCGGCTCGGTTCCGTTTAATCCGATTAAATGAACTTTCGTCACCAAATAATTAAATCTAATTTAATTAAATAACGATGCCTCACAAATATATTACGAACGTCGTCTACGAATTAATTCTAAATTAATTCGTTTGTTCGCATTAAAGTCCAACTTTAATTTCGTAATGAAATCCAATTCATATTAATATATCTGATATATTAATTTTAGCCCATACGAATAAATTAAATAGAAAAATAAAATTTAACTATTAAATTTATTTTACCGATTTATTCCAAATTAATCGCGATCTCTCTCTTCCGAACACATTTAATCCCAAATTAAATAATACCTCAATTAATCCCAGATTAATTTTCTCCATTTTAATTAATCCCAGATTAATTATCTCTCTTAATTAATCCCAGATTAATTCTAATTTAAATCAACTGTCATCGGTGAATCTTTGGGAAGCGACCCAAGAGATCCCTGGATATGTTGGCAGTAAATACGGTCATCGGATTATCCGAATACGTGCATACCTCGTACCACGTGCTTACGTATTTACAAGACATGGTTGGCTTCTAGCAAAGCTCTGTGCCTACCCAATTCTCCAGAAATATTCTTACTGGAATATATAATCTATGTCAGGCGTAGTATACGTAGTATTGCGTATGGCGATCCAATATTTTATCCCAGATAAAATATCTCCGTAATTAATCCCAGATTAATTTTATCTCTCTCATTAATTAATCCCAGATTAATAAAGTGCGAGTCATACGTCATTGGTGAATCTTCGGGAAGCGACCCATGAGATCCCCGGATATGTAGGCAGTAAATCCGGTTGTCGGACTATCCGAACACATACGTACCTAGTACTACATTTTTACCGATTTACAAGACATGGTTGGCTTCTAGCAAAGCATCATGCCTACCTAATTCTCCAGAAATATTCTTACTAGAATATGTGATCTATATCAGGCGTAGTATACGTAGTATTGCGTATTTCAATCGAGCATCGGATGTCATGTGCAAGGCCTGAGGCTGGAAATGTGTCTGCCCCGTACGAAGCACATATCGAATCTCTGGTAACTAGTCTCTATAATCGGATAAACATGACCTAGTCATAATATCCCGATAGCTGCAGCATATAAGAGAACCAGTTCCGTATCCTACGTGATCATCATCTCCACTCATATGACTGGAGTGATACTTCCATCTCGACATCACATTCAATACACTACGATTCTCAATATACCCAGAAGAGGCGTACACAGAACTGATTAAAGCCCTGGACGACTAAAACCAAAGTACATTGATTGTCGCAAGTATTAGCGGTGCAAGTCTCAGGTTAAGACCAAATACATCTACCCTGATTCGGACTTCCATAGGCACATAGTCATACTACCAATGGAATTCCGAGAGGTCTATCCAGAGCGAAGCTGTTTTCCATACCATCGGTAAAACACAACCTCCTATTACACTTGCATGAGTATCCTATAGCCAAATATACGAGAACTATACCGTTATGCTCCCACAACGCGCACAAGTGTAATACTAGTCTATTCCGCATTATCGATGTCCAGTCTCGATAATACTACGACTAGGGATATTTAATGATTAAACCTTCATGGATTGATACTATCTCATATCTTATCAATCCGGAACTAATCATATGGACCTTCTATCATTTATACATCTTGGTAATCTAATCACAAATGATAAAAGAGAAATTTCCTTTGTCACTTAGTTAATTTGTACAACTACACCATGATCTGTACAAATAGTGATGTTATGGGTCATAACTGTCCAAAAGCAAGGAAGAAGATAAGCAACATTAGAGAAGTTGGGAATGTGAAGAAATCAAGTGGATTGAGGTAAGGTCATTTGACCTAAATCTTGGATTGAGTAGTTTTGTTGATATAATAGTGTATGAATGTTAAGAGTACAATAAACATAGCATTTAGTGGCATGTGAGCATGAATTGATTGTGTTGAATAAGAATCAAATGTATGGGAACCCTAAGTATTGAGCTAATTAGGATTTTGAGATTAAAAGGTTAAATTGAATTAAAGAGTGTTGGTTTAGTAAGTATTTATATTGAATTTTATGGGATTGATGAGTAAAAGTTGTAATTCAGAAGTGTGGAATGATTGATGAGTAAACTAGGCTTGGAGAATTGGAGTCAAGGCCTGAATTTGGCCTCGCATCGCAATGCAACTCATGTCACGTCGTGACGTGCACTGGGAAATAGGTGAATATTTGATTCTAGAAATGCACGCGTCGCGACGCGAACTGGAATTTGAAGAACACGTTTCTGGAACCATGCACGTCGCGACGTGCCATGTTTCACGTAGCGACGCGAAGATAATTTTTTTCCAAATCAATTTTAGATCATCTCAGATTCAGCCTAGTATGATAAGGGCCATCCTAAAAAAATTTGTATTAGCCCGTTTCCATACAGTTTATCATAATATAGATATCATGCGCCTTGAGTAATTTATACGTGTTCAAAAGAATAAATTTAACCTAGTTCCGAAGCGTATTCCATGATTTATATCCTAATTAAGTTTCTCAATGATAGATCATCGCAGGAACCATAATTCCCTTCGACGAGTGGCGTAGAACCAGCTAAATTTCAGACCAGTGAGTGGACACTACCCTTTTAAATTAACTCTCATTTTGTTATTTTTATATCAGACTTGTTTTTATGCTTTAGGGCGTTAGATTATTTTTATTACAGTTATTTCATGAAAGTTTATGATTTAAGTTATGTTTGAGGAAGAAACGTTTCAAAGTACGATTTTATGATTTTCGAGGCATGGGGGAAAAACCCACATCAGTATGCAACTTGTTACAGACATGAAATTAACGAACAACATGTGCACATGTAGAGGTTTGGGGAGACGGCGATACGTAATGCCCTCAGATCCTACTTCAGGACTAGAGATGACAGATGCCCATAGATCCTAGTTTCAGAACTTGGAGGGTAGCATAGATCCGCACCCTCAGTTCTAGTTCGGTGGCTTGGGTGGCGACGATACGTAACGCCCCAAGACCAATTGTTTTAGGTACATGAGTGGCAGGCTTTGGGGGATAGCGATACGTAACACCCCAAAGTCATGGATTTGCGTTCCTAGCTCTACTTAGGCGTATGGGGGGACGGCGATACGTAACGATCCCATACGTCAAAATTTTCAGAGACATATACAGATTTCAGAATAGTTTTCAGATTCAGTTTTCAGAAAAGGTTTTTTGAAAGGAAGTTTTCAAAAGCAATAGTTTTATAAGGAACTTTCAAAAAAGTTAAGTTTTAAAGAAAGAATTTAGAAGAAATTTTCAGAGAAAGGTCCAGATTTTTCAGACAGAAAAAGAGTTTTCCTTTAAAGCTATTTCTTTAACTTTGGTTTAAGAACCAAATATTTTTATAACAGTATTTCAGTTTTCGTTCACTCAGTTAGATAGTATAACGGTCTGACCCCCCTCCTAGTTTCTTTGTTTTGCAGGAATACCCGGAGGACGAGCTCGAGATGATGGATACTGAAGGCAATCACTGGGGTTTTGAGTCCACGAGGTTGAGTCAGAGTTTAGTCAAGTCAGTGTCAATAAATATCATGCATCATATTATTTGTTAGTAAAGAATATTCATGTAAAGACTTATAAGAGTTTATTTCTAAAGTTGAGTTATATAGTGAATTCGAGTATTTTAGTCTGTAAAGCATTATGAAATCTTGATGTTGAGTTGAGAATTGGTCCCATACATGAGTTCCTATATAAGATGATTTCAATATTATTAGAAAGTCTGAGGCTCAGGGGAATGGTACGGCTATTCCCTACCGGTAGCATCTCCCGAATTGGGGATGTTACAGTTGTATTAGGTAAACGTACCCATATCTAGAATAATCATTAGTAAATATGAAAAAGTATTTATAACCACCACAGGCTTTTACATTCATCGGTCTACAAATGTCGGAATGTATTAGCTCAAGTGTTTGATTGGCTCTTATACATTTTCCAGTAAAAGGTCTTTTGGTCATCTTTCCTTATAGACAGGATTCGCAGACTGGTAAAGTTTCAAGCTTTAACTGGTTTAATGTTTTGTTCTCTATCAACCCATCTAACCGGCAAGGCTAATATGTCCAAGTCTAAGATGCCATAGATATGTGTCATCATGAGAAATCTTTGGCCGTGTTGTTTTATGTTTTTCAACCTTAAACATTTCAGTGTTGAGTAGTAAATTATGTGTTAACTGCCTTAACACATATAAATTATATTCAGAGTTTCTTGTGTATATAGTTAATCCATTTCTTCCAATAATGACCAAATTATTATTAAATGAAATGGAAAAACCATCATCCAAAAGTTTAGAGACAGAAATCAATTTCCCGTGAAAACCAGGAATAAACAACACATTGTTCAAACATAAATAACTATTATTAAAAAAACTTAAACTGGAAACTCCAACTGCTCTTACTGAAATGGTATCCCTTGTCCCGACCTTCATGGTATAGTAACCTTCAACAAGGTCCTTCCATGAAACAAGTAGCTACAAAGAAGAAGAAACATGGTTAGTGGCTCCAAAATCAATAATTCATGTGGATTTATCATCCTCCTCTAATAAAAACTCAATAACAAGTAAATCATATTTACATGTGGCCTTTTTCTCTTTCATCTATGCGAGGTATTTAGGACAATTCCTTTCCCAATACACATCTTTGTTGCAATGAAAACACTTTCCTTTGGGCTTGGCATCCTTAGAGCTTTTTTCGTCCTTCTTCATGGGCTTTGCTTTACCTTTCCCAGTGTTTTTCTTCTTCTTCTTTGCAGATTTAGAAGAATCGGTAACATTTGCCTCTACACTAGGCTTATGAGGATCCCCCAGCATGGACTCATAATGGGTGAGCTCATTAAGCAGTTGAGTCAAAGTAAAAGATAATTTGTTTATAACATAGTTACTTTTAATCTGTAGGAAACTCTTCGGAAGAGTTTCCATGATCATGGTCACCTAGCTATGCTCGTCAATACGAGCTCCATGGGTTTTGGTCGTGTTCAGATAGGTCATCATCCTCAAGACATGCTCTCGGACTGATGTCACTTCCTTCATCTTAATGGTCATCATTGAGACTATGGCCTTATGACGTTGTCGCTCCGAAGATTGTCCAAACATGCCCTATAATGACTACATCATCAAAGATGATGTAGCCATTGCCTCATGCTTTACAATAAGAACCTCAGACATCTCTGCTAGCAAGAAGTAGCGGGTTCTCTCATTAGTCGCGACCCATTTCAGATAGGCATCACGGACTGCTTGGCCAGAATTTCTAGTTGGCTCAGAGGACATTCCTCTATCATGACAAATTTAAGTTCTTCACAGACCAATATGTCGTTCATGTTACTTTTGCAGTTAAAATAATTTTCTCCGGTTAATTTGTCATTTGAGAGAATATCAATAATTGGAGAAACCATGGCTGAAATAAAATAAATAAATAAACATTTAATATTCATTCATCGCATGTTAGTATCATCAAACATTTAGGCATAAAATTAAACATGATGCATGAACCATGTATAATGAGTTAGAAACCTAAAAGAATTATTATGCCACGGAAATCTATCATCCCATAAATAAATACCGTCGTATGATAGGTCAAGTATTCTCAGGATAGATCGAGCAATCTCAATTGATTAATATATGTGGGAATAACCTTTATTTCTATATTAATTAACCACTGTTTTATTTGATCAAGGAATTTTCATTAACATAGTAATCATTCATTTGTGAGTGTAACCCGTTGTTTCGGAACCCTTGGACTTAACTAGTGAAGTGCCCACCGTAGGGTAGGTCAATTCACCAAATACATCTAGAGTTTCTATCCTCTCGGAATCCAAACTTGATATTGACCCAAAATATACACCATCCGTAGGGGAATGAAAATAAAGTCGTCTCGAGACGCCTTTTGAATCTCACGTTTTTGGACTAACAACTGAGATCGCGGGATATATTATGACATATCCCTCTCTCACTCACTATTTAAGAGTTTAAGATTTCTATTACATTAGTATCTAATTTATTTAGATTATGCGCGGCTAAAAATATAACATAATTAATACTAGTGGATTATTAGTGATCTAACCAATTTTAACTCTTAGAATTATATTCACTAATTCTGATTAGTATAAACTAATATTTTACTTAATTAAACTAATTTAATTAAGTTTGGTTTAGTGACATAATATATTTTAAAAATTAAAATATTAGTTCACTAACATGTTTAAAATTTAGAATTCAACAAATGGATAAATTTTAATTAAACTATTTAATTTAATGTAAACATATTATAAATTCCATTAGTATTTGGAATTGTATCCCGAGTGCAGACCACATTACCGTCCATTCGGAATCAACTATGGAATTTATGTTCGGGTTTCCATCCGATATACCAAGGGAAAACATAATGCACTTATAAGGCCCATAAGTATTAAACTTTGAATTTCCAATTTTAAACCATTAAACCAATTAATCTTATTAATTTATTTCCATGCATATCATATTCCAATTTAACTCTTAAATTACATAAAATCACATTTTATGACTAGTATATCCATGCATCTAAACATGTTATGGCATGTGAAAATACAAGAGTAGGCACCATAAGCTATATGACATGTTATTCAAATATTTTAAAATTACTATACATATAACATTTGGGCGTCGCGTCTCTCTTACACGCATTTGTTGGGGCTATATGCCCTGGAGCTCATGTGTTGTAAAACGGAATTGATTATTGTAATAATTATAAACGCATTATTCATTTATCAAAGTTGTTTGATTTAAATTGCAAATTGTCTAATTGTCTTGTTTACCTTGATTACTTTTGTACCTTCAGACATAGTGTATGTTTGATGCACAAGAGGATTTAAGTCTGAAGTTAGTAATCTAAATTGTCCATAGAGAGCAAACAGAGTGGGTACTTTGTTTGTGGTTTATCTATAGTTGCGGTCCATTCTATACTTGTATGGCGACCTTGATCCGGGTTCGTTCATGTGGTGACATGAGAATTGAGGCACCTTGTATGATATGATCATATAGGACTTGACTCAGATAAATATGAATTTCTTTTAATATATGTTAACCCAAGAAATTCATTTTATCTATTAGATGGTCATATATGGATTAATCTTAATCCTGAGTGTACTACGAACTCATGCATGTTAGGCTGTGTCCTTTGATTTACTATGGTGAGGTTGGTGTAGCAGTCCCGGCCAATAACTAGGTATTTTGGGGATATGGTTTGGTATGTAGCTGGGAACGTTTTACATAGATATGGAATTCACTCCTTCTTTCGAGAAGTAGAAGAATATCTCTTTTAAGAGTTGATTCGGGACTGAACAATTTTGAGCGCTCAACTTTCCTATTACGAATAGAAAGTATTATATTCATAATTGTTATAAATTAATTGTTCATTATAGAATCAATGGTGCTTAAGAGACAAATATTTAGAGGGGTATAACGGACTTATGACCCGGCTCTATTTATGAGATATTCGTGAAGGGCTATATCCATATGTAGTGACTATATCGATGGACACCGAAGTTGTTCGGCTTATTTTCCATTTACGGTAACATGAGTTCAACTTCGAGTTTTTAGTGGAATAACGCGAAATTAATAATTCGTAATATTTAATAAAGAGTTTAATTAATATTTCGGAATTATTGGAGCTCGGAACAGTAGGTCCATTTGGTCCCCGTGCTAGCTCGATTAACTGTAGCAAACCTAATATAATTAGATTTTCTAAATATATGCTCACATTATATTTAAATATTATTAATATGATTAATAATATTTTTTTCAAAAATGAAAATAATATTAAATTAGTTTAATATTATATTTTCTAATATTTTTGATTATAGAGATAATCAAATAATAAATAAGATAATTATTACATCATTAATAATTATGAGATAATTATTACATCATCATTGATAATGCATAATTATGAGATAATTATGACATCATTATTTGATATGGTAAATGCATTATCAAGACAAGCCTTAATGGTTTGCCAAATCATCCACCAAGTTTTTGTTAATTAGTTTTGGCCTAATTACCTAACTTGTTCCATTATCTAATGGATTTGGTTGAACACTCCACTCAAGTGTGTTGGCCATTTACAATTGATAAAATTGAGTGGATGTTGATGGAATGGCTTTAGTTTATATTCTCTACCATTCCCACTCAAAGGTTGGGTGAATTCAGGTAAAAATCATACTTTGCATTTTGGAAAAAGAAATTCAAGAGAGAGCTAAAAACATTCACAAAAGTTGTGAGTAAGGTAGAGAGAAAAATCTTCTTTCTCAATAGTTGAGATTAGAAAGAAAAACAAAAGTGAACAAGATACTTGATCTTCTTCATCTCATCTTTCTAAAGCCAAAATAGTTTTGTGACATTATCAACTTCTCTAAAAAGTTTAGAGGTTGATCTTTGTGAGTGAAACCCACACTTCGGTTTGTTGGTTTCGAGATATAGCTCGGAATATTGAGTGGTTCATTCTACGGTAGAATCTCAAAGGAAATTCATCAAGAGTTTGGTGGAGTTTGACTTCAACAAAGGAGAAGGCAGAGAAAATTTTAAAGATCCGGTGCCACCACATCCGCAACTTCTGCCGCGCAAGAGGAAACGGTTTCCAACAATTGGCATCGAGAGCTTAAGGTTGAAAAGTTTTCTTAACCTTTTTTTAAGTTTCAGTTTTAATAATTTATATGAGATATAGATTATTAGAATGCATGTTTGATGAGTAGGCACAATTAGATACATGAGATGAATGGTTTGAATGTTCATGTGATGAATGTTTACTTTTGATTCATGTGATGAATGTATTGCGTTGATCGTTAATTTTTTCCGGCTCTAATTTTTATTTGGGAATGTAAGACCATAAGGTCATGTTCTTTCAAGTGTTGTAAGTTCATTTCCTTTGTAATAAGTCTTATATGTAATTCAATTTGTAATTTGGAGTAGCCGATGCCGCGAAGGACTCATTACAAACCTATTCCGTGAAGAACTCAACAATATACCATGGAGCAAGATTTGAAGACCAAGGATGCCTTGGATTTATTGTACTAATTAGATTAGTATTTTTTTAAAAAAATAATAAGAGCCCGGTTAACGCAATTTAGGATGTATGTAAAACTACATTCCGTTACGAGTCCATAGAAAAAAACGGGGACCAAAACGGACTCTGAAAGCTCCGGAACGGAGTAAATAATTACCAGTGTTTTGACACCAGACCGATTTCGTTCGAACTCCAGTCAAACGCAACTCAAACGTTTTGCTACTGCTGGAAAACGGTCGAACGCCCAGAAAACGTAACACAAACGTTTTCAGCCCAGACCTGGGCATATATATGTGTTTTAAATTGTTTATTAACATGCCATATAGCCTAGGGTGCCTACTCTTGCATTTTCACATGCCATAACATGTAGACATGCATGATATTCAAGTCATAAAATATGATTTTATGTAAATTTAAAAGTTAAATTAGAATGTAATATGCATGTAAACGAATTAATAAGATTAATTGCTTAAAGGTTTAAAAATTAGGAATTCAAGTTTTAGAACAAATTGACATTATGAGTACATTATTTTCCTTGGTATATCGGATGGAAACCCGGATATAAATTCCATAGCTGATTCCGAATGGACGGTAATTTTTGTTTGCACTCAGGATACAATTCCACGTACCTTTGAAGTAAATAACGTACTTTTATCTATTAAATGGTTTAATGACATATAGTCCATTAGTTGAATTCTAAAATTTAAAAACCTATAAGTGAACTAATTTTTTAATTGTTAAAATTGATTAGATCACTTAAGCAAACTTGATTAAATTAGTTTAATTAAGTTAATGATTATAGAGACTAATAAGTATTAGTGAATAAAATTTTAAGTGTTAAAATTGGTTAGATCACTAATAATCCACTAGTATTAATAAAGATATGTTTTAGCCGAGCATAATCTTAATACATTAGAAACTAGTGAGATAGAAACCTTAAACTTCAAATAGTGAGTGGGAGAGGGGTATACCACTATATATCCCACGATCTCCATTGTTATCCAAAAACGTGAGATTCAATATGGCCTTGTGGCAGCTTTGTTCATGTCCCCCTACGGATGGTGTCCTTATTGGGTCAATATCAGGTTTGGATTCCGAAAGGATAGGGACTCTAGATGTATTTGGTGATTTGACCTACCCTATGGCGGCAGTTCAAGTTACTAGTTAAGTCCAAGGGTTCCGAAATAATGGGTCACACTCATAAAGGAATGGTTAAGTTGTTAATCATAGCATCTTGATCAAAATAACGGTAGTTGATTAATATAGGAAGAAGAGTTATTTCAGATATATTAATCAATTAGAATGTCTCAATCTATCATGCGAATACTTGACCTACCCTACGGCGGCACTTATTTGTGGGATGATAGATAACCGTGGCATAGTAATTCTTTTAGGTTTCTAATTCATTATACATTGATCATGCATCATGTTTAACTTTATGCCTAAATGTTTGACAATTTCAATATGTGATGAATGAATGATTGAATGCGCGTTTATTATTTTCAGCCATGGCTCTGCCAATAATCCAATAATCAAACAACAAGAAAAATTAACGGGGGATAATTATGTTAAATGGAAAAGTGACATGCATGCTATCTTGGTCTGCGAAGACCTTAAATTTGTCCTTATGGAGGAATGTCCTCCTGAGCCAGCACCTAATGCTGGCAGAGCTGCACGTAATGCCTATAATAATTGGATTAAAGCTGATGAGAAAGCCCATAGCTATTTGGTAGCATCAATGTCTGAGGTTCTTGCTGCACAGCATCAGCCTATGGCGACAGCATCATTGATTATACAGTCATTACAGAACATGTTTGGGCAACCTTCAGACCGGCAACAACATGAGGCAATTGCCTCTGTATTGACCGCTAGAATGAAGGAAGGCACATCAGTCCGAGACCATGTGTTAAGGATGATAGCTCATCTTAATATGGCTAAAACCCATGGTGCACGTATCAATGTGCAAAGTCAGGTGACAATGATCATGGAAACCCTTCCGAAGAGTTTCCTACAGTTTAAAAGCAATTGTTCTATGAATAAATTGACATTTACGTTGACTGAACTGCTAAATGAGCTCACCAATTACGAGAACATTATGAACGGTCCTCGTAGGCCCAATGCTGAGGTAAATGTTGCCGAGTCTTCTAAATCTGCAAAGAAGAAGAAGAAAGGAAATTGGAAGGCAAAGGCAAAGCCAATGAAAAAGAAGAACAAAAGCTCCAAAGGAACCAATGCCAAAGGAAAATGTTTCCATTGTGAACAACAAGGGCATTGGAAAAGGAATTGTCTGAAATACCTTGCCGAGCTTAAAGAGAAGAAAAACTCAGGTAAATATGATTTACTTGTCATTGAGTCTCTTTTAGTGGAGGATGATAAATCTGCATGGATTGTTGATTCTGGTGCCACTAACCATGTTTGTTATTCTTTGCAGCTACTTGACTCATGGAGGGACCTTGCTGAAGGTAGCTTCACCATGAGAGTTGGGACAGGGGATGTTGTTTCAGCTAAAGCAGTGGGAGAGATTCCAAGTTAAACTTTAATAACGTTATTTATGTTTAAATGGTGTGCTGTATATTCTGGTTTTCGCAGGAATTTGATTTCTGTTACAAACTTATGGAACATGGTTTTTCCATTTCATTTAATAATAGTCAGTTATTATTAGTAGAAATGGATTAAATATATGCACAGGAAAACTCTGAAAATAATATATATCGTATAAGACCGTTAATTGCATGATTCACTTTTAATACTGAAATGTTTAAGATTGAAAGATTTAAACTAAATGGCAAAAGATTTCTCATGATGATACCTATTTATGGCACCTTAGACTTGTCATATTAACCTTGACGGATAGATAGACTAATTAAGAACGGAGTTTTAAATCAGTTTAAACTCGGTACTTTACCTGTCTGCGGAATCCTGTTTAGAAGGCAAAATGACTAAGAGACCTTTTACTGGAAAATGGATAAAAGCCAAAGAACCACTTGAGCTAATACATTCGGACGTTTGCAGACCCATGAATGTAAAGGCACGAGGTTGTTATGAATACTTCGTCACTTTCATTGACGATTATTCTAGATATGGGTATGTTTATCTAATGCAGCACAACTCATATACATTTGAAAAGTTCAAAGAATATCGTGCTGAGGTTGAGAACCAGTTAGGTAAAAGCATCAAAATTCTACAATCAAATCGTGGAGGTGAGTACCTTGATAGAGATTTCGAGGAATTCTTAATTGAGCATAGAATTGTTTCACAGCTCACAGCACCTAGAACACCACAACAAAACGGTGTTGCAGAAAGGAGAAATCGAACCTTACTAGACATGATGAGATCAATGTTTAGTTATAGCACTCTACCTAGTTCATTCTGGGGATATGCATTAGAAACAACAATGTATATCCTGAATGTAGTTCCTTCTAAGTCTATTTCTAAGACTCCCTTAGAGTTGTGGAGTGGTCGTAAAGCTAGTTTGTGACATTTCTGCATATGGGGGTGTCCAGCACATGTGCTAAAGAACAAGACTACTAAGTTGGAACCATGTTCACAGGTGTGCCTATTTGTAGGCTATCCTAAGGAAACTAGGGGTGGATTCTTTTATAATCCAGAAGATAATAAAGTATTTGTATCGACAAATGTTACATTTCTTGAGGATGATTATATGAAAGAATTCAAACCTCGAATTAAAATGTTACTTGAGGAGTTACTTGCTGGTACGACCAGTGAACCATTGTCAAATATTGACAAAGACATAACACCTTTAGCATCTGAAAGTCAGATGCAAGTTATCAGAATACCATGCCACCTAGACGCAGTGGGAGGGTTGTAAGACAACCTGAACGCTATCTAGGAAATGGTGAGGTGCAAGTTGTTGCATCTTGTGATGGTATAGGTGATCCATTGACCTATTGTAGTGTAATGGATGATACTGATAAAGAAGAATGGCTCAAAGCCATGAACCTTGAGATAGAGTCCATGTACTCTAACTCAGTCTGGGAACTTGTGGACCAACCTAATGGAGTAAAACCTATAGGTTGCAAGTGGATCTACAAGAGAAAAAGAGGAATATATGGGAAAGTACAGACTTTTAAGGCTAGGCTAGTGGCAAAGGGTTATACCCAAAAATAGGGGGTTGACTATGAAGAAAATTTCTCGCCAGTAGCCATGCTTAAATCCATCAGGATTCTTCTTTCCATTGCCTCATATTATGACTATGAGATTTGGCAAATGGACGTCAAGACTGCATTCTTGAATGGAAATCTTGATGAAAGTATCTATATGGTACAACCACAGGGGTTCATAACCCAAGGTCAAGAGCAAAAGGTTTGTAAGTTGCAAAGGTCCATTTATGGGCTTAAGCAAGCATCTAGATCTTGGAACATAAGATTTGATACTACGATCAAGTCTTATAACTTTGAGCAAAACATCGATGAACCTTGTGTCTACAAGCGCATCATTGATGGGAAGGTGGTTTTCCTTGTGTTATACGTCGATGATATTTTACTCATTGGGAATGATGTAAAGATATTATCGGACGTTAATATCTGGCTAGCTAACTAATTCCAAATGAAAGATTTGGGAGAGGCAAGTTATGTACTTGGGATCCAGATTATTCAGGATCGCAAGAAACGACTGTTAGCAATGTCTCAAGCATCCTATATCGACAAGATTCTTGTGCGATTTGGAATGCAGAATTCTAAGAAAGGTAATTTACCTTTCAGGCATGGAATTCATTTGTCTAAGGAACAGTCTCCTAAGACACCTCAAGCAGTTGAGGAGATGAGACATATTCCATATGCTTCAGCAGTTGGAAGTCTTATGTATGCTATATTATGCACGAGACCGGACATTTGTTTTGTAGTGGGAGTAGTCAGTAGATTTCAATCCAACCCAGGATTAGATCATTAGGTGGCAGTGAAACACATTCTCAAGTATCTTTGAAGAACGAGAAATTATATGCTAGTATATTCTGGTGAGGATATGATCCTCAAGGGATATACAGATTCTGATTTTCAGACGAATGTAGATTCTAGGAAATCAACATCCGGATCAGTATTCACCCTAGGTGGTGGAGCTATTGTATGGAGGAGCATAAAGAAATCTTGTATTGCTGACTCCACAATGGAGGCTGAATATGTAGCAGCTTGTGAAGCAGCTATAGAAGCAGTCTGGCTCCGTAAATTCTTGGCAGATCTGGAAGTTGTTTCAGATATGGATAAACCACTCACACTTTATTGCGATAATAATGGAGCAGTGGCGAATTCCAAGGAACCAAGAAGCCACAAGCGGGGTAAGCATATTGAGAGAAAATATCACCTTATCAGGGAGATAGTGCAGAGAGGGGATGTCATTGTCACGCAGATTCCATCCGCAGACAACCCGGCTGATCCATTTACAAAGACCTTATCGGCTACAATTTTTGAAGGTCACCTAAAAATTTTAGGATTACATGACATGTCCCATTTGCTCTAGTTCAAGTGGGAGATTGTTGGGGCTATATGCCTTGGAGCTCATGTGTTGTAAAACGGAATTGATTATTGTAATAATTATAAACGTATTATTCATTTATCAAAGTTGTTTGATTTAAATTGCATATTGTCTAATTGTCTTGTTTACCTTGATTACTTTTGTACCTTCAGACTTAGTGCATGTTTGATGCACAAGAGGATTTAAGTCTGAAGTTAGTAATCTAAATTGTCCATAGAGAGCAAACATAGTGGGTACTTTGTTTGTGGTTTATTTATAGCCGCGGTCCATTCTATACTTGTATGACGACCTTGATCCGGGTTCGTTCATATGGTGACATGAGAATGGAGGCACCTTGTATGATATGATCATATAGGACTGGACTCAGATAAATATGAATTTCTTTTAATATCCGTTAACCCAAGAAATTCATTTTATCTATTAGATGGTCATATATGGATTAATCTTAATCCTGGGTGTACTACGAACTCCTGCATGTTAGGCTGTGTCCTTTGATTTACTATGGTGAGGTTGGTGTAGCAGTCTCGGCCAATAACTAGGTATTTTGGAGATATGGTTTGGTATGTAGCTGGGAACGTTTTACATAGATATGGAATTCACTCCTTCTTTCGAGAAGTAGAAGAATATCTCTTTTAAGAGTTGATTCGGGACTTGAATAATTTTGAGCGCTCAACTTTCCTATTACGAATAGAAAGTATTATATTCATAATTGTTATGAATTAATTGTTCATTATAGAATCAATGGTGCTTAAGAGACAAAATATTTAGAGGGGTATAACGGACTTATGACCCGGTTCTATTTATGAGATATTCGTGAAGGGCTATATCCATATGTAGTGACTATATCGATGGACACCGAAGTTGTTCGGCTTATATTTCCATCTACGGTAACGGGAGTTCAACTTCGAGTTTTTAGTGGAATAACACGGAATTAATAATTCGTAATATTTAATTAAAGAGTTTAATTAATATTTTGGAATTATTGGAGCTCGGAACAGTAGGTCCATTTGGTCCCCGTGCTAGCTCGATTAACTGTAGCAAACCTAATATAATTAGATTTTCTAATAATATGCTCACATTATATTTAAATATTATTAATATGATTAATATTATTTTTGTTACAAATGAAAATAATATTAAATTAGTTTAATATTATATTTTCTAATATTTTTTATTATAAGATAATCAAATAATAATTATAAGATAATTATTACATCATTAATAATTATGAGATAATTATTACATCATCATTGATAATGCATAATTATGAGATAATTATGACATCATTATTTGATAATGGTAAATGCATTATCAAGACAAGCCTTAATGGTTTGCCAAATCATCCACCAAGTTTTTGTTAATTAGTTTTGACCTAATTACCTAACTTGTTCCATTATCTAATGGATTTGGTTGACACTCCACTCAAGTGTGTTGACCATTTACAATTGATAAAATTGAGTGGATGTTGATGGAATGGCTTTAGTTTATATTCTCTACCATTCCCACTCAAAGGTTGGGTGAATTCAAGTAAAAATCATACTTTGTATTTTGGAAAAAGAAATTCAAGAGAGAGCTAAAAACATTCACAAAAGTTGTGAGTAAGGTAGAGAGAAAAATCTTATTTCTCAATAGTTGAGATTAGAAAGAAAAACAAAAGTGAACAAGATACTTGATCTTCTTCATCTCATCTTTCTAAAGCCAAAAGAGTTTTGTGACATTATCAACTTCTCTAAAAAGTTTAGAGGTTGATCTTTGTGAGTGACGCCCACACTTCGGTTTGTTGGTTTCGAGATATAGCTCGGAAGATTGAGTGGTTGATTCTACGGTAGAATCTCAAAGGAAATTCATCAAGAGTTTGGTGGAGTTTGACTTCAACAAAGGAGAAGGCAGAGAAAATTTTAGAGATCCGGTGCCACCACATCCGCAACTTCCGCCGTGCAAGAGGAAACGATTTCCAACAATGAGATCATTGGTCGTACCAGCAGCATTGTGATGCATTACAGTGTTAAAAGAGGCAGAATGTAAACTCTGATCGGCGTCATGATGCAAATTGTTTATCATCGCGACTTAAAACAATATGTAGGCACGTCGGAACGCAACCTGTATAACGTCGCGACGCTTTGCAATGCAAAAATCAGGCCGAATGTAAACTCTGCTCGATGTCGCGACACAACCTACTGAGCATCGTGACACCCCATGTATTCAAGGTTTATAAGAAGTAACCAAAGCACCAAAATTGCATTGATCGACCTCTTATTTTCTATTCTAATCTAATTGGTACAATAATTAATCCAAGGAATTCCTTGGTCTTCAAGTCTCGCTCCATGGAGTGGTGTTGAGTCCTTTGCGGCATCAACTCTTGTTGAGTTTATTGCGGCATTGGCTCTCCAAGTTGCATAGAATGTTACAACTTGAAATTTTTTCATAGGAAATAAATTTACGACACTTAAAAAAAATGGCCTTATGGTCTTACATTCCGAAACCAAAATAACACAAAAATAATAGTTGGAAATAATTAATGATCAATGCAATACATTCATTATATGAATCTAAAAATAAACATTCAACACACGAACATTAAAAATGTGCCTATTTATTACAACATTGTGGGACACAAAAACTGGGCGACGTATGTTGTTCTAGGCTTGCGGCCTAGTTGGGAGTACGGAAAAGCCCGCAGGGGACTAAACCGGAGAATAATGGAGTCGCCACCCGGTGTGAACCGGGAAAATAAGATTTAAGGCCGTACCCACCCCTCGCAAGGGAAAACCTCAAACCGTTGGGTTCGGAATGGTCCCTTACTCATGTCACTTGTAATGAAAGGATTTGTGCAATAATTTAGTCAAGCCTAAGTAACACCTATTTCCAAGAGTATTATGCTTCTAAGTTCATATGCACAAAAATAAAACTTACACCTAAATTTGCATACATCTTACATCTAAGTCTGCATGCTCGAAAGTGAATCAAAGTAGCGACAAACATACAACTTCATAAGCATATTGTATTCATGAAAGCGCAAACACACAATAATCACACAGGCGCACATAAAAGCGAATCAAATAATGGCGAACATGCAATTTCATAAACATACCATACTTATACATGCGGAAACATGAACAAATAGCCATTACATATTCATGCGTAAATAAGAGAGTAAACTAGGTACATAATGCAAAAAAGATAATTAAGGAGGCAATTAAGCATTAAAGTAAACATGTTATGATGTGATGCAAAAGAAGATAACTAATATTGACACAAACACACACGTGGGCATTTTTCCAAGTGGTACGTGGAATTGTATCCCGAGTACAGATCATACTACCGTCCATTCGGAATCGGCTATGAAATTTATGTCCGGGTTTCCATCCTATATACCATGAGAAATATTGCCCAAATGCTATCATAACATGGGTACACAAATTATAATAGATCGAGCCAAGACAAAGATAGATGGTGCAATCAATAGATGAAAGACGCGGCAAATATCATGGTAAAGGTAGCCTTTTAGGCTTTTCTTCCCCCAAATGGAGAACCTTTTAGTCCAACATAATAAGCCCATGCGCTTTTCATTACAATGCATACAAAGATAAAGATAACTATATGGAACTTCGTAATGCATGCGTAAATAAAGCAATGATGTGCAAAAGGATAAATGACATAGTAAGAAGCGCGGCAAGACATCATGGTAAAGGCTTTAAACCCCTTGACATAGAGGACCTTTGATCCAACTTATCAAGCCCATGCATAAATAACACAATGCATATACAAAGTAAAGACCACGGTATCGAACTTTATGTATCTGATTGACCAAATCTCACATTCAATCGAATACACATTATCCGACGCGGCAAAGCATCGTGGTAAAGGATTTTAACCCCTTGACTTAGAGGACGTTTAATCCCACTTACTAAGCCCATGCGCAAACAACACAATACATATATAAAAAATTAAAGACAATGATATCGGACTTCGTGTATCTGATTGAACATATCTCACATCCAATCGAATATACATTATCCGGCGCGGCAAAGCGTTGTGGTAAAGGATTTTAACCTCTCAAAATAGAGGACCTTTAATCGCACTTACTAAGCCCATACGCTAATAACACGATGCATATAAGAAATGAAGACAACAATATCGGACTTCGTATACCCGATTGAACATATCTCACATCCAATCGAATATACATTATCCAGCGCGGCAAAGCATCGTGGTAAAGGATTTTAACCTCTCAAAATAGAGGACCTTTAATCGCACTTACTAAGCTCATATGCTAATAACACGATGCATATAAGAAATAAAGACAACAATATCGGACTTCGTATACCCGATTGAACATATCTCATATTCAACCGAATATACATCATCCGGCGCGACAAAGCATCGTGGTAAAGGATTTTAACCTCTCAAAATAGAGGACCTTTAATCGCACTTAGTAAATCCATGCGCAAACAACACAATACATATATAAAAAATTAAAGACAACGATATATGACTTCGTGTATCCGATTGAACATATCTCACATCCAATCGAATATATATTATCCGGCGCGGCAAAGCATCGTGGTAAAGGCTTTTAACCTCTTGACTTAGAGGACCTTTAATCCTACTTACTAAGCCCATGCGCTTTATCTCATCATTACATAAACAAATAACATGCGGAAATCAAGTAGCGAATAATAAACAAATCAAAACAACATAAAATGAAATATGCGCCGTTTACTCAAGTGGTACGTGGAGTTGTATCCCGAGTACTGATCATACTACCGTCCATTCGGAATCGGCTATGAAATTTATGTCCGGGTTTCCATCCTATATACCACGAGAGGCGACACATTTTTCATTTTATACAAGGGCCACAACATACATCATTTCATAATACATCTATCTACTCAAGGGTTACAACATGCATCACTCCACAATAATCATGCAAACGAAACTCAATAAACGATAAAAATATAAATGAAAATGAATGTGAAAAGTACCCTCAGGTCTAACCTTTTATGTCGACTTTTGGAAACACGTTACAAGTCCGTCGGAAGGGGTAGTACTCCGCAACTCTTCCGGTTCACTGGTTCAATGTTTTTGCTCGATGTTTCGCTGTTTTGGCCGCTGTTTTCACTTCGTTTTGCTGTTGTTTGTGCTGTATTTTCTTGTCACTATTTTGGTGTATTAGGGGACTGTTTTGGTGGTTTCTAAAGGGTCTTGGGGATGCTGTTTCGGGGGTATGTTATGGACTATTTTGGGCAGTTTTTGTCACTCTTTTGGGGTTGATTTAGGGTGTTTTCTGGACTGTTTTCGGGGTCAGATTTGCGGCAATCTTGGGCAGTAAATGGGGCTAATATGCGGCAATGAAGGAGACAGTGCAGTGGGCTGTTTTTGGGCGTGCAGTGGAGGACAATGCAAGGGCTGTTTGTGCGTGACCTTGAGGGGGATTTTGGGGCTGTTTCAGGGTTTTTGATGTGTGTCTCTTGTGTGAATGAGCTGTGATTAGGGCGTCTGGACGTGTCTAAGGGTTTGTTTTTGTTTAGTTCTTGGGGGGCTTGCGCTGAATGGGGCCGCTGAAGGTGGTCAGTGGATTTTGTTGTTTTGCCGTGAAAAAAAGAGAGATGCTTACGTGAATAGGTTTTAGGTGGCTAATGCGTGAATGGTTTTGAGTGAGGTTAGCAGGTGCGTGGAAGGAGGGCTGGATGTGTGGTGTGTGAATGGGCAAGGCTTATGGACGGCAAAGGGTGAAGGCTAAGGGGGAGTGTATGCGTGCAATGAAGGGCAAGTGACAAGGCTTGCGTGAGGGCTGATGGCTTGAGTGAGGGTTTTCCGAGAGAGTGGTCAAGGGTGAAGGTGCGTGCATGGGTGTTTATGCTGAGTGAAGGGTTGTGTTGCCGAGAGTGAGGTGTGAGGGCTGATGACGTTGAATGGAGGGTGCATGGGCTGTCAAGAAAGAAGAATGTGTGTTCTTTTGTTGGAGGTGTGAGCAGTTGGTGAATTAGGGTTGCCGAGTGGAGAGAAGATGGTGACGCCGTGTGTGAGTGAGGGAGTTGTTGGTCGGTTGGATGGAAGGTATTAGGGTTTTGGTTGAGAGAATTTTATGCGTGTGTTGAGTGAGTGTTTAGGGTTTCTTCTTTTTTTTGGTTCTACCGTGAGAGAGTTTTTTTGAGAGCCAAGTGTTGAAGTTTGTTCTATTTTTATAGTGAGAGGGAAGGAATTAGGGTTTGCATGGGATTATTCAAAAAGGAAAGGGATCAAATAATAAGGGAGGGATTTTATTTAATTATTTAAGGAAAGAAATTATTCAATTTAGGAGGGGATTATTTAAATTAGGGGAGTGATTTGTTTATTTTAGGAATTGATTTATTTAATTTTGGTATTAGATTTAATTAGATATTAATTTAATTTAATTTCAATTTAATTGGTTTTAATTTAATTTCAATTGGTTTTAATTTGTGACATGTATTTTAAATGTTTTAATTATTTTTTGGATTGGGCTGGGTGAGATGGGCTTGGTGTAGTTTTGGGCCAAGGCTAAGGGTGTATTTTAATAACGGAGGTCCAACAAGCGAGCCTGAAGCTAAACAAGCGACTAAAATCTAACAAAAATAACGGTTCCCTTCCGACGTCCGTTTCCCGCGACTTCCGCGACTTAAAATGTAGTGTCTCCAAATGAGACTCATCATAGGGACTTATATGCAAAAATGCAGTGCCTACAAACATGCTTACCAACAATTTATATCTCATATAAATTATTAAAAACGAAAATTTTTAATTAAAATGAGAAGGATTAAGAACACTTTTCAACCTCGCTCTTGATGCCAATTGTAGGAAACGACTTCCCTCACGCAGTGCGTCTTAGCCTCCGGGATTGACCTTGAAAATTTTTTACCCTCTCCCTTATTAAAACCAAATCGGATCAGCCCTTGTGACTTGATTTTCTTCTGTTTTGAATATGTTTCCCCGAGATCTGTTACATAGATCTACCACTCAATCGTCCACAATATAACTCGATACCAACAAATCGAAGTGTGGACTTCACTCATAAAGTTTATTCTCTAAACTCTTTTGAGAAAATTATTGTCACAAAATTTTTCTTTCTTTTCTTTCAATACTCGAGAGAAAAATTATATCGATCACATGAGAGGTGGCTTTCTTCTTTTCTTTAAAACTTGAAGGAAAGAATGGAAAAGAAAAACTAGCAAACTCATTTTTTTCTCTCCTCTCAACTCTTGAAATATTTTTCCAGGATTGTTTTTTAAAGCCAACATAAGTCTTATCTTTTAAAAACCACTAATTCCTTTCAATTATATGGAAAAAATAATCTAGTGGTGTGTTATACAAATACATGTGAAGTGGACCTATGGATAAGCCAAATATGTATGTTCTAAAAGACAAATATATTGGAGATCAAAGTAAGGCACATGGGTTTGTCTCTTTAAAATGTAAATAACATTATCCTAATGATGATAAGATTATCTCATAATAAAAAATACTTGATTATCTCATAATTATAAATACTTGAAAACATTATATTAAACTTTTTTAATATAATTTTCATTTGTGACAAAGTATATTATTAATCTCATTAATAATATAAATATATATGTGAGTATATAATTGGACTATCCAATTATATTTAATTTGCTACAGTATATCAAGCTAGCACGGGGACCAAATGGACTACAGTTCCGAGCTCCAATAATTCTGGAATATTAATTAAACTCTTTAATTAAATATTCTGAATTATTAACTTCGGGTTATTCCACTAAAAACCCGAAGTTGTACTCTCGTTGTCGTAGATTGAAAATATAAGTCGAACTACTTCAATGTCCATCGCTATAGTCATTGCAAACAGATTGGCCCTTCACAAGTATCTCAAAAATAGAGCCGGATCATTATGTCTGTTATATCCATCTAATTATTTTTAATCTTAAGTACCGTTGATTCTCTAATGAATAATTTTTTCATAACTATTATGAATATTAATCTTTCTATTCATAATAGAAAGACTTGAGCACTCTAATCGTTCAAATATTGAATCAACACTTAAGGAAAATACTCATCTACTTCTCGCAAGAAGAAGTGAACTCTCTATCTATGTAAAACGTCATCAGCTACATACCAAACCATATCCCCAAAGTACGTAGCTATAGGTCGGGATTGCTACACCAACCTCACCTTTGTAAATCAAATAACATAGTCTGCCATACAGAATTTCGTAGTACACTCAAGATTCAAATCAATCCATACATGACCATCTAGTATATTGAAATGAATTTCTTTGTTAACGGATATTATAAAAAAACTCATTTCTATCTGGGTCCAGTCTTATATAATCACATCATACAATGTGCCTCCATTCTCAATCAATTAGATTACTAACTTTAGACTTAAATCCTCTTGTGTATGACACTCAAACAAGATAATTTACGATATGCAATTTAAATCAAATATTTTAATAAATGAATAATACATCTTTTATTTCATAATGAATAATTCTGCTTACATTACATGAAACTCTAAGGCATATTTCCCAACACTTCTTCCCTTGAAAGCACTGAGGTTATGGCAAAGGTGTCTTCGGGATGAGGGTGGCTTATACGGAGGAGTTATTGCATTATCTCTTCTTTCGTTAATGTTTCTTCCCAAAATGCCACATCTTTGTCGTGACTACCTTGGTCCTTAGGGGCATCTCTAATCTCTAATCCACTTATGGGGGTAATGGCCTGGCACTAATAAAAGAACAATGAGAAATGATAATCGTAGATATGAATTTTATTATTCCTTGTTGTAAAGTCTAATCCATGTCCCAAGATCAAAAGCACAAGCAAAATATATATAAATTAGAACTATATATGAAGTATGGCGGAATCAATACTCACAAAAACGGAAGGTGGATGCGTTTGATGAAACAAAACTTGCTCCTTTGTGCAGTGAGGATTCCCAAGCAGAAAAGAAGCTCCAAGCTATATTTGATCCTTCCAAGCTCTAAGATGAGTTTCCCATAACACCTTGTATGATCCCTTGATGTTGCTAGCCAAAGTTGTGCATTAGAGTTCCAAACTTGTACACTTTCTTCTTGTCTTGCCACAAAACAAATGAAGAATTGGAGAGCCAAAACAATGCCCACTGTTTCGGTAATTTGAGAGAGGAAGAAGATATGATTTTTTGTCTCAAAAATCAATTTATATTATGATCATAATAATTATTAAATAATAATATACTTATGACACAAACCATGCAAAGGCTTAGAGTGTCTAACACTCAATTTCCATGCATTACCCTGAGTGCTTTGTACACTATCTTCATGCAATACATCAACTATTAAATAATGCAAATAATGACATGTGTCATGTGGGCCCTACACGTTTCCAAATGAAAGTGGGCCCACGTGCACTCGTTCGGGTCCGATATTTCCGAAATAACCGAACTTACGTCGCGACGTAATTAAAAATCGAATTTAAATAAATAATTGCGCCTAGCGAATTATTATTTACGTCGCTAACGAATTAATTCTAAATTAACTCGTTTGCCCGAATTAAAATCTAATTTTAATTTCGCGTCGAAATCGAATTCCGATTATTATATCGAATATAATATAATTAATTTTACGATTAATTCTAAATTAATCGTTCTCTCTCTTTATATAGTACTTTATCCAAGATAAGTATCTCCGTAATTAATCCAAGATTAATCGAGTTTGAATCATACGTCATTGGTGAATCTTCGGGAAGCGACCCAAGAGACCTCTAGATATGTTGGCAGTAAATCCGGTTGTCGAACTATTCGAACACGTACGTACCAAGTACTACGTTTTTACCGATTTACAAGACAAGGTTAGCTTCTAGCAAAACGCCATGCCTACCCACATTCTCTAGAAATATTCTTACTGGAATATTAGATCTATAACAGGCGTAGTATACCGTAGTATAGTGTATATCGAACCAGTATCTGATGATCACATGTAAGGCCTGGGGCTGGAGATGTGTCTGCCCCGTACGATACACATATCGGACATCAAGCAACCAGTCTCTTTGAATCGGATAATCCTGACCTAGTCATATTATCCCGATGGTTGCAACCCATTATAGAGTACTAGTTCTGTATCCCTCGCGATCATCATCTCCATATGTCTGAAGTGATACTTCCATCTTGACATCACACCCAGTACACTACGATTCTCGATAAACCAGAAGAGGTGTACACAGAACCCGTTAAAGCCCTGGACCACCAAAACTAAATTTTACCGATTGTCGTAAGTACTAGCGATGCAAATCTCAGGTTAAGATCATATGCACCTACCCTGAAGCGGACTCCCATAGACACGCAGACATACTACCAATGGGACTCCGCGGGGTCTATCCAGAGCGAAGCTGTTTTCCATACCATCGGTAAAACACAACCTCCTACCGCACTTGCATAAGTATCCAATACTTAAATATATGAGAACTATGTCGTTGTGCCCTCACAACATGCACAAGTGCAGTACTAGTCTATTCCGCATTATCGATGTCCAATCTCGATAATACTACGACTAGGGATATTTAATGATTAAACCTTTACGGATTGATACCGTCTCATATCATCACAATCCGGTACTAATCATAGGGACTTTTACCATTTATATATCAAAGTAAATAAATTACAAAACGGTAAAAGGCAATTTCATTACTACATAGTTAATTTTGTACAATAATACAATATCATTTACAAAATAGTGACGCTATGGGTCATTACTGTCTAACAATCTCCCACTTGGCCTATAGCCAGTCACTCAAGCATCTAATACCTGAACTATGTACATGTCGCTCAAACTTTTCCCGAGGAATAGCCTTCGTCAGCGCATCTGCAATATTATCCTCTGATGCGATCTTCTCGATCTTCACATCGCCACGATGTATGATCTCTCGAATCAGATGGAATCTTCGAAGAACATGTTTGGATCGTTGATGAGACCTTGGTTCCTTAGCCTGTGCTATAGCCCCGCTATTGTCACAATACAATGGAACGGGCTCAGTTGCTAACGGAACTACTCCTAATCCAATTAGGAATTTACGGATCCAAACTGCCTCTTTTGCTGCTTCAGCTGCTGCAATGTACTCCGCTTCAGTCGTTGAATCGGCAACAGTACTTGCTTGGAAGATTTCCAGCTCACTGCTCCGTTATTCAAGCAAAAATGTACCCGGTTTGACGACTTGCGACTTGAATTCGTCTCTGTCGGTTTGGAAACTTGCATCGGTATACCCAGATACCTCAAGTTCTCCATCCCATAGATTAAGAAAACATCCTTAGTTCTTTTAAGATACCTAAGGATATTCTTAACCGCCATCCAGTGATCCTGTCCTGGATCGGCCTGATATCGACTGCACATGCTCAAAGCATAGGACACATCAGGTCGTGTACATATCATGGCATACATGATCGATCCGACTGCCGAGGAGAACGGAGTTCGACTCATGTTGTCTCTCTCATCTTGTGTTTTAGGACACATGTCCCTAGATAGAAAGACGCCATGTGATGTTGGCAACAGTCCCTTCTTGGACTGATCCATGTTGAATCTCTTCAACACTTTATCAATATATGTACTCTGGGAGAGTCCAAGTAGCCTTCTAGATCTATCTCGGTAGATCTTTATTCCTAGAATAAAAGCTGCTTCTCCCAGATCTTTCATGGAGAATTTCAATGAAAGCCAAGCTTTCACCGACGTTAACATGGGAATGTCATTGCCTATAAGCAATACATCGTCGTCAACATAAAGGACAATAAAAGTCAGTGCACTCCCACTAACCTTCTTATATACACAAGGATCATCTACGTTTTGAATGAAATCATATTCTTTTATGACCTCATCAAAACGTTGGTTCCATGACCTCGATGCTTGCTTCAGTCCATAAATGGACCGATTTAACTTACAAACCTTGTTTGCAAGTCTTGGTGCGATAAAACCGTCAGGTTGTTGCATATAAACATCCTCCAACAAGTTTCCGTTAAGGAAAGCGGTTTTAACGTCCATCTGCCATATTTCGTAATCGTAATATGCAGCTATTGCAAGCATTATCCGAATGGATTTAATCATGGCAACGGGTGAGAAAGTTTCGTCATAATCAACTCCAAGTTGTTGACGATACCCCTTCGCTACGAGCCTAGCTTTGTACGTTTGTACGTTGCCATCCATGTCTGTCTTCTTCTTGAAGACCCTTTTGCATCCAATAGGCTTTACGTCTTCTGGTGCATCAACCAGTGTCCAAACTTGGTTGTATACATGGAATCCATTTCGGCCTTCATGGCCTCTTGCCATAAAGTGGATTCGATACCTTGTATCGCTTCCTCATACGTAGCCGGTTCAGTATCCTCAATAAGATAATGTCTACATGAGGTGAGATCAGGAATCCATACCTCTCAGGTATTACCCTGACTCTCTCCGACCTACGCAGTCCTTGTGTAATTGAAGATTGTGGTTCAGTCTCATCCTGGATGGACTGTTCATGTTCCGTTCTCGATTCATTGCCAGGAACAGTATCACTACGACTTTCATCGAGTTCTACTTTCCTCCCACTAAACACTGCATTTAGGAATTCCTTCTCAAGGAAAACCGCATGTAGAGCAACAAATACTTTGTTCTCTTTTGGGTTATAGAAGTAATATCTTTTGGTTTCCTTAGGATATCCAACAAATAGGCATTTATCTGATTTGGGTTCAAGTTTGGTACCTTCCAAACGTTTGACGTATGCCCAGCAACCCCAAATCTTCAGGAATGAGAAACCTGGTTTCTTTCCTGTCCATATCTCATACGGAGTCTGTTCAACAGACTTGACGGAACCCTATTCAAAATAAGAATTGCACTTTCTAATGCATGTCCCCAGATAGAAGGATATGGCAGCTCAGTGCGACTCATCATCGATCCTTACCATGTCAAGCAAGGTACGGTTTCTCCGTTCAGACACACCATTTAATTGTGGTGTTCCAGGAGGAGTCCATTGTGAAAGAATACCATATTCTTTCAAGTAATCTTGAAACTCATTACTTAAGTATTCGCCACCACGGTCCGACCGTAATGTTTTAATACTCTTGCCTGTTTGTTTTTCAACTTCGTGTCGAAACTCTTTGAATTTCTCAAAAGTTTCCGACTTGTGCATCATTAGATACACATAACCATAACGTGATGCATCATCCGTAAGGTTACGAAGTATCGATATCCACCTCTAGCCTGGCTAGACATGGGCCCACAAACGTCACTATGAACGAGGGCTAACAGTTCAGTGGCGCGTTCACCTTTACCACTAAAAGGTGATTTAGGCATTTTGCCTAATAAACAGGATTCGCAGACGTCATATGAATTTGGATCAAATCCGTCCAAGTACCCACTCTTCGAAAGTGTGGATATGCGAGTCTTGTTTATGTGTCCCAGACGACAATGCCACAAATAAGTTTCTTCTTGTGGATTACTCATTTGAGCCTTTTGTTTGTTATTTTACATTTTGGAGATTTATTTATATTCAAAATATAAAGACCATTATTTGCATCAGCACTGCAAATTTCTGCATCATTCATATATAAATAACACCTGGTGTTTTTAAATACAAAAGTGTACCCATACTGGGTTAACAAAGATACAGAAATAATATTCCTAGTTAAACTAGGAACAAATAACAGTCATTTAGTTTAAGTACATGCCCCGAGGGCAGTTCCAAAACAAAAGTGCCTACGGCCAAAACAGCAACAGAAGTTCCATTTCCAACTCGTAGATCTACCTCCCCCGAAGCCAGTCTCCTGCTATCATGCAGATCCTGCACATCAGTACAAATATGAGAACCACAGCCAGAATCAAAATCCAATTTTTATTAAGACTAGAAGTAGTCATATTTATCTCAATAACAAACATACCTGAGGCCGGAGCCTTGCCCGCCTGTATGTCCTCCTTATGTCCCTTGTTCATGCGGCAGTCACGCTTCCAGTGACCTCTCTTGCCGCATTTCAGGCAAACATCTTGAGACTTGTCCCTTGGCTTCCCAGAAGCCTTTGTTGACTTGGCCTTGCCTTTGTTCTTATGCTTTTCTTCTTAACACCCCCAGTTGCCTTGAGCCCAGCTTTCGGCGTTTGAGATGTTGTTGCAAAGTGCGCCTCGCGCTTGTTGCCTTTCAGAAGTTCTTTCTCTGACTCCTTGAGAACCGACAATAACTCTCCAAGAGTGTCATCCGAATTCATCAGTTTGTAGTTGATGACAATCTGTTTCCAAGTATCGGGTAGTGACTGTAGAAGTACATCTATAGCCAGCTCAGACTCCAAGACTATACCCATATTAGCCAGTTCATCAATATCGGCTATCATTTGAGTCCCATGGACCTCAACAGAACTACCATCAGTCATACGGGAGCGAAAGATTTTCTTCACTAACTCGTACCTCGCCATCCGCTTATTAGTGCGGTGAAGATCTTGCAATCTTGCCATCATATTATAAGGATCCAAGTCCCTATTTTGGCGACGAAAGTGTTGAGTCATTGAAGCAAGCATGATCGACTGAGCCGTGTCACAATCATCACTGTGAGTTTTCCATAACTCCAGCTCAAGTGGCTCAGTGGGCTTAGGCCCGAGAGGTCTTTGTATCGTATACAGTATCCTCTCCGCCCCAAGGACTATCCTTAGGTTCATTTCCCAATCAGCGAAGTTTGTCCCCTTAAAGACATTGTCACCCATGATGATGTCTCGGACATTTACCTTGCTTGCCATCTTAACTACGATAGTCCAACTATCTAGTTAACGATAAAATGGGTACAGTCAAACTGTTACAAGAAAAATAACATTTTATTAGTCCAACTAATGTTAAAAATTGACGAAATAAATTTTGTAAGCGCGTAAAGCTAAGTATCTGAATGAAATTGCAAACTCAATACTAGCCTCCCACTATTTTCTACAAGTCTCTAACCCTCTGTTGAGTACTCGGGAAATCCAATTTCCTAGTGGGCTAGGATCCCGTTAAATAACACACAACCTTGACTTTGGCCAACAAGTTGTATGATATTTAACTAGGTAGATCTCGAAGATCAATTGGATCCCATCCAATTCCTAGATCCGGTAGGTGGACATCCAAGTCCGAAACATATATATCTAATACATACGTCAATGTATCCAATACATTTTCCTAACCATTTCCTCTGAATCAACTAAGCCTTGGCTTTGGCACAACAAACCTAATGATTCCAGTTAAGCGGGACCCATTGACAAGGAAAGTTTCGTAATCAATGTCGATGGACAAGAAGTGATCTTGACTTTGGCCAACAAATCACAACTTGGACAGGACACCGATGTGGAACAAAACTCTCATGATTCAAACACATCCTCAATTGACAAAGGTCTTGACTTTGGCCAACAAACCAATGCCAATTTCGGATCTTGAGAAAGAATCATTCAACGGAAGGAAAATCGCTTAATATTGTTTGAGGGATTTTTCGCGTAATTGGCAACCAATTAATTTATCTTTGTTAGGTCTCATCATCATACACCCTTAAGCATGCTTCTAAAACATCATAAAGCGCGTAAAGTAAAGTAATAGTGATATGCGGATGGATATATAAACAACTTGTTCCTAGAACAAATCACTCCCTTTCCTCTCCCCTAGCACTATTCTACTTCTACCCACCCAATTACATAATACAATAAGAGAAACCTCATTTACATTGAGGGGAATTAGGTGAGAAGAGAATACAAAGAGATAAAGAGATAAGGCTGGACACGCAGGTCCAATTTATAAATTCCAAATTTACAATAATTTCTAAAATTACCCTTCCCTTCTAATATCCATCCGATATACACTATTCATACAACACATCCACATTCATTCATTCATTCAAGGCATGTTATACAACCAATCAAATCCAATTAATTAGTCTTTAATTAGGTGACAATACAATGTTCAAACAATTGTTTGCATTTGCGCGAGTCCAACTCGTTTTGAGAATAAATACATATGGTATGAATTCACGAATTATATCGAACTACTCGTTAAATCCAATTTAAGTCGTATTCAATACTAATCCTATTATTTAATTCTAAATTAAATATTTACACTTTTATTGTGCTTTTATAACTTAGATTCCAAATCTAGTTCTATTGGGTCTCAAAGCCCAACTAACATCTAATGTCCGTTTAATTAAAGTCCGATGGGCTTTCTATTGATTTCATTAGGCTTGGGCCTTGGTCAATGTGGGTCAAACCCAATTTCCAAGCCCAATAAGGAATCACCCTCATTTGCCATAAAATCAATATCAAGCCCATAAGGCCCAATTAAACATAAAAGCCCATTTATTACATTTGGACTTAAATGGTGTGATTTAGGCCCATTTTGGATCCAATCCAAATGGTCCAAATCTACTTGGCCCAACCAAGCCCATTTATGACCAAATATAATAGTTTTAGGCCCAATTCCAATTTAAGCCCAATTAACCAAATTTTAAAATTCCAAATTTTATAACTTAATTAATTAAAGTGTATTTCATGATTAATCCTTTAAATCAATATTCCAAAAATATCAAATTAATCTATTAATCATATTTTATCTTAAATACATGTCCAACATTATTTAATCAAAAAATCAAGTCCCTAATCTTCATCAAGCATTCGGCCAAGGTGATTAAATGGTTCCGATTTCGTTTTCAATCCAATCGAGTTACAAATCATCATCTCCATATTATTTCAAGTCATCCAATGTCTTAAAATTAAAAAATCATCTAGTCCACATGCTTGCATGTATTCGGCCAAGCCTCATTTGGGTTGGAAAAATTAATCCAATTTATTTTCCATGAAATTGATGATGTATAATCTATTTAACATACATCTAAGCATATTTAATCAAGCAAACTCATCAAATCATGCTTCAAACAATTTTCCCCAAATAACATCCTAATATATTTGCATGCCTTTTAAGCTCAATGATACCATTGTTGTAAAGTCTAATCCATGTCCCAAGATCAAAAGCACAAGCAAAATATATATATAAAAGAATGAACTATATTGAAGTATGGCGGAATCAATACTCACAAAAACGGAATGTGGATGCGTTTGATGAAACAAAACTTGCTCCTTTGTGCAGTGAAGGATTCGGCCAAGCAGAAAAGAGAAGCTCCAAGCTATATTTGATCCTTCCAAGCTCTAAGATGAGTTTCCCATAACACCTTGTATGATCCCTTGATGTTGCTAGCCAAAGTTGTGCATTAGAGTTCCAAACTTGTACACTTTCTTCTTGTCTTGCCACAAAAAAATGAAGAATTGGAGAGCCAAAACAATGCCCACTGTTTCGGTAATTTGAGAGAGGAAGAAGATATGATTTTTTGTCTCAAAAATCAATTTATATTTATGTCATAATATTATTAATAATAATATACTTATGACACAAACCATGCAAAGGCTTAGAGTGTCTAACACTCAATTTCCATGCATTACCCTTGAGTGCTTTGTACACTATCTTCATGCAATACATCAACAATTAAATAATGCAAATAATGACATGTGTCATGTGGGCCCTACACACGTTTCCAAATGAAAGTGGGCCCACGTGCACTCACGCGTTCGGGTCCGATATTTCCGAAATACCGAACTTACGTCGCGACGTTAATTAAATCGAATTTAAATAAATAATTGCGCCTAGCGAAATTATTATTTACGTCGCTAACGAATTAATTCTAAATTAACTCGTTTGCCCGAATTAAAATCTAATTTTAATTTCGCGTCGAAATCGAATTCCGATTATTATATCGAATATAATAATTTTACGATTAATTCTAAATTAATCGTTCTCTCTCTTTATAGTACTTTATCCAAGATAAAGTCTCTCCGTAATTAATCCAAGATTAATCGAGTTTAAATCATACGTCATTGGTGAATCTTCGGGAAGCGACCCAAGAGACCTCTAGATATGTTGGCAGTAAATCCGGTTGTCGAACTATTCGAACACGTACGTACCAAGTACTACGTTTTTACCGATTTACAAGACAAGGTTAGCTTCTAGCAAAACGCCATGCCTACCCAATTCTCTAGAAATATTCTTACTGGAATATTAGATCTATAACAGGCGTAGTATACCGTAGTATAGTGTATATCAAACCAGTATCTGATGATCACATGTAAGGACTGGGGCTGGAGATGTGTCTGCCCCGTACGATACACATATCGGACATCAAGCAACCAGTCTCTTTGAATCGGATAATCCTGACCTAGTCATATTATCCCGATGGGTGCAACCATTATAGAGTACTAGTTCTGTATCCCTCGCGATCATCATCTCCATATGTCTGAAGTGATACTTCCATCTTGACATCACACCCAGTACACTACGATTCTCGATAAACCCAGAAGAGGTGTACACAGAACCCGTTAAAGCCATGGACCACCAAAACTAAATTTTACCGATTGTCGTAAGTACTAGCGATGCAAATCTCAGGTTAAGATTATATGCACCTACCCTGAAGTGGACTCCCATAGACACGCAGACATACTACCAATGGGACTCCGCGGGGTCTATCCAGAGCGAAGCTGTTTTCCGTACCATCGGTAAAACACAACCCCTCCTACCGCACTTGCATAAGTATCCAATACTTAAATATATGAGAACTATGACCGTTGTGCCCTCACAACATGCACAAGTGCAGTACTAGTCTATTCTACATTATCGATGTCCAATCTCGATAATACTACGACTAGGGATATTTAATGATTAAACCTTTACGGATTGATACGTCGTCTCATATCATCACAATCCGGTACTAATCATAGGGACTTTTACCATTTATATTCAAAGTAAATAAATTACAAAACGGTAAAAGGCAATTTCATTACTACATAGTTAATTTTGTACAATAATACAATATCATTTACAAAATAGTGACGCTATGGGTCATTACTGTCTAACATTCCTATGATATGAAGTGAGAGTTTAATGATCTTATGTTGTTATGTATGTATTGATGTGTTTTGAGTGACATGTTTGATAAGCTTAATGTCTATAGTATGTATGAATGTACATAAGGGTATGAACTTTAACGGATGAAAATAAATATGTGATGAATACGTAATGTATAAGTATATGCATATGATATTAAGATATGTATGGAACAAGTCATGATTTTTGATTTGGTATTAGCTTATTTATATGTATACTATATGAATAAGTTGTTATTTCTTATACATGTAATTATTTTTTTAGAGATTGGAAGTTTAAGTGTGATAAGGAAGGAGTATAAGCTAAATAATCCTCTAATGGATATGTTTATTTCGTAAAGATGCTATATCAAATATTTCTATATTGAAATTCTGAAAATGAATATATTTGATCGATAAAAGAAAATATATGAGGACTTTTAAAGATATGACATTTGAATTTGTAGTAAGATATATATTCGTATGTTTGAAACATAATTATGTATTTAAGTATTTGAATGATGTTCGAAATGTTTGTCATGTACGTGCTTGTGTATGCTTAATTGGTTATGACTTCGCGATGTAGTAGTCGTGCTAGTTAGGAATCCGTTCGGACGGAATTAATCTCATACCTATTATAAAATAGGTAATGAGTCTCGTACGAGCATTGTATGTGTAAGTCAGCCATATATTTGTATTTTTTGACGATGTGTTCTCTAATGTACTGATTATTGTCTGTGCTTCGTTATCGGTGGTACGACGACTGTACGTATGTCTAATTGTAAGTATGTGTATGTTAGAATTCATAAGATGTATGGAAAATGTATGGTTATTTGAAGTGCATGAATGATTTGAAAACTGATGTGAATATTAGATGTTATAAAGCGTGTTTGTTAAGTTGTATTGGTATGTATGTATATGTGTAAGAACTTTGAAATTATATTTGCATGTGTATAAGAGAAGTGTGTTATTGTATGTGTGAATGTATATGAATCTCGAATGTTATGTTATTGTAAGTTTACCATAATTAAATAAATTTAAGAGAGGTTTGTTTTAGTATTGAAGAAAGTTTGTAATCGAATAGAAGAAAGTTTGTTTGGTTTACCGATTTAATGATATTTCAAATATGTCCATTCGTAATAAAGTTTAAGAATGTGACTTCATGTTTCTTGTGATTGAAATGGTTTCAATGTAAGATGATATATTATGTGATATTCATACTAATGTCTTGTGGGATTTGGATGTTTGATTAATAGATTGGTGTATATGTGAACATGTAGCATGGGAATTTGACACAGGTAAATTATAAAGGATAATAATGAGTTAATAAATCTGAACTTGTAATAATTTAGTAATTCTGATAAATTATTGATATGTTTGACTGTTTTTTTTTGAAGTTTTATTTGACTTCTTTGTTGTAATACTAGTTGTTGGGGTTTTGGGTGGGGCGGGCGGCGAAAGCGCGGTTCGGGCGAAATCATAATTTTAAAACCTTTTAAATTATCGAATAAATTATTCAATATCCAATATGAATAATTTATTCATATTTAACCTAAATATGTTTATTCGAGATCAAATAACAACATAAACAACTAAGAAACGTCGTGAAACTTTTACGAAAACATTTTTCCGCAAAATGATACAAAACGCATTTTTGACTGAACCGACCACCCAAAACTTATGGGACTGCCCAGGTCAGCCCCAATAGTGTTAGGGCAGTTCATGGGCTGCCCGAACAGTTACAAAATTCATTGTTTAGATAGTCGTCACCCGGTTGGCTCAAAAGTCACCCGATAACGCCGTTTTTCACCGTTTTCGCTTATTTCAACTCCGAAACAATTTCCGACAATTGCTCCAACACCTAAAACACATCCAATACATTCATAAGACATTATTTTCATCACCATATGAACATTATTTCCAGATATGATCCAGAAGCAATAATTATCAATTTTTCATACTTTAAATCCAATTTTTCAAGATTAATCCAATTAATCAAAACACCAATCAAAGTCACCACACATGAACCACCCAAGAATAATTCTAGGCATTATAAGAGTGGTCATAACACTCTAGAATAGCAACATATCATCAAATGATTAAATTGGACAATAATTACACTAATTTCATCCAAATCAACTTCACACATGCTCAACACTTCAAAATCCATCCACCAAAACCAAAAGCCCCAATTTTATCAAACAAAGGAACCCTAGAACTATTCTAACAATTCAAGAAAATAAGAAACTAATTTCCAAGCTTAGGGTTGTAGAATATTACCTTTAATCTTTTGATTTCCTAAGCCTTTTCTTGAATTTTCCTTCATTTTCTAACTTGAATCATCAAGCAACTACGGAACCCATTTCCTTATGAAGCTTTCAGCCAAGGTGGTGTTGTTAGATGAAGAAAACAAAATTTTCATAATAAAAAAGAAGTGACCGACTTATAGGGGTAGTTTGGTTATTTTGGGAAATTAAATCAATTAATTATAATAAGCTTTAATGTTAGCAAATCAAATTTGCACACATTAGGCTTAATAAAATCATGCCATGTGTTTCAATAATAATTAAACATATTTCACAATATTTATGAAATACGAATATTATTTAACTATTCAAATATTTAACAATTAAATATCTAAATAATTAATTGATATAATTATTATATATATGTATTTTTATTTACATTAAATAACAAATACATATATTTATGGAATGTGTCAAAGTCTCATTTGACAATTAATTAATGTGTATCTAATCAAATTATGTATCAAATACAAATACACAATAATTATTAAATGACCAAAATCCCCTAATGCATGTGTTTTCGTTTAACAAATTAAACGACTCGAATTAACTCATTTAATCCGATGAAGTATTATGAATAATATGTATTATTCATAACGTGTTGCCCAAGTGCTCAACGAGTACACTTCATATTGTGAGACTCTCTAAGTTTAGGTTTATCCGTCACGAAATCCAATTTCGTGTCCATAATTCACCCACTCATGAATTATGACGACCACGGATAATCTCGCTAAACTATACAACTCGAGGTCATTGCATATGTATAATCCATCTGTCACAGGCTATCCATATTATATCTGGTATATAGATAAAAACGTCAAATCCTTTCGGTATAATATAGTCGACTTTTAATTTACGATCTCTAAATAACACTCGGAACAAGCTTCCGAAGTTATACCACGGCCATGGATTTACTAGATCGTAAACACGTAAGGATACCTATGCCTTGTACACATGACTGACGGATCCTATCTTGATACGCACAGGATATCATGAGCATCAGTCCACACCCAACGAACAGGCGGAGGTCTGATCATGAATAGATCGGTGACGTGACTGCCATCAAAGTGTGGAGGATAACTCATATATCCACAGTGGTATCTCAAGTCGAATGACCACTATGCTCTCTCAACTTGAGAAGATTCCTATTGACGTTGGTGTACCATTTATTAGGAAATCTTCAGTGAGTCGTTTAGTGTTTATCAAATAAACACTTACATGTCTATACAAGTCTCCTGAGACTCATGGTTCATTGGGATAAACCATCGAACCAAGTCACGATATACGACATGTATTGGTCTCAGCGGATTTTACTAACCGACCCGTGTTAGTAAATCTTGACCAGGAACTTTATTTAAGGATATACATCTTATAGTGTGCTTCCCAACGTCAATTACAAACTACGTTGTAACTGCGCACTACATTGTAAATCCTAGGGTCTTTGACTAATATACACGTATCACTAAACCAGATTTAGTTTCAATCTAATTTTAATTAGATATCTAATCGTAATTAGATCGAATATGTGTATTAAAAAAAAGAGGTGCTACCATTAAATAAGTAATATTATGGAAAAATAAATTGTTCGTATTTATGAATCGGACATAAATACGATCCAGATTGGAACTCTGAGCACCAACCCTAACACTAGCATGGTTACTTACTAAGTTTTATAACTCACACCAAACTAGTTTGCTAGTTTTACATGTTGGCTTCCAGATTGGTCAACCACAACAGATTTAGAAGTCATGCTCGAGACGCGGATCACCCAAGCAGTAGTCACTCGCGCAAGTGTCATGGGAAAAGTCTTAGAGGTCTAGGATTTATGATTGATATTTTATTTGTCGTGTTGAGCACGCGGTTTGTATATATTAAGTAAATGATTTGATTGCTTATGATGTTGTGGGCACAGAGCCCTTAAGTGTTGATAGATGATGTGGGCACGGAACCCTTAGGTGATGATTTTGTTATATTTGTGTGGACCTGAGGACCTTTTGGTATATGATGTCTATTTCAGGTCTTGTTTTGATGCTGAAATTTGTTCCAGGTTATTCATTTTTAGGATACATCATGCCTGATTTTCTATATATTTAGAGGGTTATGGAGATGGGTCAATCATGCTCCTGCCGGTAACACCTTACCTCTGGCATGTGTTACAGTTGTGGTATCACAGTAAAGGTTTAGGTGTCGATGACTGTAACTACAGGGTATTCGATCATCTGAGTAAGTTTTATATTACGTATAGATCATATTGGTCTCATATTTGTAACTTGAATTGATTTCTGGAATATGGTATGATGTGCTATGATTTTGATTGATATGAGTTATTTGGATTATCTGTATATGTTTGTGTACTATGAATATATGTATGTGTATAGGTATACTAAGTTAAAAGTATGTGGTTTATATAGGTATATGTATAAGTAAGTAATGTGGATTCAAGGTGTTTTGAGGTACGAGAGATTCTATGATGTTGATAGTCTGAATTGTGAACGGATATTTTGATTTATGTTTTGAAAACTTGGTATTTGATTTTTGGCATAAAAGTGTTTTGAAAAGAAAATGGAAAGGAAAGAAGAAAGAAAGAAAGATTTCAAATATTTTGATTTTGATTATAAAGGATAAAGAAATATTTCCGCCTCGACACTTGATTCATGTTTTCATGTTTTGAGATTTATCGATATGTTTCCATCGAGGTGGTTGATAATATATTTCTGTCTCGGCGCTTGAAAATGATTTTGATGTTCTTAAACTGTAAAATTTTATTTTCATCGAGACGCTCGAAAATCTATTTTTGTCACGGTGTTTGACGATTTTATATTTTTGACCCTTCGTGGCGCTTGTATATGTTTCATTCCGGCTTGGCCGGGGCGCTTGTTATGGGGTCCAGACCATCGGAAATGGCTAACCCATGACCATGTCGACAATGTTCGTACACTGTTCGGTCTGTGCGCGTGACTCGAACAGTGGACACTCGATATGTATTTTGAAAAGTTTGTATCAAAGATTTATTTTTTATTTAAACATATTTATGTTTTGGGGGGAAGAATGATTTCAAAGAGATTATGTTTTGATTTTGATATATTTTGATATCGTTTATGACATTATATGATATGATATATTTCCATCACGGCGCTTTTACATGGTTTTTATGGTTTTATATTTTGATATGATATGTTTCCGCCGTGGAGCTTATATAGGTTTTTTTCCAACTACAGTGGGCCGACCAGCTACCCTCTGTCGACAAGGGATCATATCATTCATTGTCCAATCTGTGTGCACGATTTGGGCATTGGTTGCTCGTTATGTTTCGTCCAGTTAAGTTATGTTGGATGCTTAATATGGATTTACGATGATTGATTTTGAAATTGATTTTGTTTACAGTAAGAGAGTTTTTTCAAATGCATTTTCAAGATGATTTTGAAAGAGTTTGTCTTACGGTTTCTATTTTAATGATGACAGAGATTGACGAATTTTAGACTATCAACATCATGAGAGCATGTATGATTATATGCCACTTATGGTTGTGACAATGGATGTATTGGTTGATATAAATGATTATGTCCGTTATAATAGTACGTATGTAATTTTATAGTTAGCCACGGATCTTCTGAGTATTGTGATGGTTATGTATGTTGTGTTGTCAGCATATAAAGTTGTATGTATGACTAGATATGTAAGTATGTAAACTTTGATAACGGTATCATTTACATATATGATATGGAATGATATGATGTGAAATTAATGAATTTCTTTTTAGATTGTGGACAAAATGGATAATATGAAATTTGTATTAATTTTCCGTTTTGATATTGTATTTGATTGTGTGTAAAGAACATGTGTTATGTTCTTCGTTTCTGATGATACATGTGATTGACTGTATAGAATTTGTGTTCAACTTTATGCTTATATAATGGATGAATCTGAAAAGGTTTGAGCTTGTTCTTATGAATGAGAGTGAATTAAGATGATAAGTTTGATGTGTTTTTAGTATGAAATATTTGATTCAATGTGTTTTTTTTTGAAATAGTATAGTTTGTATTGATGTATAAAATAAGTAACTTTTGAAAAGGTGTACAGTGAGGTGACTTTCGAATACGGATAAGATTATAACGTATGTGTGTTCGATTCCGAATGATCATACATAAGGATGGAGAAATTTCGAGGATGAATTTTTTATAAGGAAGGGAGAATGTAATATCCCGAATATTTTTCGGAACGATTTTGGAAGATTTCTGAATTAAAGTTTAGAATTTGGAACTGAAAGATATTCGAAAATAAGACTTTATATGTTAGAAAATAGGTTGGAATATTTTTAAATGATGTTTCATCTCGTTGGAAAACGCGTGGTTTCGATAACCGGTTACGCGATTTCTATTTATAGCATTATATGTGTAAGAGTTTCTTATTTCGGCTATAATAATAGCAAACGAACTTTGATTACACTGATTCATGAACCATTGGACTCGTTTTTCCGAAACGAACAACTTTCGTGTTGAATACTTTTCAAAATTGATATTAGAATGGCTTCAAAAATATAAATTTTCATGAAAGCCCCATAGTAAGGACCTGACTATAATTTTGCAGGGTCAGATTGTAATTTTTGGAAACTTTCCTATAAATACCCCGAAGTTTCCCTTAATTTCCAAAATGGCATAACTTCCTAAATCTCCCAATTTGAGACCCCCATCACCTCTAAAAACTTCTCATTTGCACTGCTGATCACGTCGACAGTCTGCCAGCCCTTGCCGACTAGCACGACCAGCCAGGAGGGTGCGCCAGCCACCCCCACCTTGTTATGGCCGACGGCAGCCCCTAGAACGCCGGCGAACGGTGAAAACGAGAGGAATGTGCACGAAATAGGTTTGTCGATTTCGGCTCCTCGTTTCATTTCACTGCCCGAGCCACCCGCTAAATTGAAGCTCTTGGAAAGTACTACAAGTTTGCGGTGATTGATTTTCCATTTCATGCACGATTGCACGTGAAACAAGAAAAAACAACGGTGGATAGTGACAATGAATGAACAATGACTCCAATCAAAATTTCATCGATTCCAATGTGTTCATAAGATCGTTTGAAGTCCGTAAATGCCCTCAAAATCTTGGTAAGGCCCCCAGTAAAAATCTGTAAATTTCAAGTTTATCGTTAAATGTTATGATGTATCCAGTAGCTTCTTAGAGTAGCTTAATAATATAAATTGAATTGTTTGAGTATCAGTATATTGCATATGTGCATTTGGTAGAATCTGAGTGAAAACGGAACGAGTTGGATCGATCCGATAGAATATGTAAGCTTCCGATTAAAGTGATTTTTTGTGTATCAATGTATTTTTTATTGTAATGATATATGAGTCGTATATGATGATATGATAGTGTTTGGACAAACCCAGGCAGGTTCGGAGGGTTTGGGACCCTTCCATAGCGTTTGCGGAAATTTTTTCAGAAGATTTTCCAAAACCATGTAAATCAGGATTTAAGTTAACTAGTGGCTCGAATTAGTTTCTAATGATGTTTTAAGATTATTGAAACTGAAAAACTTGAAATCGTACTTGATTCGACTGTCCCGGAAAGATCTGGAATCTTGTCAAAGCTAAGTCGGGAAATTCATAAGTTACGATCCAAATGGTGTTTCACCATTTATTTTGGCAGACTTGACTATGACTTGGAGTGCACGCGAAGCCAAGTAAGTAACTCATGCGATGAGTACTTGTATAATCGATCGTGTTTAAATGTATATAGAGATTATTAATTTGTTTAGGATAAATCGAGACTAGTTAAGAAATAGTTTGAAAACGGAGTTCAAGGTTATGTTTAGTTAAGTGAAACGACCATCGTATATATGAATTTTGTTATTCTTATGATAAGAAGTGAGATGTTTAATGATCTTAATGTTTGAATGTTTGTATTTATGTGTTTTGAAGTGACATGTTTGATAAGCTTAATGTCTATATGTATGTATGAATGTACGTAAGGGTATGAACCTATAACGATATGAAAATGTGTATGTGAATGAATACGTAAATGTATAAGTATATGAGTATGTATTCGTATATGCATATGATGTTAAGATATGTATAGGTTGGGTATACGGAATCGATAAATGGAACAAGTTATGATTTTTGATTTCGTATTAGCTTATTTATATGTACTTTATATAAATAAGTTGTTATTGTCTTATACATGTAAATTATTTGTTTAGAGATTGGAATGGTTAAGTGTGATAAAGAGGGAGTATAAGCTAAGTTCTCCTCGAATGGATATGTTTATTTGGTATACTATATCAAATATTTCTAGATAGAAATTCTGAAAATGATATGTTTGATCGATAAAAAAAAATATGATGACTGTTAAGGATATGACATTTGAATTTGTAAAATGTATATTCGTATGTTTGAAACATAAGTATGTATTTGAGTATTTGAATGATGTTCAAATATTTTTCATGTACGTGCTTCTGTATGCTTAATTGGTTTATGACTCTGTGATGTAGTAGTCGTGCTGGTTAGGAATCCGTTCGGACGGAATTCATTTCATACCTATTATAAAATAGGTAATGAATCTTGTACGAGCATTATATGTGTAAGTCATGTTGGGTTTTCTAGGTCAAACCAAGATCAAATTAAGCAATTAAATGTGCGAATACAACAAAGTAAAGTACCGGAAATACTCACTTTGATCGGCTTTTGGATGCGATGAACACAAAAATTCTGCTCCTTGTAGAATTCGGCCAAGCCCTCATTGTGTGGATCTTCAAGCTCCAAGCTTTGAGTGTTGATTCCAAGCTCAAGGATTGGTTTCCCTATCACCTTTGTAAGACTCCTTGTGTGCTAGCACTTGTGATTTTTTAAGCAAAAATCACTCAACATGAACCTTAGGTTCACGCTAAAGTGAAGAAGAAAATGGGGGAGAGTTTCGGTCTTGATGGAGAAAAGAAAGAGAGAATGAATGTTGTGTATTGATTTCTAAAATCAAATAACCTAATACAAAATATCAAAAATTAGTAAAAGGTCTTTCACACATTAATGAAATAAGCTTGTGTGTTTCACAAGTTTCCAACAACCCAACCACTTCCATCAACCAAAAGTAGATGAGATGGACTAGTTGATGTGACTTGTGTGGGCCCCACTTGATTCAAAATCTGAGAAGGGCCCGCAACATATCCTGGGCTCGGGTTCGCTAATTCAAAATAACGATTTTTCGTTGCGACGTAATTAAATCAAATTTAATTAAATAATTATGCCTAGCAAAATTACTATTCATGTCGCTAGCGAATTAATTCTGAATTCGTTCGCCCAAATTAAAATCTAATTTTAATTCCGCGTCGAAATCTAATTTCGTTTAATATATCGAATATATTATTTTATCGATTAATTCCAAATTAATCGTTCTCTCTATTTAAATACTATTTTATCCCAGATAAAATCTCTCCGCAATTAATCCTAGATTAATTTTCTCTCTCTATCAATTAATCCCATATTAATTATGTGCGAATCATACGTCATCGGTGAATCTTCAGGAAGTGACCCATGAGATCCCTGCATATGTTGGCAGTAAATCTGGTCGTCGGACTATCCGAACACGTACGTACCTAGTACTACATTTTTACCGATTTACAAGACATGGTTGGCTTCTAGAAAAGCACCGTGCCTAACCAATTCTACAAAAATATTCTTAAAGGAATATATCATCTATGCCAGGCATAGTATACGTAGTATTGCGTATTGCGATCCAGTATCGGATGTCACATGCAAGGCCTGAGGCTGGAATTGTGTATGCCACATACGAAGCATATATCGGATCTCTGTAACTAGTCTCTATAAGCGGATAAACATGACCTAGTCATATTATCCCGATGACTGCAGTACTAAAGAGTACTAGTTCTGTATCCAGCGTGATCATCATCTCCATATGACTGGAGTGATACTTCCATCTTGACATCAACCCAATACACTACGATTCTCAGTATACCCAAAGAGGCGTACACAGAACCTGTTAAAGCCATGGATGACCAAAACCAAAGTATATTGATTGTCGCAAGTATTAGCGATGCAAGTCTCAGGTTAAGACCAAATACACCTACCCTGATTCAGACTTCCATAGACACATAGTCATACTACCAATGGAATTCCGAGGGGTCTATCCAGAGCGAAGCTGTTCCCGTACCATCGGTAAACACAACCTCATATTACACTTGCATGAGTATCCAATACCCAAATATATGAGAACTATGTCGTTATGATCCTACAACGCGCACAAGTGCAATACTAGTCTATTTCGCATTATCGATGTCCAGTCTCGATAATACTACGACTAGGGATATCTTAATGATTAAACCTTAGTGGATTAATACTGTCTCATATCTTATTAATCCGGAACTAATCATATGGACATTTATCTTTTATGTATCTTGGTAATCCAATTACAAATGATAAAAGAGCAATTTCTTTTGTCACATAGTTAATTTGTACAACAACACCATATTCTGTACAAATAGTGATGCTATGGGTCATAATTGTCCAACAATCTCTCACTTGGCCTATAGCCAATCACTCAAGTGTCCTACACCTGAACTATGTACCGTTTGCTCAAACTTCTGCTGAGAAACAGCTTTCGTTAGCGGATTTGCAAGGTTATCATCTGATGTGATTTATTCGATCATCACATCGCCACGATGTATGATCCGAACGAATCAGATGAAATAATTGAAGTATATACTTGGATCGTTGATGAGACCATTAATTCTTTATTTTGTGCTGCAGCCTAGCTTAGTTGCTAACAGAACTACTCCTTATCCAATTAGGATTATATATATCCAAAGTGCTTCTATTGCTACCTCAGCTGCAGCAATATTCCGCTTTTGTTGTTTATTCGGCAACAGTATCTTGCTGGGAAGGTTTCCAGCTGACTGTTCCGTTATTCAAACTATGTAGTACCCTTATTACGACTTACAGTCATTTTTATCGGTTTGGAATCTTGCAGCGGTGAACCCTGTCACTTCAAGTTCTCCTCCTCCATTGTATAAGGAAGCATCCTCAGTTCATCTAAGATACTAAAGTATGTTCTTAACATCAATCCAGTGACTATCACTTGGATTGGCCTGATTGTGACTCCATATGCTCAAAGCATATGAGACACCAGGTCATGTACATTTATTTCAATGTACGAGTTCTCAGAGAGTGCCAACAACTTTTAGATCTATCCCAGTAGATCCTTATTCTTAGAATAAAGGTTGTCTCTCCCAAGTATTCTATAGAGAATTTTTCATGAAAGCCAAGCTTTCACCGATTGTATTATGGGAATGTCATTTCCAAGAAATATATATCATCATTTTATAGGACAATCATTGTCAGTGCGCTCCCACTAACCTCCTTATATACACAAGAATCATTTTCGTTTTGAATTAAATCATATACCATTATGATTACATCAAAACGCTAGTTCCAAGAACGTAATGCTTGCTTCAATCCATAAATGGATCGATTTAACTTGCAAACCTTGTTTGCATATTTGGTACGACAAAACCGTTAGGATGTTGAAAACATCCTCCAAAAGGTTTTCGTTTAAGGAAAGCGATTTTGATGTTCAGCTGCCATATTTCATAAATGAAACATGCAGCATAAGCAAGCATTATCCAAATGGATTTAACTATGGCAACGGATAAAAGGTTTCGTCGTAATCGACACAATGTTGATAACGATACCTTTTCGCTACAAGCCTAGCTTATACGTTTGTATGTTGTCATTTTTTTTTCTTCCTTGAAGACTCATATAGTACCAATAAGCACAATGTCTTCCGGTACATCAACCAGTGTCTAAACTTGGTTGGTATACATGGAATCCATTTCGGACATCATTGCGCTTTGCCATAATTGGGAGTCGATACCTTGTATCACTTCCTCATACGTAGCCAGTTCGTATTCCTCAATTAGATTGACATCTTCATGAGGTGAGATCAGAAACCCATACCTCCCAGGTTGTTTTCTAACTCTCTATGACTTACGTGGTTCTTGTGTATTCGAAGATTGTGGTACAGTTTCATCTCTGATGAACTGTTTGTGTTCCGTTAAGGAATCGGTGCCTGGAACAGTATTACTCCGATTTTCATCGAGTTTTACTTTCCTCCCACTTACCACTGCATATAGGAATTCCTCTTATGAATACCGCATGGAGAGCAACAATTACATTGTTCTCTTGTGAGTTGTATAAGTACTATACTTTGGTTTCCCTAGGATAACCTACAAATTAGGCACTTATCCGATTTGGGTTTTAGTTTGGTATCATCCAAACATATGCCCAACATACCCAAATCTTCAGGAATGAGAAACCTAGTTTCTTTCCTGTTCATATCTAATATGAAGTCTGTCTAACAGATTTTCATGGAACCTTAATCAAAATAAGTATTGCATTGTTTAATGCGTATCCCTAGAAGGAAAATGGTAGCTCAGAGCGACTCATGATTAACCTTATCATGTCCAACAAAATTTGGTTTCTCCGTTTGGACACACCGCTCAATTGAGGTGTTCCGGGAGGAGTCTACTGTAAAAGAATACTCTACTCTTTCAAATATTCGAGAAACTTATTGCTTAAGTATTTTCCATCATGGTCTAACTGTGACGGTTTAGTACTTTAGCCGATCTGTCTGTCTACTTCTTGTCGAAACTCTTTGAATTTATCAAAATTTTCTGATTCGTGTTTCTAAAGAAACACATAACCATATTACGATGCCACATCCGTAAAGGTTATGAAGTGTTCAAATCCACCTCTAGCGTAGCTAGGTATGGGCCCACTTACGTCACTATGAACGAGGACTAACAGATCGGTGGTACTTGCACTTTGACCAAGTAAAAGGTGTTTTAGGCACTTTGCCTAATAAACTAGATTCGTAGACATCATTTGAATTAGAATCAAATATGTCCTAGTACCCACTCTTCAAAAGTGCGGATATACGAGTCTTGTTAATGTGTCCCAGACAACAATTCCACAAATAAGTCTCATCTGATTAAATCAGTTTGAGCTATTTGTTTGTCATGTTATATGTTTGAGATTCATTTATATTCAAAATATAATACTGTTATTCACATCTAATGTGTTTATCTCAATATCATCTTTATAAAATAAAACACTTTAGTGTTCTAGAATATAAAGGTATACCCGCAACGGGTTAAACTTAGATATAGAGATAATGTTTCTAGTCAAACTAGGTACATTATAAAAGTTTCCTAATTTAAGTACATGTCTGAAGGGTAGTTCCTAAACTTAGGTTTCTATGGTTAAAACAGCGATTCTCGTCCCGTTTCCGACTCGCAGGTTGATCTCAACTGAAGTCAGTCTCCTGCTAATCAGCAGATTCTGCACATCAGTACATATTTATGTACCACATCTAGTATTAAAATCCAATTTTGAAACTAGTAGTGAACATGTTTATGACAAATATGATTGAAGCCGGAGCCTTGCCCCACCTTCACTTCCTTCATGTCTGCCTTGTCCATACGGCAGTCACGCATCCAGTGACCCCGTTTGCCACAATTTAGGCAGACATCTTGGGATATGTCTTTTGTCTTCCCAGAAGACTATGATGATTTTGCCTTTGCCCCTTTTAGAAGCTCTAGCTTTGCCTCTTTGAGCATAGTCGTCAACTCTCCAAGAGTTTACTCTTGGTTCATTATGAACCTGCCCCAGCTTCAGGTAGAGACTATAAGATCAAATCTTTGTAGTCTCGGCCACGTAGGTAATGCCCAGCTAACCTAGCTGATCGATGTCAGCAATCATCTGCAACACCTAGTGCTTGACAGATGTACCCTCTGACATACGTGAGCGAAAGAGCTTCTTTTGCAATTTATACTTCTAAGATTTAAGAATAAATCTATGAAGATCTTTATTTTCATCATCAAGGTACAATGATCTAATCCTTAATTTTGATGACGGAATTAAAGTGTCATTGCGGTAAGCATAATGGATTGAGCACTAAAGTTATCATTACATGAATCTTCCAAAGATCATGTTCTACTTATTTGCTCAACTCCGGGCTTAGGCCCGAGATGTTTCTCTATCAAATAGAATAACTTCTCAGTTTCCAGGACTATCCTGAGGTTTATTCCCATTCTGAAATTTGGAGCCGTTTAAAGACATTTTCTCCCAGGATTATGTTTTAAATGTTAATCTTTCAGTTATCTTGATTGCTATAGTCCAACTATCCAGTCAACAATTTCGGGTACAATTAAATATAATGATTGCTATAGTCTAACTATATAATCAACTATAATTTGATTGGTTAAATTCAAATATATTGATTACTATAATCCAAGTATATAATCAACTATAAACTGAAGTAGTTTGAATACAGTTCAACTATTTAATTAAAAAAAACATTAAATATTAGTCTAACTAATATATTTATGTAATGACGAAAAATGAAATGAGCGCGTATTGGCAAGTATCTAAAAGAAATTGCAAATTTAATACTTGCCTCCCACTATTTTTCGGCGAGCCTCTAACCCTCTGTTGAGTACTCGGGAAACCTAGTTTCCTAGTGGGCTAGGATCCCGTTAAATAACACACAACCTTGACTTTGGCCAACAAGCTGTATGATATTTAACTAGGTAGATCTCTAAGATCAATTGGATCTTATCCAATTCCTAGATCCAGTAGGTGGACATCCAAGTCTGAAACATATATCCAATATATGCCAATATATCCAATATATTCCCTAACCTTTTTCCTCTAAATCAACTAAGCCTTGGCTTTGGCACAACAAGCTTAATGATTACAGTTAAGCGTGACCCATTGACCTTGGAAAGCTTCGTAATCGATGTCGATGGACAAGAAGTGATCTTGACTTTGGCCAACAAATCACAACTTGGACAAGACATGCGATATGGAACAAAGCCTTCATGATTCAAACACATCCGCGATGGACAAAGGTCTTGACTTTGGCCAACAAACCAGTGCCAATCTTGGATCTTGAGAATGAATCACTCAATGGAAGGAAAAACGATTAATATTTGTTGAGGGTTTTTCGCGTAATTGGCAACCAATTAATTATCTTTGATTAGGTCTCATCATACACCCTTAAACATGCATTCTAAAAGCATACTAAGGCGCGATAAATAAATTAATAATGATGTGGATGGATATTTAAAAATAATTTGTTCCTAGAACAAATCTCTCAATTTCCTCTCTCCCGCTAGCACAAATCTTACTTCTACCCAATTACATAACACTTCTAAAGAAACCTCATTTACATTGAGGGGAACAGGAGAGAAGAGAAATACAAAGATTCAATAGGTAATAGGCTGGACACGCAGGTCCAATTTAATAAATCTCTAAATTTATTACAACAATTTCCAAAATTGCCCTCACCCATCTAATATCCATCGATATACATTATTCATACATCATATCCATGTATTCACACGAAGCATGTTATCAATCAATCTAATCCAATTAATTAATCTTTAATTAATGACCATCCAATGTTCAAACAACGATTTGATTTGAGCGAGTCCAACTCGTTTAAGAATAAGTACTCAAAGTACGAATTCTTGAATTATATCAAACTACAACATTAAATCCAATTTAATTTGTATTCAATACTAATTCTTTATTTAATTCCAAATTAAATAATTACACTTTATTAATTGGATAGTTAAATATCATACAGCTTGTTGGCCAAAGTCAACAAGCTTGTAGGTAGATCATACAGCTTGTTGACTTTGGCCAACAAGCTGTATGATATTTAACTAGGTAGATCTCTAAGATCAATTGGATCTTATCCAATTCCTAGATCCAGTAGGTGGACATCCAATTCCGAAACATATATCCAATATATGCCAATATATCCAATATATTCCCTAACCTTTTTCCTCTGAATCAACTAAGCATTGGCTTTGGCACAACAAGCTTAATGATTCCAGTTAAGCGTGACCCATTGACCTTGGAAAGCTTCGTAATCGATGTCGATGGACAAGAAGTGATCTTGACTTTGGCCAACAAATCACAACTTGGACAAGACATGCGATATGGAACAAAGCCTTCATGATTCAAACTCATCTGCGATGGACAAAGGTCTTGACTTTGCCAACAAACCAGTGCCAATCTTGGATCTTGAGAATGAATCACTCAATGGAAGGAAAACGCTTAATATTTGTTGAGGGTTTTTCGCGTAATTGGCAACCAATTAATTATCTTTGATTAGGTTTCATCATACACCCTTAAACATGCATTCTAAAAGCATAATAAGGCGCGATAAATAAATTAATAATGATATGTGGATGGATATTTAAAACAATTTGTTCCTAGAACAAATCTCTCTATTTCCTCTCTCCCGCTAGCACAAATCTTACTTCTACTCAATTACATAACACTTCTAAAGAAATCTCATTTACATTGAGGGGAACAGGTGAGAAGAGAAATACAAAGATTCAATAGGTAATAGGCTGGACACGCAGGTCCAATTTAATAAATTCTAAATTTATTACAACAATTTCCAAAATTGCCCTCACCCATCTAATATCCATCCGATATACATTATTCATACATCACATCCATGTATTCACATGAAGCATGTTATCAATCAATCTAATCCAATTAATTAATCTTTAATTAATGACCATCCAATGTTCAAACAACGATTTGATTTGCGCGAGTCCAACTCGTTTAAGAATAAGTACTCAAAGTACGAATTCTTGAATTATATCAAACTACAACATTAAATACAATTTAATTTGTATTCAATACTAATTATTTATTTAATTCCAAATTAAATAATTACACTTTATTAATTAGCCTTTGCGACTTAGATTCTAAATCTAATCTTAACGGGTCTCAAAGCCCAATTAACATCCAATGTCAATTTAATTAAAGTTCAATGGGTTTTCAATTAATTTATAAGGCATGGGCTTTGGCAACCAAAGCCCAATAAGGAATCACCATTTGCCAAAAATCAATTTAGGCCCAATTAAAATATTAAAGGCCCATTTAATCATATTTGGACTTTATGGAAATGTTTTAGGCCCAATTGGATCCAACCAATTAACCTAAACCAAACTTGGCCCAACCAAGCCCATTAAGCCCAAATACAACATTTTTAGCCCAATTCCAAATTAAGCCCAACTAATTAAATTCCAATATTCCAAATATCATAATTTAATCAATTAAAGTGTATTAGCAATAATTAATTATTTAAATCAACATTTCCAAAATACCAATTTACACAATTAATCATGCTTTAATTAACCAACTTATGTCCAACACAAATTGAAGCAAAATCAATCCAACATATTTCCTAAGCTCTCGGCAATATGGTGATTTTTATATCAATTTTGATTTCAATCCAATTAAATCACAAACTAATATATCTCATTTTAAACACATCCAATTGTCTAAAATTCAAAAATTACCAAGAGCTAGGGTTCCAATACTTTCGTCGCCAAGCCTCAAATTTGGGGAAAATTAATCCAATTAATTTTTTTCTTCAAATTGATCATGCAAAACTCAAAGTTAACATATTATAAGCATGCTCAAACAAACAATTTGAATAAAACATGCTCAAATCAAAAATACCCAAATTAAAGTTAAGAACCCTAAATTTCAATTTCATGCTCAATAACCGCTCTGATACCATTGTTGGGTTTTCTAGGTCAAACCAAGAGAAAATTAAGCAATGAAATGTGTGAATACAACAAAGTAAAGTAGCACAAATACTCACTTTGATCGGCTTTTAGATGCGATGAACATAAAAATTCTGCTCCTTGTAGAATTCGGCCAAGCCCTCCTTGTGTGGATCTTCAAGCTCCAAGCTTTGAGTGTTGATTCCAAGCTCAATGATTGGTTTCTCTATCACCTTTGTAAGACTCCTTGTGTGCTAGCACTTGTGATTTTTTAAGCAAAAATCATTCAACATGAACCCTAGGTTCACGCTAAAGTGAAGAAGAAAATGGGGAGAGTTTCGGTCTTGATGGAGAAAAGAAAGAGAGAATGAATGTTGTGTATTGATTTCTAAAATCAAATAACCTAATACCAAATATCAAAAATTAGTAAAAGGTCTTTCACACATTAATGAAATAAGCTTGTGTGTTTCACAAGTTTCCAACAACCCAACCACTTCCATCAACCAAAAGTAGATGAGATGGACTAAGTGATGTGACTTGTGTGGGCCCCACTTGATTCAAAATCCGAGTGGGCCCGCAACACATCCCGGGCTCGGGTTCGCTAATTCCAAATTAACGATTTTCCGTTGCGATGTAATTAAATCAAATTTAATTAAATAATTATGCCTAGCAAAATTAATATTCACGTCGCTAGCGAATTAATTCTAAATTAACTCGTTCGCCCGAATTGAAATTTAATTTTAATTCCGCGTCGAAATCTAATTTCGTTTAATATATCGAATATATTATTTTATCGATTAATTCCAAATTAATCGTTCTCTCTTTAAATACTATTTTATCCCAGATAAAATCTCTCCGCAATTAATCCTAGATTAATTTTCTCTCTCTTCCAATTAATCCCAGATTAATTATGTACGAGTCATACGTCATCGGTGAATCTTCGGGAAGCGACCCATGAGATCCCTAGATATGTTGGCAGTAAATCTGGTCGTCGGACTATCCAAACACGTATGTACCTAGTACTACATTTTTACCGATTTACAAGACATGGTTTGCTTCTAGCAAAGCACTGTGCCTACCCAATTCTCCAGAAATATTCTTAAAGGAATATATAATCTATGTCAGAGCGTAGTATACGTAGTATTACGTATTGCGATCCAGTATCGGATGTCACATGCAAGGCCTGAGGCTGGAATTGTGTCTGCCCTGTACGAATCATATATCGGATCTCTGGTAACTAGTCTCTATAATATGATAAACATGACCTAGTCATATTATCCCGATGACTACAGTACTAAAGAGTACTAGTTCCGTATCCTGCGTGATCATCATCTCCATATGACTGGAGTGATACTTACATCTTGACATCACACCCAATACACTACGATTCTCAATATACCCAGAAGAGGCGTACACAGAATCTGTTAAAGCCATGGACGACCAAAACCAAAGTATATTGATTGTCGCAAGTATTAGCGATGCAAGTCTCAGGTTAAGACCAAATACACCTACCCTGATTCGACTTCCATAGACACATAGTCATACTACCAATGGAATTCCGAGGGATCTATCCAGAGCAAAGCTGTTCTCGTACCATCGGTAAACACAACCTCCTATTACACTTGCATGAGTATCCAATACCCAAATATATGAGAACTATGTCGTTGTGCTCTCCACAACGCGCACAAGTGCAATACTAGTCTATTCCACATTATCGATGTCCAGTCTCGATAATACTACGACTAAAGGTATTTTAATGATTAAACCTCAGTGGATTAATATTGTCTCATATCTTATTAATCCGGAACTAATCATATGGACTTTTATCATTTATGTATCTTGGTAATCCAATTACAAATGACAAAAGAGCAATTTCCTTTGTCACATAGTCAATTTGTACAACAACACCATGTTCTGTACAAATAGTGATGCTATGGGTCATAATTGTCCAACAAGTCATCCATATGTTTGTATTTTTTGACGATGTATTCCTTGATGTACTGATTATTATATGTGCTTCGTTATCGGTGGTACGATGACTGTATGTATGTCTGAGTGTAAGTACGTGTATGATAGAATTCATAAGTTGTATGGACAGTGTATGGTTATGTGAAGTGCATGAATGATTTGAAAATTTGTGTGAATTTCAGATGTTATAAAGCGTGTTTGTTAAGTTGTATTGGTATGTATGTATATGGTAAGGACTTTGAAATATATCTGCATGTATATAAGAGAAGTGTGCTATGGTATGTGTGAATGTATATGAATCCCGAATGTTAAGCTATTGTAAGGTTACCGTAATTAAAGAAAGTTAAGGGAGTTTTGTTTTAGTATTGAAGAAATTTTATAATCGAATAGAAGAAAGTTTGTTTGGTTTACCGATTTGATGATATTTCAAAGATGCTTATTCGTAATAAAGTTTAAGATTGTGACTTCATGTTTCTTGTGATTGAAATGGTTTCGATGTAAGATGACATATTCTGTGATATTCATACTAATGTCTTGTGGGATTTGGATGTTTGATTAATATTTGGTATATATGTGAACATGTAGACATGGAAATTTAACACAGGTAAAGTATAAAGGATAATAATGAGTTAATAAATCTGAACTTGTAATAATTTATTAATTCTGATAAACTGTTGATATATTTGACTTGTTTGTTTGAAGTATATGTTTGACTTGTTTGTTGTAATACTAGCATGATTACTTACTGAGTTTTATAACTCACAACAAACCATTTTGCTACTTTGCTAGTTTTGCAGGTTGGCTTCCAGATTGGTCAACCACGACAACTTTGAAAGTCATGCTCGAGACGCGGATCACCCAGCGGTAGTAGTCACCCTCGCAAGTTTCATGGTAAAAGTTTTAGAGGTCTAGGATTTGTGACTGATATTTTATTCGTCGTGTTGAGCACGCAGTTTGAATATATTAAGTACATGATTTTATTACTTATGATGTTATAGGCATAGAGCCATTGAGTGTTGATAGATGATGTGGGCATGGAGCCCTTATGTGATGATTTTGTTGTGTTTTGTGTGGACCTGAGGTCCTTTTGATATATGATGTGTATTCCATGTCTCGTTTTGATGCTGGACTTTGTTCTAGGTTGTCCAATTTTAGGGTACATCATGCCCGATTTTTGTAAATTTATAGATTTATGGAGATGGGTCAATCATTTCCTGCCGGTAGCGCCTTGCCTCTGACGGGGTGTTATATGGAGACATCAAATTTTATGTACAATTTTCCCTACAGGGCTAGGTACAGTTGTCCCTCCATCCTAATACGACCCCAAGATATGGACCATGTACAGTTAGTCCCCTATCCGGTGGAGGTATATTCTTGGATATGGACTTTTCTGGTTTCAGTGTATGTATGATGTGGTTGTGGATTTGAATGATGTATATAGATGTGGATGATGCATGAACATAGTTTCAAGTATTTTAGATTTCAGTTTCAGACAAAAGTTTTTAGTTTCAGTTTTCAAAGACAATAAATGGATTTCGGAAATCTCAGATTTCAGATTTCTTGACATGATCTGTAGGTCTATGTATAAGTTCAATAACATTTAGTTCTTATTTGATGAATTAAATGATAGTATGCAATAAGTTATGTATTTTATACTGTTTTGTGTGTTGAGATAGATTACCGAATTGTGATTAATAATAAGGGTTAAGTATTTGACATTTACCTATCTCTAAAATACAGTTTATTAGGATTCAATAGATGGAATCAAGTCTGAGTATCTTGTATCACCATAGAGGTTATTATTTCAGCGGATTAGCTTAGATGTATGGGAAAGTAAAGTATATCTACGTGTGTGTGTTTATTGTTTATGTCTATAATAATTTATTTAATGTTTACTTAAGGCATAAGATACTTACCGTGCTTTATAACTCACACCACAACAGTTTGATAGTTTTTCAGGTTAGCGACAGACTTGAAGAGTCGTTAGAGTTCTAGAGAAGACTTGACGACAACAGGTCGCCCAAACTGCAGTCAAGATTGTTATAAAGTCCATTGTACAGTCCTGGGTCAAGTTATGGGTTTACACCACCCTAGTTGTAAATTTATCATATTATGTAAAGAGTAAATGTGTTGAGTACATCATTTTATAGTTATATGTTTAATTCAAACATGAGGCCACTTTGCACGTTGAGTTGAGTTTGATTGAAATTATTTGTGATTACATGTCATCTCGATGTGCTGGACTTTAGTTCAGATTGCATGATTTTTAGCAGACATCATGCTGAAATTTTAGCATGGCTATGCTACACAATCATTTTATATTTACACAATCACAGTGTGAAATAAATGAATCATAAATGGATAGATCATGGATCATAATTTTTTGGGAGTTTGGAGAGATAAATGGGTTATTAGTGGATGAGAGACTAAGATTTGTAAATTATGAAAATACACATAATTATAATTTATTCATAATTAATTTGTGAGTAAGCCACTGATCATACACGTCCGGTTGCTCACTAGGGAATTAAACCTTCTACTTATGTTGAGAAGGAACGTAAAAGTTACACATGGTTCTCCTCCTTGGAAACAAATTACCATGGCAAAAAAGTTCGGGTCCGATCTGGTCTGGTCCAATCCGGAATCAAAAAAATTGAGCCAATCTTTAGAATTAGAATCCCGGCTCGGGCTCAATTCCGAGCTTAAAAAAAAATATATATATAATTTTTTATATTAAAAAATCAGGTTGGATAAAACCCGGCCCGATCTCGAGACAGGCCGGGCTAAGTCGGCCCGATAACAACTCGAGCCAAATTTTTCCCAAACCCGAGCATAAATATTACTTCACGGGCTTGGACCGAACTTATCAAAACTCGAACACAGGCCAACTCATTGCCATACATACGAATTACTCCAATTAGGAGCTAAGATACCATTTTGGTAACTGACCTAATCCGAATTGACATGGATGTTACAATTAATTACAGAATGATAACAACACACGCCAACACTTTGATGTAGACCAATTAGCATCAACCATTTAATTGTCCCCAATAAGCATAATTTGATAATGTATGGTTCAGGATCTGACGTATAGGTCTTGAATTCAAATTCATGAGATTTTTCTTATAATAGTATGAGGCAACCGAGAGTTTTACATGTTCCATTTAAGTTTGGATCGGATAATTTGACAAGGAGATTTCCTACTTTTCTAAAAAGGAAAAAAACAAATTCAACCATTTAATTAACCTTTAATTATTAGCTCTTAATCTTTTCATTAGCCTCAAACATTGCAACTTTAAATGAAACTTTCCTCCTCCACTGTCCTCGATTTGCAATAATGGCCAGTGAGGTCAATTTTGGCAACCCAAAAGAACAAACATTCACAAGCCAATCAACTTCCTTTGACAAATTGACTTTTTAGGGAGGTATTGAATTATTTTAAATTTTAAAAAACTTTAAACAAATTTTTAAAATAAAATATTTATTTATAAAAAGTAAAAACAATATTAGATATTAAAAAAATAAAATTATGATTACAAATATTACAACTAATTAAAATAGAACTTTCCCGTCCCATCTGCTAAAATGACAAATTTGGTAACCAAAAGAAAAAAACATTCACAAACAACTAGACTTTCCTTTGACAAATTGGCTCCTTACAACGCAATAAAAAAAAGGTTTGAAGTTTGAACTAAAAAATAGCAAACCACAATTACGTGTACAACTCAACTCTAATATGTCCAATTCTTGTTAGCATCAACATTTGCATCATTCAAATATTAACACCTAATCAAATCAAAGATTTTCTAATGAACACGTATAGCTCTAACTTTTTGACCTTAGGTCAATCAAAATTGGAACTTTGTGAACATGTAACTAAATTTTATTCTCATTGAATGAAAAACGTAATTTTGATAATGATGCCATTTTTTTTTTAATTTTACTATGATTTGTGTAAAACCACCTTAATTATTAGCTTTTTTTTTTTTTTTTTTTTGGCAATTACAATGTTAGATTCTTAAATAGGAATACGTACTTAAATCTCTCTTAAATTAAGATAGATTCTTTGATACACAAATATTTGAATTGATAGAGAAAACATATATGCAATGAGAATAAATTAGGAAGAAAAAATAAGTTAAGCTTCATGTTAAAATGATTCATCATTTTTTTATGTAGTAAAAATATTATGAACTGTTCGGAGGACAATGACAAATTTAATTTTTATGTTCAGGCTCCGTATATAAATTTTAATAAACTTGGAAGAAAAAGAATAAAATTTTATAATTAATTATTTTATTTAATTTTTATGTGATGTGTGAATAAGTGAGTGGCTTTACAAATATATATATATATTATAAAGTACAATGGTGTAAGGGAAAGAGAATGTAACAGATGGTTAGGATTATGAGAGATAATGTATCCAAATACTATAATTATGTGGCTTAATTGGCGGCTCAGATCATTTCATTATAATCTAGTAGTTGATAAAGAATCCTTTTATTATAGAATATCTATAAAAATGGAAAATAAAAACTACCAAATAATTAAAATCATTTATTAATGGAAATTGAAAACTACCAAATAAATTAAAACATAAAATCATTTAATTAAAAAATAAAATCATTTCATGATAAATAAATTAAATAACAGAAATGGATCCACAATTTTACACGTATAAGATGATATTGGAATATCCATTCACTGTCATTGACAGTCAACATTATGCTTGAAAGATCTGTCTGAGTTTTATTACATATTATATTAAATATATTACTGTATTAAATTAAATACATCATAAAACAATACATTAAAATACATCATATTGTACAGAACCGCCCTTTAATCTTAAGATATATTATATGTCCTCGGGCAATAATGGTCAAAATCCAATATTGGGTTTATTTGGTGCCTATGAACCAACTATATCCTTATCTATGGAAACAATTAAAAATGACCTACATCTTATTATCCAATTTTGTATTTTAATAATTTAATTAAATCATTTTTAAAAAAAAACAAACAAAACAAAAATTTGTCTAATGACAATCCAACCTCTTACCACCCATGTCAGTAGGGTTCGAATCACAAACCTCATATTTTCAATATAAGAAAGGGCACACACTATGTTTATATTAATGAAAGATTATCTGAGTTTTATTATTCTTATTATTATTTTTAATAAAAAGATTATCTAAGTTGAAAGTTATGAAATTTAAATTTTTTTAATTAAAATAGTATTTTACTTGAAGTGTCTAGGATTCCTCAATGGGCGTGGCTTGGTGGTGTAGGGTCAGGATCTTACCTTGAGGTCTTGGGTTCGAATTCAGGAAGTACGTTTCTTGTTGGAGCCTGAGACAGTCGGGGGTTTTGCCTGCTCCACTTAAGCCCGAAATGAGTGATTTGGCGGTGGGATTTCCAACGGTTCCAAAAAAAAAAATAATAATAAGTCTAACATTCCTTTTATTTTAATCAACTGGTTTAAGAGGTTAAACTATAGTCAAAACATAATATTTATCACATAGCCAATAATAATATAATCCAAAGTAGGAAAATAAATAAAAACATAACATGTTAGTAGAAGTCTATTATTAGATGTGACTCCACAATATTATCCCATTTATTTTTTCTTCTAACTTCAAGAATGATCAAATACAATCAACATTATATATAATAAATATAGTAGCAGATGATTGATTCTTGAAAGTTTATGATCTATTCATCATATGACTGAAAACAAATCATTATATACAGTTTATATAAAATGAAAGTATGAAGAATTTTTTTAAAATTTTCCCAGGATCAATTGATTTTCAAACAACATTATTAAGGTGGCTACTCAAGTTCGAATCTTCGAGGAGTTAAAAGGGATAAAAATTAATTTAGGATGGTATATTCAATTTAGATTCTATATATATTTTGTATTTTAAAATTTTATGAGTATTCCATCAATATTTTTAAAAATTAAAATTAAAATCTTGTTGTATTTAATTAGAATTTTAAAAAGTTCACTTAAATGTGAGGATATTAAAAAAAAATCCATTGATTTTAAATGATTTCATTGATTACTCGATTTTAAATGATTTCATCAAATCTCTTATTTATATAAGAGATTGCACATCTTATTAATAATTAAACAAAAATCATAGTAAAATTTTGATCATCATTTGTACTACCTGTTGTAAATTCATCCGAAATCATAGTCTCATATTATTGTTTTGAGTCCAGAGAGAGTTCTTCCATTTTCAAGTTCAATGTCTTGTTAAGGAGTGCCCCTTGAACAAGATGAATCCGAATTATCCTGGGAGAACATTAGCCACAAAACCCGTAGAGCACCGAGACGAGACTGATAAATTCTTAAGGACATAGATATATCTCGACTTGGATCACTGAATTCGTAATTTACCAGGTTTTCTTCTTGTTTCAAGTTTTAGGGTTTTTGCATAGATTGGTTGGATTTTATGATTTTGATCTGTTTGGTTGCATGTTAATTTACGTTTAATGACACTTATCCTCCAACACTACCAAAACTACACGTCTAGGTTTTATTTATAAAACAAATATTTTATGAATTAAAAAAAAAAAAAAAATCTAAACACAATCAAGTCTTTTATATAAATAAAAAGTTCATTGTGAAATCTATTCATTAACCAAGAGATTTGACAAATCTCTTGCTTCTTTTACGAATTAAGGTATGTTTCTTTTATTTATCTATTTATTTTTGTTTCTTTTCATTTTTATTTCAAAATCTTCATTTTTATTACCAGCTAACAAAACCCAATGCTTGCCGCCGTTTATTATTAAACAAAACTATTAGTCTATTATTGCATTCATATCCATAACATACACACCTCTTGTTTTTAAGATTTCCTTCTACGTGAGATCCTTTGTGAAATTTGCTTTCACTTTTAAAATAAAGTCTTGTGATTTTCTACTTTTAGTAGTAAAAGATAATTTAGAGTTGATATAATTTTTATTTCATTGTTTGTCTTTTATTAAAATTTTAATTTTAATTTTTTATCATTAAAACAACCCACCAACGAAATACTAATAAAATAATTCATTAAAATCTGTGAGAGTCTGGATGGAATTAAACAATCAATGGATTATTTAAAATTTTTTTTTGATACAATCAAATTAAAATCTTAATTGAATACACCTTCCTTAACTTTAAACAACTCTATTTGTTAAATCAAATAATAACATTGTCATTAGGTGGAATCGGCTACATAAATCATTTCATACCACTGTACTCTATCTTGATAAATTATTATCTTTATTAAGCTATATGGTTTTTGTCCTGGTAATTTAATTAGGTCTTATCTGACCTCGCTTGATGTATGACAATATTATTTGCTCTCATTTTTATATCCTAACTTCTAAAAATAAATTAATTAAAAAAAAATTCTTTCTAAATTCAGTGAAATTTATTTTTTAAGCATTCAATAAATAACAGAGAATTAATATATGAGGAGTTTTCTTTTTTCCATATGATAAATATATTAAATACTGTTTTATTATGAAAGGTTTGATGGTTTTCCTTTTTCATATTTTATTTGGAAATTGCCCCATTTTACACCATTCCCTTAGTGGCATTAAACAGGTGTTGACGTCACAAGAGTAATCCAATCATTTAATACAGTTGAACTGAAATTATGATTTGAACAAGGGGAAATTATCATTTTCCATCCGATGATTATCAAAGTATACTTTTATTCGAAAACTTTAAAATAATGTTCCAAAATTCAATTTTTTCAAAAGTGTTTTATTTTCCACTATTCTTTTAACAATGTTGTTTCACTAGGTAGGGTTAAAAATCACTAAAAAATTCATTGGAAATACAACATTTCCCCTTCAATTGTCTTTGATCAATCTTTTTCCACTGCGTGGTCAAGGCTACAATCTCGTATCATTTTGATGTCGCTCCATTCGACAACTAGGTGGTGATGGTCCTCCAAAGGGACTGAAAATAGGGTTTAAGAAATTTTTCATTGGAATTGTGGTATTGAGAGCTAAGGGTGTGTTTGACACAATGTATTCCATTAGGATACATTACATTATTAAATGTGTGGTGTATTATATTATGGGTGTATTGCATTAGCATTGTATTGCATCATTTGATATTATATCATACTATATTATATTAGATATTTATTTTATTATATTAATTTTTATTTTTATTATTTATTTTAAATATATTGTTTAAATAAAACAGTAATTTATTTTCTAATATTTCTCATAAATAATAAAAAATTAATTTTTATATAATAAAATGAAATAATTAACAACATTACATTATTATTGTTGTTGTTATTGTTAGATACCTTTATAGGTGATCTGTTATTTAGACCCTTAATAGGTGATCGGTTTACTGCATGTTTTTACAGATTATCATTGTTGTTGTTGTTAAGTGATTTTTCATGATGAATAATCTAATGTGAAAGTAGTTAACGAATCATCTGTTGCACGTTAGAAGCATGGTAAACCACTTTGTTCAAAAGATATTGTTCCTCATAAAAGAAGAATGACATATTATTATCTTGTTAAAAATAATACTCGAGCTATGAATATACCCACACTCTCAAAATCAACAATTCCAGATGAACTGATAGTCCTTGAAGAGGCACAAGTCCTAGAAGAAACGAAAGTCCTTAAAGATACAATTACTCCTCAAGAGCTACATAAATCCAAAAATTATGAAAAACCTACAAGTTATACTTATACAAGAAAAATATGAGATCAAAATGAAATAATCATCAATAATGTATTGGCATTCATAATAGCTACTAAAATTACAAATGATTTTGAACATCAAACTATGGACGAATATAGACAAAGGTATGGTTGGCCTAAATGGAAAGAAGCAATTCAGGCAGAATTGACTTCTTTAGCCAAACGTGAAGTATTTGGATATGTTGTCCAGACACATAAAGATGTCAAACCCATTGAATACAATTGGGTATTTTTATAGAAGCATAATGAACGTAATGAGATCACAAGATACAAAGCGTAACTAGTTGCACAAGGTTTCTCGCAGAGATCTAATATTTATTATGACATTACATATTCTCCTGTAATAGGCATAATTACATTCTGTTTTTAATAAATTTGGCAGTCTCATAAAGACTTGATATACGTGTCATGGACGTAGTGATAGTATTATTTATATGGATCACTTGACAGTGATATTTACATGAAAATCCCTGAAGAATTTAAAATATCAGCAGTAAATAAATCAAATGATCATAGTTTGTATCCAATCAAACTACGACGATCCTTGTATGAATTGAAACAGTTTGGGCTTATATGGTGCAATCGAATAAGTCAATACTTGATAAAAGGAAGATATGTAAATGATCTTATATGTCCATGCGTATTCATTAAAATATCAGAATGTGGATTCACTATTGTAGTAGTATATCCTAAAGACATGAATCTAATTGGAACTCTTGAAGAGCTTTCATAAACTGCAGAATATTTGAAAAAATATTTTAAAATGAAAGATTTGGGGAAAATAAAATATCATCTCGGCTTGCAGATCAAACATAAAAATAATGGAGTATTTATCATCAATCTCGCTATATTGAAAAGATATTGAAATGATTCGATATGGATAATGCTCATCCATTAAGTAACCTAATGATTTTGCCATCTCTCAATCCTACAAAGGTTTTATTCCGCACAAAAGAATATTGTGAAGAGATACTTAGTTCAGAAGTACCATATTTAAATGTAATTGGTGCTTTGTTGTATTTAACTCAGTGCAATTAATTGGACATTGCATTCTCTATGAACTTGTTGTTGAGATTTAGCTCTACACTAACACGTCGACGTTGGAATGACATCAAACATGTTTTTAATTACCATCAAGGAACGATGGACTTAAGATTATTTTATTCAAATGAGCCAATCCAAAATACATGACTTGTTGGTTATGTTGATGCTGGGTATTTCTCTGACATTCACAAAGCTCGCTCACAAACATGATATATTTTAACTTATAATAATACGACAATTCCATGGATATCTACAAAGCATAATTTCATTGCCACTTCTTTAAATCAGTATGAGATTCTCACATTGCATGAAGTTAGCAGAGAATGCATATGGTTACGATCAATCCTCCATCATATTTAAAGAATCTATAATTTGACTTCTGCCACAGAAATTCCAAATGTAATATATAAGATAATGTTGGAGTTGGTTTTTGGAGCTCTAATCCGAATAATGTATTGTACATTATATTTTATTATTTATTAATAAAATAACTATATTTTCATTTCAACCTTGTTAATGGTAATTAGTACATATAAGTTTGATATAAAATATACTGAAAATGACATCGACCTTAGAATAGTCATGTAGTAATATTGAACACTGGGTGGTCCGACAATGTGATAGTATTACTATTATAAACTATTCTTAAAGTAAATATTATTAGTCATTGGTTTTGAAATACAATCAAATTCCTCTAATCTAGAAGACTAGCACATGTCGTATATTGAAATTGGAGTTCCAATTACTACAAAAAATAAGGTCTTTAGCTTCGAAAAATATAGACGCTAAAGTATAAAATTTTGACGCTAAAGGTTATTAGTGTTGAAACTTTTCGACGCTAATTTTCGACGCTAAAACGTGGACAAGAAAGACAATTAGCGTCGAAATAAAAAATTTCGATACTAAAGTACAACATTTTACGTCAAAAATATTTCGACGATAAATTATAATTTTCGACGCTAAAGCACGTATTTGGCGACGCTAAAGGTGATATAATATTAAAAAAATATATATTATTTTATTATATTTAGCTGCGAATATTTCGACGCTAAATGGTGTAAGAAAATTATTATTACAAATTAATTTCAAACTAATTTCATTACAAAAGTAATTAAATTTGTTATAAAAAATTATTACGAATTTGTTATTAAAAAATTATAATAATGATATTTTTATTTATATAAAAATAAAATTACAAAATTTATCACAAAAAAATAAAAATAAAATAATAAACAAAATGATAAAATATAATTTTATATATATTTTCTTCATCTTCACTTTCATATTTTGCATCTGTACTTTTATTTATTTTTCATTTTCTTCACTATCTTCATTTTCAATATCGGATCACCCAATATCCAGTATTACTACATGACTATTCTAAGGTCGATGCCATTCTTAACATATTTATATATCAATTTAATATGCATAATGACATTACCATTAACAAGGTTTGAAATAATGAAATGTAGTTATTTTATTAATAAATAATAAAAAATAATGTACTATTCATTATTCGGATTGGCGCTCCAAGCACCAACTCCAATATTCGGTATTTCAGGGCTTCTAGAGTCGGGTGTCGTCTAGCTGCTCCAGGTAATAGGCACCGACCTGACAACCTCTGCTATCGGCACTACCACGCCCTTATTGCTTCGTGGTCAATGCATTCCTTGAGGTAGTCATTCCTTACAATGTCCTCAACTTGCTCCTCCAGGTCTCTACAACTCTCGGTGCCATGTCCTCTGGTATTATCATGAGAGCAATAAGCTCTAGCGGTTCTCTTGTCCATTGGGAACCTCCTCGGTGTGGGAACACAGGAATCTAGGCGACACTTTTCTGTCCTAGGCTCGCGGCCTAGTTGGGAGTACGGAGTAGCCACGGGGGACTAAACCGGAGAGTAATGGAGTCGCCACCCGGTGTGAACCGGGAAAAAGAGATTTAAGGCCGCACTCACCCCTCGCAAGGGAAGACCTCAAACCGTTGGGTTCGGAATGGTCCCTTACTTATGTCACTTGTAATAAAAGGATTTATGTAATAATTTAACTAGGCTTAAATAACATTTATTTCCAAAAATATCATGCTTCTAAATTCATATGCATACATCAACAAGTTCATCACAACATGCAACATCACATGGCAATCTCATGAACATATTTCAATCCTATAATATGGAAAACTAAGAACAACCTAATCATGCTTGAGTACTATCTCATGAACCTATTAACCAAATAACATGCTAACAGCCTAATCATGCTTGAATACAATCCCGAGAACACATAGAATGGATAAATGCAGGGATACAAATAATATGGTTGGCTATATAACACAAGAAAGATCAACCAAGAGGCAATTATGTATGAATATGATAAGACAGACTCAGTTTAGTGTGTGCACGTTCGTGTAGCGTTCGTAAACGCGTTCGAACGGTAAACAGAAGGTTCGCGTTCGTGTGGCGTTTGATTTCGAACGGAAATGAAACAGAATGCTCGCATTCGTATGGCGTTTGATAACGCGCTCGAACAGAAATGAAACAGAATGTTCACGTTCGTATGGCGTTCGTGAACACGTTCGAACGGAAATGAGACCTGATGCATTATAAGGCAAAAATGCATGCGCGTGCGAGTTGCGTTCGTAAACGCGTTCGAACGGGAACAGACCTGATGCGCGTCACATCACATCATGCATACAAACATAAAGACAATCATATTCAACTAAGTATGTCCGATTGAACGTGTCTTGCATCCAACCGAACACACATCAACCGGCGCGGCAAAGTATCATGGTAAAGGGCTTTAACCCCTCCCCATAGGGGATCTTTCATTCCACTTAGTAAGCCCATGCGCTCGATTGAACCATGCATAAATAAGCAACATGCAGAATTTAGGTGACGAAAAATAAATAAATGAAAGCAACACAAAACAAGAGAAGGTGTCGTTTACTCAAGTGGTACGTGGAGTTGTATCCCAAGTACAGACCGCACTACCGTCCATTCGGATTCGGCTACGGAATTTACGTCTGGGTTTCCATCCTATATACCACAAGAGACGACACTCTTCCATTTCATTCAAGCCACAACATGCATCTATAAACGACTCTCATGCGAATAGAATTCAATGATAAAAAAATGAATATAAACCAATGAAAAAGTGCCTTCAGGTCTAACCTTTTAATCACCTCTCGGATGTACGGTACACGATCGTGGAAGGGTGGATGCTCCGCAACTCTCCCGGTTCACTGGTTCACTGTTCTCGTTCGTTTTCTTACTGTTTTGAGTCGTCGTTCTCCGTCTTTTGCTACTGTTTCCTTGTGGTTTTTCGCTGCCGTTTCCTCTTTATCTTTTGCTTACTGTTTTTGGGTGTGTTCTTCCTGTAATTTTTCTGTGTGTTGTGTATGAGCTAGGGACTAGGGTTGAGAATGTTGGTGAAGGGTTTTTTTATAGGCAAAGGGTTGGGCTTGACAAGGAAAGGGATTTGGCTAATTAAAGATGGATTTGATTTGGTGTTGGACAAGGAAAGCAAGGGATTTGATTTGGTTTGGTTTAGGAATACAATATTTTAGATTGGTAATTATCTTATTAGATTAGGAAGTCAAATATATGATTGGCTTTAATTGGTTAGGATAAATTTTAATTAGGTATATCTTCTTTTTAGTTTTAGTATATAATATATTCAAATTATTTAAATTAGGCATGATTTTAGTTTAAGTTTGGTAAATGCTTTATTTAATTGGTAAAGGGTTTAAATATTTTATTTAATGTTTAATGTTTAAATTAATATTTATTTATTTAATTTGGGATGTGTTTTATGGGCTTTGGGGGGCTAATTGGGCTGGATGTGAGGCTAGCAGCAAAACCAGAATTACCGACACCGTTCGAACGCTTCCTCGAACGCGGCACGAACGCCCGCAATCTGTTTGACGTTCGAACGTAACACGAACACAGCACTAACGAAAACAGTGAACCTTGTTTATTCTGAATTTCCCCTTCCGATGTTCGTTCCCGTGACCTCCGTGACTTAAAAGGTAGTGTCTCCAAAATGAGACTCATCATAGGGACTTATGTGTAAAAATGCAGTGCCTACAGTCGCCCCCACTTTGATGGGACTTGTGTAATGTGCAACAGTGACAATCCTATCAAAGTTTATGCAATGCATTTTCACTTACCTGGCTCGCCAGTTGCCACTTGACTTACCATGTGTTGAGTTGAGTTGATTTGGTGGTGAGGTGCTGCGACCCCTGGTTCATTCCTGAACCGTGTAGTGATGTGGTCCATTCCCGAACCGTTACCGTAAGGTGGTCCATTCCCGAACCGTTACTGTGAGTTGGTCCATTCCCGAACCGTTATTGTGAGGTGTTCATTCCCGAACTGTCATCGTGAGGTGGTCCATTCCCGAACCGTTACTGTGAGGTGTCCATTCCCGAACTGTTACTGTAAGATGGTCCATTACCGAACCGTTACTGTGAGGTGTCCATTCCCGAACTGTTACTGTGAGGTGGTCCATTCCCGAACCGTTACTGTGAGATGTCCATTCCCGAACTGTTATTATGAGGTGGTCCATTCCCGAACTGTTACTGTAAGGTGTTCATTCCCGAACCGTTACTGTGAGATGTCCATTCCTGAACTGTTACTGTGAGGTGGTCCATTCCCGAATCGTTACTGTGAGGTGGTTCATTCCCGAAACGTGCTTCCATTTTTGGAGTGCCATTCCCGGCTTGTTCATTCCTGAACTGTATTTCCATTCCTGGAGTGCCATTCCCGGCTTGTTCATTCTCGAACTGTGTTTCCATTCTTGGAGTGCCATTCCCGGCTTGTTCATTCTCGAACTGTGTTTCCATTCTTGGAGTGCCATTCCCGGCTTGTTCATTCTCAAACTGTTCATTCCCGGACTATATCTCCATTCTCGGAGTGCCATTCTCGGCTGAACTGATCTGATGTAATGTGGGTCTCTCGCCCCCAGAATGCCATACCCGGCAAGACTGATACCGATGCTAATACGGGCCTCGCCCCAAACTGATGCTGATGTGGGCCTCGGCCCTGGGACTCATTCCCAGAACTGATAGTGATGTGGGCCTCGACCCTGGGACTCATCCCCTAACTGATGCTGAAGTGGGCCTCGGCCCTGACTGCTACTGATATGGGCCTCGCCCCCAGATTGATACTGATATAGGCCTCGCCCCCAGACTGATACTGATATGGGCCTCGCCCCCAGACTGATGCAGCTGATATGGGCCTCGCCCATGTGATTCATTCCTGAAGACTGCTGACATTGTACTGTTACTGCTTCTGGTTGGCTTGCATTCGGCGCTTTTTTTTTTTTTCTTTGAAACCTGTTATTACAAAACAGAACAAACACGAAAGGATGCAAAATGCGTTACGTGTATGCATGCATGAATGTTCCTATCCCGTCGGGTTAGGTCTTCCTTCAATTCTCTTGGTGACTGCTTAGCCTTCTCTTCCTCAGACAAGCTATTTCTTCAATCTGTCTACGTTGATCGGCTCGGCGAACTAATTCCCTTCCAAGTCTGATATTTTCTCTGGCTATATTTCCCAATTTCTGAATGTCTATCTTATCTTTTCTGTTTGCTTATTTCGAAGGTTCCCCGTGTTCATCATTGGATTCCATAGTACCAAGGTTGAATACTTTTCTCAAATATACTCATATTGCAGAAGAGTTTCAGCGAAATGAACGTCTTTATTATTGTTGAGGAAAAGAGTTCGAACAAGTAACAAAATCAATGTCATTTAAAAAAACTGGATCAAATAGACTAGGAGTAACATCTCCATCATCCGCAGCACTGTCTTCTTCCTCGGCCTCTGGTTCTTCACTGTCATCCATGTAAGAAGATTGGTGGTTTAAGGTTTCTTTTCATGGGTTGGGTATTTTATGGGAATCTATGAGATCTTGAATTTCATGCCTGAGGCGGGTGCAGTTGTCGGTGTCATGGCCATGTAGCTGGTGGAAGTGACAATAAAGGTTCACATTTATGTGTGGTGGTGGGGGGTGCGGAAGTGGCTTGCCTTCTAAGGGTTTCAAGATTCCTTGCCCCTGTAACTTTTCAAATACCTTCGACAAAGGTCTACCAAGGTTGGAGAATTGCCGATTTCTGATGGCAGCAACCTCGACAGTAGCGGGCTTAGTCTCAGAATACCCCCCAAAAGTCCGCCTATTCTGGCCATAGGACTTTCTGTTTTCAGCCTCCTCTTCCTCAATATCCATGACAGTTTCCCTCAACTGTCGAAAATCATAAATCATCGAAGTCATCCTCCTCAGCTTACTATAAATAGAGGGCTTGGTGCCTTTGATGATCATTTTGATTTGGTCCTTCTCAGAGGGCCGAGTCTGCATTTTCAGAAGCTGGCTTCTCCAGCGGTCTACATACTCATTGAAGCTTTCTTCCGGCTTCTGCTTAGTGTTCTCCAAATCACGGAGTGATAAGTCAATTTCTAAGTCTGTAACATACTGCTTCAGAAAAGCATCAGCTAGTTCCTTCCAATCTTCCTTAACCTTCTTCTCAAGGCTATGATACCAAACCACAGGTGCCCCCTCGAGTGACATCCCAAACATCTTTTGGACTTGGCGCTGTGATAGGCCCATTGAACTCATGACTGAGACATATTGCTGCAGATGGACCCTCGGGTCTCCGTTCCCATTAAACTTGGCCATGTCGGGGATTTTAAAACCGAGCTGGCAGCTGTTCTCCGAAGGTCATTGCCTCATAATCTAGCAAATCCTCGTTCTTACCCCTCATTTTGCGGGTAACTGTTTCAACCTGATCCCGAAGCTTCTGAAATTCTGCCTGAGACCCAAGCACCCTACCTGTTGCATATTCTGCCATGTCATCATCAAAAGTGGGGACATTGTAGGCATTGCATTTTTGCATATCAGCCCAATGATGAGCCTCGACTGGAGGCACTACCTTTTTAGTTGCGGAAGTTGCGGAAAGCGGTCGTCGGAAGGGAATGGTCAAGAATTGACATTTTTGTTGGATTTGGTTCGCTTGTTCAAGTTTCGGGTTCGCTCGTTCGGTCTCAGTTTCAAATTATCCTCACGCCCACTTCACCCAATTTGATAAACAAACCCAAATATCCATGCCACCCATAATCCCCACGTAGACAATAACCACACCAAACACTAAGCAACAAAAAACCCTCCATCACCCCATGAAACCACATGCACAACCCATTCCTTCGCATTCACACAGCACGTGATGCCCATACAACACCCCATACACTGCACACAACCACTAGCTCACTGCCCCTTTCACGTGGAACCAGTCCTGCACGCCATAGACAGCCCTTTCCATCATCTTCAGCCCCACAAAAAAAACCCAAAAACGCAAACAGCCCCCCTCTCATTCAGGGCAACCCATGAAACCGTGACTGCATCACACATCCCTGCACGCACCATAAAACTCCAGCAGCTCACTCCTTCACGGCCCAGCCTCAACAGCAGACCAACCCTCACGCAAAACCCTCACTGCCATGACTTAACCTCCGCAGCATGGACCATCATCTCCATCCTCTTTCTCACGGCACTGAAACAACACCAGAAACCTACAACCAGTCCACTTCCGTTCACAGCTCCTCCCTCATTCACAAGACACGACATCATCACTCTTCATGAACAAAACACACAGCAGCTCACACACTGAACCAGTCCCACAACCCTCGGCAGCCCCTGAAACATCATCAAACACAAACGCATGATCAACCACTGCCAGCAGCCCCTCAGGCAGCTCACTGCCACTGCAACCCTAACCCTTCCAAGGCCACTACAACCCTAAAACCTTTAAGCCATCCATCATCTTGATCAAACCATTACCCTCACTGCATCATCATCACAACTCGGCATCATCACCTTCAGCCATGAAACCACACTTCCATTGATAACATACGCCCTCCATGCACCACACCCATGCAGCAATAAACCCTAAGTCACGAGCAGCCCACTAACGTTACCAACCCCACTCAATGAGCCACGCCAAAATATATTCAGCACATGCCCTCCACTCACACAACTCTCGGCCAAATCAAAACTAAACAAATGATCCTTCATGCCAGCCCTTCAAGCCACGTGAAACACACTAAAGCACAGCCCACCAACGTGTAAAACAACCCTTAGTGGCCACGTGAATCACATGTTAAGACAACAAACCATTGAACTCACAAATAAACCCTCCACAGACTGCTTCAATTCACGCAAATAAACCATCCAAAACCGAGCCCAAATTATCCAAGAGAGAGAGAGATGAGAATTTGAATTGAAAACAGAGAGAACAGCGAGTGAAAATAACAGAAAAGTGCAGGAAAATGACGAGTGAAAATAATGAGTGAAACGGCGAAAACGGCGAGTCAAAACTGTGAAAAAATGGCCGAAAACAGCAAACTGTAATCGCGGGTGAAAGCGGAGAAAACAGCAGAAACAGTGAACCTACAGAAACAGTGAACCTGTGGAAACAGTGGAAACATCAAATCCGTTGAAAACCGACGAAAATAATGAAAACGGCTAACCCGGACAAAACAGCGGAAACAACGGATCAGTGAGAATAGTGGCATGATAACCCTTCCGGTACCGTGGAACGCACTCCCGGACAGCGACTAAAAGGTAAGACCTGAGGGCACCTATCTTATCTATCATCATTTATTTCTTAGTTAATTTGTTATTTTTATTCGCATGAAATAATGAATTAGAGAGCATGTGTTTAGCTTGAATAGTTAGTTTGGCATGTTATTTGGAATTTATTCGCATGAAATAATGACTTAGTATGTGATGTGATTTCGGATGAATGGAATATGTGTTCTTGCTTGTGGTATATCGGATGGAAACCCGGACGTAAATTCCGTAGCCGATTCCGAATGGACGGTAGTGCGGTCTGCACTCGGGATACAATGCCACGTACCACTTAAGATACACATATCTCGTCTCATCCGAATTTGTATTTGAGCATGATTAGACCATTAGAACGTTGTTTTACTTTAAGAATGATTTAGTTTAGTTTGTTATTTATTTGTTAAAGCATATTTAGGTTGTCCTTTATGCATGTTATTAGTTTATGATGTGTTTGGGTAATGATCTATGCATGTTAATGTAATAATTCAATGTGCTCGTTGTGTTATGTTGCATGGAATATTTAGATGAAAGCATGTTAGATCTAAGTACCCTTGAGCATGTATGCTAAGAAGACTTGGTTAATATTACACAAATCACAAGCATTACAAGATATCATAAAGTAAGAGACCATTCCGAACCCAACGGTTTGAGGTCTTCTCTTGCGAGGAGTGAGTGCGGCCTTAAATCTTTGTCCCGGTTCACACCGGGTGGCGACTCCATGTTATTTCATACTTCTCAGCTAGGCCGCGAGCCTAGGACGGCGTCGCCCAGCTCCTGTTGTCTACAGTCTGGCGACTCCACTGGGGACATAGAGAATTGGCTCCGAAATGATATCTTGTAATGTTTGTGATTTGTGTTTTAATTAATCATGACTACTGTGTTTATGCCTGTGTTTTAGACTGTTGTCATTTGTGTTTTGGACTGTTGTCATTTGGATTTATTTGGACTCTTTCTCGTTTTCGTTTAAATCAGGACAAGTTCATGTCCTTTTGACAGTTAGGTCAAAATTTCTGAAATGCCGATGGGCCATTTTGTTTTATGTTTGTGTTTTGGACTGTTGTCATTTGGATTTAGTTGGACTATTTGTTAAAAAGATATGAACTCGTTGTCGTTTAAACTGGGACAAGTTCATGTCCTTTTGACAATTAGGCCGAAATTTCTGAAATGCCGATGGGCCAGTTTGTGTTTGGGCCTTTTATCATTTGAAGTTATTTAGCCGTGTTATCGCAAAAGTGTAAACTTGTTGGGCCTTTTCAACTGGGACAAGTTTGTATTGCGCAATAGTGTGATTGAATACTTTAAAATGATAACGGGCCAATTAATGTAAATTATTTTTGAATATGTTTACATCATACATCATGTCATGCATACATGCATCATGTTAACCATTTTTGCCTTAAAAGCCATATAGACTCCCGTTGGGTTAGGAAAAGAAGAAGATCCGTCAAAGAATCGTCAACCAGCATGAGTGAAGTCAGTCAACGAAGAATCCTGCCTAGATTGATGGGAAGCCAAGGTAGCCGAGATTGTTGAGCAGTTATAGTTTTGAACAATGATGTGACCAGTTTGACCGTGCCCTATACAGCTAGTAACAGAGACTTGTGCAACCAGAATGAAAAGATCATTGGGAAACCTTCAAAGACCGAGTCTACTTCCTCAGAGACTGCTCCTATCAGAAACAGACAATTCTCTAGTTTGGGTAAACCGTTGTCAAAAGATGTTTGAAAAATTGAAGATGCAAGAGGAATATGAGTTAAATGAAGAATGGTTGTTTTACCTCAGAAGTCTGGCATAGACTATCCCTGGTTGCAATTTCAGAAAATCAGATGACTGACACATTGGTGACACTAGCTGCGGCTTGAGAAAATCCAAGAAGTTGGTGATGGGACCACTTGTGTGCTGACAACTGCAAGCAAGCCGGTGTATGAGACATGAGAGATATCGGATGTGGGAGTCCGATGACAGAAACCCTTGGTATCATGATATTCAGAGATATCTGGAACCATAGAATTCTCAGAAGAAATAAGCAGAAAAGACAGAAGATTGGGAAACAAGGCAATGAGACTACCAGATTTGGGAAAGGAGGAATTCACCGAATTGGTCGACGTAAGCAGATTGAAGCTGCATTTTGCTTGAAAAAAAGAAGACTGAGCGGTCATCAAGAGAATTGGCAGAAGGCCTAACCCAACGGGATAGGAAATTCATACATGCATACACGTAACTTGCATCATTTGTTTTGTGTTGTGTTTTTGCAGATTTCAAAAAGGAACCCACATGAGGCGACCAGAGACATATGACGCCGAGGAGCACAAGGAGGATCCAACTCATCATGAAACAGGAGTATCTCTACACTTGCATACTTACATGCACACGTCTTTATTCTGTTGTTTTTTTGTATTTGCAGGTTTAAAGAAAAAAAAAAGGAAGAGAAAGAAAGAAAAAGAAAGCAGCAAAAATCAGAAAAAATCGGGCGAGCACTAAGGACGACGGTGAAGCCACGATGACAGAAGAATTTCGGTCATGTCTAGCTGAAGATGATGAAGTTAATGCTGAAAGGGAAGCAACCTATGCAAGTTGCTGTGATTTCTGTTTCATGTTTTTGTGGAATTCCTAATTTTGTGTTATTTTTGCAGGAAAAAGCAAAGGCGGAGCAAGGAAAGCAGCAAAGATCAAAGGCGCGAGTACTAAAGACGACGGTGAAGCTACATTGACAGAAGGATTTCGGTCATGTCTGGCTAAAGACAATGAATTTAGAGCTAACAGGAGGCAACCCACGCACTGTGTTGCGATTTCTGTTTCATGTTTTTGTGTATACATGTTGTAGAATTTTTTATCTCGTGTGTTATTTTTGTAGGTACAACAGATGCTTTCATTAAATAACCAGAAGCCAAGAGACGACAGTTTTGTCCAAATTTGTGGAAGACATTTTCCTGACTGCGACAAAGGCCGAAGAACTGATTGACCAGATCCTAGCATTTGAACCAAAGCTCGACCCCATCCTCTCCAGATTGGACTGGACTGATAGTGATCATGGCAAAAAGCGCAGATTGGACATTGATCTGAATCGGTGATGTTCCCTGCTAACCAGGTATTCCAAGGCCTATTTGAAAAGATTGCGTTTTATTTGTTGAAAAAAAAAAAATGAAAAAATGAGTGAGAAAAAAAAAAAAAAAATGAATGATGATGAAAAAAAAAAAAAAAAAAAGAAAGAAAGAAAAAAAAAAAAAAATGAGTGAGAGAAGTCTTTGATAATTAGACATATGTCCGGTGATGACATTGCATGCTGTAGGGAGAAGCCCTAGAAACAATAAGTGCGAGACGTGCTCTCATCTGGTATTTTGAATGGATTGATCTCAGTTAGACTCACGAGCACTTGATTATGGGATCCTAGCAGTAGAAGCCTGAGTGGTTAGCTAGGTGACTAGTTGAAGAGATGATGTATTGGTGAATGACCGTTTGCCTGAATGTCCACACTTGTTTGCTGATGCTATGATATATGATATGGTTGAAAAAAAAAAAAAAAAAGGTCTCTGAAAAAAAAAAAAAATAGACCACCTATAACCGATAAGCGTGAAGCTACCCATGGGCGAGTATTAGGACCACCATGAGGAGAAATGCTACCTTAAAGGGTAGGTGTGTCAAAAAAAAAAAAAAAAAAAAAAAAAAAAAGAAAAAAAAAAGGATAGAAAAGAAAAAGAAAGAAAAAAAAAGATGAAAACCATATCATGTTGAGTATGCTGAAGTAATCACAGAATGTGATTAAGACATCCAGGTTGGTTAGACCCACTAGTTCGACTCTCTGAAACAAAATCACCAAGTTGGCTTACTTAAGGACTAAGCTGCGAAAGAGCCTTGGCACACACACACATGGAGTCTAGCTCAGATCACCCATTCAGATGATCGGACTTGAGTATGTCGAGTACTTTGAAGGTTCTTCGGTTTCGACGCGAAAGCATTCGTTGAGGACAAAAATATGTCTATTTATCAAAGATTATCATGTGAGAGGTGGTGCAATGTGTGAGGTAGAATATCATATCATCTTGGGGGCGAAGCCCCACATCAGTATCAGTTTGAAGGCGAGGCCTATCTCAAACTGGGGGCGAGGCCCACATCAGTTCAGTATCAGTTCTGCCGGGTATAGCATTCTGGGCGAGGCCCACATCAGTTCAGTATCAGTTCTGTCGGGTATGGCAATCTGGGGGGCGAGGCCCATATTAGCATCAGTGGCAGTCTTGCCGGGTATGGTATTCTGGGGGCGATGCCCACATCACATCAGTATCGGTATCGTCGGATATAGCACTCCGTGTACGGAGACACATTCAAATCAGCATTGGTTCAGAAATTGACCACTTTCACATCAGCTTCAGCATTGGTTCGGAAATGGACCGCTTTCACTTCAGCATTAGTTCAAAAATGGACCGCTTTCACTTCAGCATTGGTTCAAAAATGGACCACTTTCACATCAGTTAGGGTTCGGAAATGGGACGCAATCACATCAGTTTTGGTCCGAAAATGGGCCGCAATCACATCAGTTATGGTTCGTAAATGGGTCGCAATCAACATCAACAATGGTTCACAAATGAATCGCTCTCTTATCAGCATGGTTCAAAAATGGACCACCATCACTTGCCGAAAATGGCGCTCCAAAATGGGGCACACTCTCATCACTTGCCGAAAATGGCGCTCCAAAATGGGGCACACTCTCATCACTTGCCGAAAATGGCGCTCCAAAATGGGGCACACTCTCACTTGCCGAAAATGGCGCTCCAAAATGGGGCACACTCTCATATGCCGAAAATGGCGCTCCAAAATGGGGCACACTCTCATCACTTGCCGAAAATGGCGCTCCAAAATGGGGCACACTCTCATCACTTGCCGAAAATGGCGCTCCAAAATGGGGCGCACACTCTCACTTGCCGAAAATGGCGCTCCAAAATGGGGCACAATCATCACTTGCCGAAAATGGCGCTACAAAATGGGGCACACTCATCAAATGCCGAAAATGGCGCTCCAAAATGGGGCACACTCATCAGATGCCGAAAATGGCGCTCCAAAATGGAGCACACTCATCAGATGCCGAAAATGGCGCTCCAAAATGGAGCACACACAACAGATGCCGAAAATGGCGCTCCAAAATAGAGCACACACACAACAGATGCCGGAAATGGCGCTCCAAAAATGGAGACACACACAACAGATGCCGGAAATGGCGCTCCAAAATGGAGCACAGGCCGAAAATGGCACAACCAGACCAACTCAACTCAACACAGCAGGCAAACCATGTGGCAGCTGGCGAGCCAGGTAAGTAAAAATGCATTGCACGAACTTTGATAGGATTGTCATTGTCACACACACTGAACAAGACCCATCAAAGTGGGGGCGACTGTAGGCATTGCATTTTTGCATATCAGCCCAATGATGAGCCTCGACTGGAGGCACTACCTTTTTAGTTGCGGAAGTTGCGGAAAGCGGTCGTCGGAAGGGAATGGTCAAGAATTGACATTTTTGTTGGATTTGGTTCGCTTGTTCAAGTTTCGGGTTCGCTCGTTCGGTCTCAGTTTCAAATTATCCTCACGCCCACTTCACCCAATTTGATAAACAAACCCAAATATCCATGCCACCCATAATCCCCACGTAGACAATAACCACACCAAACACTAAGCAACAAAAAACCCTCCATCACCTCATGAAACCACATGCACAACCCATTCCTTCGCATTCACACAGCACGTGATGCCCATACAACACCTCATAACACTGCACACAACCACTAGCTCACTGCCCCTTTCACGTGGAACCAGTCCTGCACGCCATAGACAGCCCTTTCCATCATCTTCAGCCCCACAAAAAAAACCCAAAAACGCAAACAGCCCCCCTCTCATTCAGGGCAACCCATGAAACCGTGACTGCATCATCACACATCCCTGCACGCACCATAAAACTCCAGCAGCTCACTCCTTCACGGCCCAGCCTCAACAGCAGACCAACCCTCACGCAAAACCCTCACTGCCATGACTTAACCTCCGCAGCAATGGACCATCATCAACCATCATCTCCATCCTCTTTCTCACGGCACTGAAACAACACCAGAAACCTACAACCAGTCCACTTCCGTTCACAGCTCCTCCCTCATTCACAAGACACGACATCATCACTCTTCATGAACAAAACACACAGCAGCTCACACACTGAACCAGTCCCACAACCCTCGGCAGCCCCTGAAACATCATCAAACACAAACGCATGATCAACCACTGCCAGCAGCCCCTCAGGCAGCTCACTGCCACTGCAACCCTAACCCTTCCAAGGCCACTACAACCCTAAAACCTTTAAGCCATCCATCATCTTGATCAAACCATTACCCTCACTGCATCATCATCACAACTCGGCATCATCACCTTCAGCCATGAAACCACACTTCCATTGATAACATACGCCCTCCATGCACCACACCCATGCAGCAATAAACCCTAAGTCACGAGCAGCCCACTAACGTTACCAAACCCACTCAATGAGCCACGCCAAAATATATTCAGCACATGCCCTCCACTCACACAACTCTCGACCAAATCAAAACTAAACAAATGATCCTTCATGCCAGCCCTTCAAGCCACGTGAAACACACTAAAGCACAGCCCACCAACGTGTAAAACAACCCTTAGTGGCCACGTGAATCACATGTCAAGACAACAAACCATTGAACTCACAAATAAACCCTCCACAGACTGCTTCAATTCACGCAAATAAACCATCCAAAACCGAGCCCAAATTATCCAAGAGAGAGAGAGATGAGAATTTGAATTGAAAACAGAGAGAACAGCGAGTGAAAATAACAGAAAAGTGCAGGAAAATGACGAGTGAAAAAAATGAGTGAAACGGCGAAAACGGCAAGTCAAAACTGTGAAAAAATGGCCGAAAACAGCAAACTGTAATCGCGGGTGAAAGCGGAGAAAAACAGCAGAAACCTGAACCTACAGAAACAGTGAACCTGTGGAAACAGTGGAAACATCAAATCCGTTGAAAACCGACGAAAATAATGAAAACGGCTAACCCGGACAAAACAGCGGAAACAACGGATCAGTGAGAATAGTGGCATGATAACCCTTCCGGTACCGTGGAACGCACTCCCGGACAGCGACTAAAAGGTAAGACCTGAGGGCACCTATCTTATCTATCATCATTTATTTCTTAGTTAATTTATTATTTTTATTCGCATGAAATAATGAATTAGAGAGCATGTGTTTAGCTTGAATAGTTAGTTTGGCATGTTATTTGGAATTTATTCGCATGAAATAATGACTTAGTATGTGATGTGATTTCGGATGAATGGAATATGTGTTCTTGCTTGTGGTATATCGGATGGAAACCCGGACGTAAATTCCGTAGCCGATTCCGAATGGACGGTAGTGCGGTCTGCACTCGGGATACAATGCCACGTACCACTTAAGATACACATATCTCGTCTCATCCGAATTTGTATTTGAGCATGATTAGACCATTAGAACGTTGTTTTACTTTAAGCATGATTTAGTTTAGTTTGTATTTATTTGTTAAAGCATATTTAGGTTGTCCTTTATGCATGTTATTAGTTTATGATGTGTTTGGGTAATGATCTATGCATGTTAATGTAATAATTCAATGTGCTCGTTGTGTTATGTTGCATGGAATATTTAGATGAAAGCATGTTAGATCTAAGTACCCTTGAGCATGTATGCTAAGAAGACTTGGTTAATATTACACAAATCACAAGCATTACAAGATATCATAAAGTAAGAGACCATTCCGAACCCAACGGTTTGAGGTCTTCTCCTGCGAGGAGTGAGTGCGGCCTTAAATCTTTGTCCCGGTTCACACCGGGTGGCGACTCCATGTTATTTCATACTTCTCAGCTAGGCCGCGAGCCTAGGACGGCGTCGCCCAGCTCCTGTTGTCTACAGACATCATCCCCCAACCCATTCGAAGGCTCATCATGCCTCACATTCTCAGAATTTCCCCTGGCACGGGGCACAGCCATATTTGTCATGGCAGTAGTCAAGGCTTGCAACTGTTCAGTAATCTTGGCGAAGCCATTTTCCAACTGATCTATCCGGGATACCTCAATATCTGATTCACTCATGTCTGTTCTCAGTATTTTGGTGAGTCTTCCTCTTTTCTAACCCAACGGGAATCTATGATGGCTTTCAGAACACAAGGGTTAACATAATGTATGTATGCATGGGGTGCATGAGATGCATGTAACATATATAACATACTAAATCACTTAAAATTCTCAAACAAATCGGTCCGTTATCATTTTAGAATCTTTCGGGCTAATCGTCATAGGAGTGAACCCATCCCAGTTTAAATGGCCCAATGAGTTCACATCTCATGACAAAGTGCCCGACTAAACCCAAATGATAACGTTCCAAACACAATCACAAAGTGGCCCATCAATCACTTAGAAGCCTTTGGCCCAATAGTCATGAAATACGTTCTTGTCCCAGTTTAAATGGCCCAACAAGCCCATATCCCATGACAAATGGTCCAACTGGATCCAAACGACGATGTTCCCAAACACAAGCATAGAAGAAAGATGATGCAAACATGACATAATAATTTCTACACAATGGCCCATCGACATTTCAGAAGCTTTGGGCCTAATAGTCATAAGGTGCGAACTTGCCCCAGTTTAAATGGCCCAGAAAGCCCGCATTTCTGACAATAGTCCAACTGCATCCAAATGAGGATGGTCCACAAGCACATATCCAAGGAAATAATTGTTACTTTAGCCAACCCGGTCTATGGGTGGGTTAGTAAGAGTATAGACAAAGGCTCTCACTGGCGAAGGATGGCCCACAACTAGGTCTCCCCACTCAAGGGTTCGAGCAACCAAGGGGCGCACCCTTTTTTATACACTAAGGTACGTGCCAATGAGCTATGGTGTGTGACGGACTGTCAAATGGATTTCCCATTGTAGATCCCCCAGAGGGAAGGTGGAGCGAGGCTCACTTAAATACCCAAGCCTCTTAGGCTCTTATCGCTTGTTGTCAGGAATAAACAACGAGTCCTCCAAATTAGTCCATCACAATAGGCTACGAATAGATGGCTATCTAGGTGCCTTCACAACTTTTCCTTCTAGAAAGGTAGTGAATGAAGGAAGACACCAAACCATTACCTAGCCTCAAAATGCCTTTGATTAAACCCTCACTTTATCCACTATAGACCGGTCAATTAAAACATAAATCCAAACATCACAAGTCAATATTTCGGGGCCGATTCTCTATCCCCAGTGGAGTCGCCAGACTGTGGGAACACAGAAATCTGGGGCGACGCATGCTGTCCCGGGCTCGCGGCCCGGTTGGGAGTACGGAATAGCCACGGGGGACTAACCGGAGAATAATGGAGTCGCCACCCGGTGTGAACCGGAAAATGAGATTTAAGGCCGCACTCACCCCTCGCAAGGGAAGACCTCAAACCGTTGGGTTCGGAATGGTCCCTTAATTATGTCACTTATAATAAAAGGATTTATGTAATAATTTAACCAGGCTTAAATAACATTTATTTCCAAAAATATCATGCTTCTAAATTCATATGCATACATCAACAAGTTCATCACAACATGCAACATCACATGGCAATCTCATGAACATATTTCAATCCTATAATATGGAAAACTAAGAACAACCTAATCATGCTTGAGTACTATCTCATGAACCTATTAACCAAATAACATGCTAACAGCCTAATCATGCTTGAATACAATCCCGAGAACACATAGAATGGATAAATGCAGGGATACAAATAATATGGTTGGCTATATAACACAAGAAAGATCAACCAAGAGGCAATTATGTATGAATATGATAAGACAGACTCAGTTTAGTGTGTGAGCGTTCGTGTAGCGTTCGTAAATGCGTTCGAACGGTAAACAGAAGGTTCGCGTTCTTGTGGCGTTTGATAACGCGTTCGAACGGAAATGAAACAGAATGCTCACGTTCGTATGGCGTTTGATAACGCGCTCGAACGGAAATGAAACAGAATGTTCACGTTCGTATGGCGTTCGTGAACGCGTTCGAACAGAAATGAGACCTAATGCATGATAAGGCAAAAATGCATGCGCGTTCGAGTTGCGTTCGTAAACGCGTTCGAACGGGAACAGACCTGATGCATGAAATGGGACGCAATACATAAACAACAAAATAAAGGGGCGCAGCGAAGTACTGCCGTAAAGGTGGCCTTTTGGGGGCTCTTGATCTCTCAAAGAGATGACCTTTAGACCAACATACTAAGCCCATGCGTGTCACATCACATCATGCATACAAATATAAAGACAATCATATTCAACTAAGTATGTCCGATTGAACGTGTCTTGCATCCAACCGAACACACATCAACCGGCGCGGCAAAGCATCGTGGTAAAGGGCTTTAACCCCTCCCTATAGGGGATCTTTCATTCCACTTACTAAGCCCATGCGCTCGATTGAACCATGCATAAATAAGCAACATGCCGAATTTAGGTGACGAAAAATAAATAAATGAAAGCAACACAAAACAAGAGAAGGTGCCGTTTACTCAAGTGGTACGTGGAGTTGTATCCCAAGTACAGACCGCACTACCGTCCATTCGGATTCGGCTACGGAATTTACGTCTGGGTTTCCATCCTATATACCACAAGAGACGACACTCTTCCATTTCATTCAAGCCACAACATGCATCTATAAACGACTCTCATGCGAATAGAATTCAATGATAAAAAAACGAATATAAACCAATGAAAAAGTGCCTTCAGGTCTAACCTTTTAAATCACCTCTCGGATGTACGGTACACGATCTTCGGAAGGGTGGATGCTCCGCAACTGTCCCGGTTCACTGGTTCACTGTTCTCGTTCGTTGTCTTACTGTTTTGAGTCGTCGTTCTCCGTCTTTTGCTACTGTTTCCTTGTGGTTTCGCTGCCGTTTCCTCTTTATCTTTTGCTTACTGTTTTTGGGTGTGTTCTTCCTGTAATTTTTCTGTGTGTTGTGTATAAGCTAGGGACTAGGGTTCAGAAGGTTGGTGAAGGGTTCTTTTTATAGGCAAAGGGTTGGGCTTGACAAGGAAAGGGATTTGGCTAATTAAAGAGGGATTTGATTTGGTGTTGGACAAGGAAAGCAAGGGATTTGATTTGGTTTGGTTTAGGAATACAATATTTTAGATTGGTAATTATCTTATTAGATTAGGAAGTCAAATATATGATTGGCTTTAATTGGTTAGGATAATTTTAATTAGGTATATCTTCTTTTTAGTTTTAGTATATAATATATTCAAATTATTTAAATTAGGCATGATTTTAGTATAAGTTTGGTAAATGCTTTATTTAATTGGTAAATGGTTTAAATATTTTATTTAATGTTTAATGTTTAAATTAATATTTATTTATTTAATTTGGGATGTGTTTTATGGGCTTTGGGGGGCTAATTGGGCTGGATGTGAGGCTAGCAGCAAAACCAGAATTACCGACACCGTTCGAACGCTTCCTCGAACGCGGCACGAACGCCCGCAATCTGTTTGACGTTCGAACGTAAACACGAACGCAGCCCTAACGAAAACAGTGAACCTTGTTTATTCTGAATTTCCCCTTCCGATGTCCGTTTCCCGTGACCTCCGTGACTTAAAAGGTAGTGTCTCCAAAATGAGACTCATCATAGGGACTTATGTGTAAAAATGCAGTGCCTACACTCGGGTCAGGCTCCGTCAACAGCCCCTTATCCTATATCTCCCGAGCTATCTGAGCCAAAGGCCTATTTATGGCTATATATCCAGCGTCCCCCGCTACATGAGCAACTCTGATCGGGGGACTCGGTTCTAGAGCCGGTTTCATCGAGTTTGTAGGCTTGAACTCATGTCGGCTCGATCATGGTCTCTTCCATCTTCCGACTTCATCGCGATGATTATTTAGCATTGGCTCTTTCCTTTCCCGATCTTTTGACCTCATTTTGTGGGGTTTTCGTTTCCTAGCCATTTGCTCCCTTTCTGTAGCAACCTGCCTCTTACCACTGGTGATATCTTCCTTCCTTCAACTAGGCTCTATCTGTGTATGTTCTCCATTCGTTTTCTCTACCAACTTTTCAATTCTCTCTATTATGGCCTATTGGAAGGTTTGAGTTGCCTCCCTTTCTATCCACAAGTTTTCCTTCATTTTCTCCATCCGCCCCACCACTGGGCCTCAAGAGCTCTATGATTTTCATCTTCTGTTATCGTCTTAGTGTGTGAGCAATATGAGAAATTAACCATAGAACAAACATGCCTCAGTAGTGAATTTGTTTGAATAGTAGGGAACCAAAACAAACTTAACAAGTAGACAGATAATCAGAGAGTCAATGATTTACGTGGTTTGGCGGAGATTGGCTCCAACTTACGTCCACGTGAGAAAATGGGTATTATATTAGTGCTCGAGGTCGAGACCGACCCGAGCTACCAGTAACGTAGTGAGTTTACAAAGAGTTGACAACACCTCGAGTCTTACACTAGTCCGTTACAACTCACTCACTTGATCATGTAACTGGCCAACTTTTCTCTCTCTTGTTAGTGACATATTCACAAGATGGATTTTGATAATGCAATACTAGAAGACTTCGACGTGCATTAGCGGACATTACAAAAAGATGTCGAAACATATTGATGGTGAAAAACAAATGAATGTGAAGACTCAAGCGACTAACGAAGAATATCTTGTGTGGTCTTAGCTTAAAGCTCTCATTATAAGTGAGTTGTTAATTTGAGTCTCTAAGCTCAATGACATATGCATATTCACTTAGATGTATTATGCTCATGTGTAAAATATTTTTAAATCTTCAAATCCTGTATTTTTGCACTAAGACCAGTATACTGGTCCCTCATACCAGCATATCAGTGACTCTACTCTGTTCTTAGTAGTTTTGCATCGCCTCTGGAACCAGGCTACTTCATACCGGTCAGTGTGGATTTGCACAGTTACTTGAACCAGTCTAGAGCATATCGGCATTTATACCGGTAAACTTTCATATTTTACATGCTCTCGAAAACCTGCATGATCCATATCGATCTCCATATCGGTCGGTAATTCATTCTTATTTGCGCTTACCAGTGTCAAACAATAATACTTTATAGCCATTGTAATGGAATAATGGCATACCAGCCTTTGCAGACCGGCATATCGACCTTGACGCAAATATTATGGACTACTTTCATTTTCTCTATAAATTGAGTCTCTATTTCGCTTTTCCTTTTTTCTTCTTGAACCTTCATACAATTTCTACTAAGGCAAAAATAGAGAGTAAATAAAATCTTCTTTATCATACAATCTCATACTCAAGCTCACACACTAAACATTCATATCTATTGTGGTGAGCTTAGATTTATTAGGTTAGCAACTCATACTAAATCTTCATTATCTTTATGAGTGCCCAAGTGGTATTTTAACTTTCATATTTTTAAATATTTGTGGTTGAGAAGTCCCTTGTTGAGTGGGTATTCTCAAAAGGGCAATTTGTGTAAAGGTTATGAGTAAGCCCATGAAGAAAACTCATTATAAGGGTTTAAGAGTGAGCCATTTAAAAACTCTTGTGTAAAGGTTTGGAGTGAACCTAGGGGAAAAAGTACTTGGTTGTGAGTGAGCCACGAAAAACTCGATGTAAGTTACAGATTCAACTTAGTAGAAATCTTCAAGCGTGGTTTGAAGGAGTGTACGTAGGCAAAGAGTTGGCCGAACCATTATAAATACGGTGTCAATTCTCTCTATCCTTAAACTCCTTTATATTATTGCAAGTTTATTTTATATTTGTATATTATTTAGTAACTTTCATATTAGTTGTATATTATGATTGGGAAATTGATTGATAAGTATAATCGGTAAGCTACTAGCTTAGTAGCGTAAAATCAGCAAGAATTTTAATTTCGTATTATTTTGTCACATACCTAATTCACTCCCCCTCTTGGGTATAGTTGTTGTTGTTTAAGTGTGATTGTAGGAAATTTCAATTGGTATAAGAGTGATGTATTCTCAAAAAGACCTAATCGTCTGAGAATCAATCATGGAATCTACAAGCTACTCAATGAATCTTACTGAGGGATTTTCAACCTCTAGACCTTCATTCTACACCGGAATTGATTATAGCTATTGGAAGAGGATGATGTTGAACTACTTTCTAGACATTGATGTGCAATCCTTCAAAGTGCTCACAAATGGTACAAGAATGCTAATGAAAAATGATAGCAATGGTGTAGAGTTTTCGAAGCCATATTTTGAATGGACCGATAAGGATTTCATGGAAGCCTCCCAAAATACTAAGACACTTAACCATCTTCTTTGTGCAATTGAATGGAGTCAAATCAATAAGCTTCCGGAATTTTGAATGCATATGAATTGTGAAAGTCTTTGGAAATGGTCAATGAGGGCAGAAGCCAAGTTAAAAAGTCAAAGATCAATCGGTTCATGTACAAGTTGGATAGCTTCAAAATGGAAGTCGGTGAAGATATTGAGCATATGATTTCTAGGTTCAAAATGATTGTGAATCAACTTAGTGCTTTGGGGAAAAACATTGACTCTAGCGATCGAGTGAAGAAAATTCTTAGGTCAGTCCCTAAAGAGTATAGCTCCATCAAGGAATCAAATAATATCAATAATTTGAAATTGGATAATTTAGTGGGAAAATTATTGGAATATAAGATGGAGCTCAAATAGGATTTAAGGGAAGAATAAAAGAAGAATAAAAAGAAAATAACCCTTAAATGATTTGTGAGAAAGGGGATGATGCTAGCTCAAGTGATGAAGAAGAAGCTAGTGATGATGAGTTGGCATGTTTGAACAAGAAGTTCCTCAAATCTGAAAAGTATAAAGAGAAATATCTGATGGATGAGAAAAGAGAAGAAAATTGGCCACAGAAGCACAAGAAAGATAAAGTCATATGCTATGAGTGTGAAATGCTGGGTCATGTGGTTGTCGATTGCCCAATGAGAAGATTCAAAAGAAAATTCAACAAGAAAGCGATGAAGGCAACTTGGAACGATAGTGACACTAGCTTATATGAGGAGAAGAGCGATGCGGCGATAAGAAATCTCACTTTCATGGCTATTGATGATCTATTAGAGGAAAGCGACGAGGAAAATGTATATGATTCCCTTGAATATGATGAATTACTTGATATTTTCAATGAATTACATGAATTGTATGATTTGCTTATAAAGAAGCATAAATTGATCAAAAATGAGCATTCATTACTACTACAAATCATGCATCAATTATTGATAAAAATGAAATGAATGAAAAAGAAATTGCATTCTTAAAAGAAGAAAAACTAAAACTTGAAAAGAGTATATCTAGCATGTCATCCAGATTAAATACATGTGATTTCAAATCTATTATGAATGAAAATATTGCATTAAATAAAAAAATTGTGGATATGCATTCTATTGTAATAAAATTTACTTTGGGAAATAAAATTTTGAATATGTTGATTAGATCCCAAATATGTGATTTTAAAAGAGAAATATTATGATATATGTCTTACATCAAATAAAAATTTATTGAAAGAATTATTTTGTAAAGGCATCCAATTCTCATGCATATGTTAATTTTGATGAAAATATCACATGTCATGCATGCAATAAGAAAGGACACAAAATATTTGAGCACATGAATAAAAATATGAATGTGAATGCATGGGTTCCCCAATGAACCAATACTAACCCCATAGACCCAAGAAAGTTTGGGTACCAAAATATACTTGAATGATTTTGTAGGGGAGCTCTGAGAATGGTCAATAAATGAGAAATGCAATTGATCCCAAAGACTTGACAAAAATGAGGAAAGAGCTCAAAAAGAGAAGAATGTCAAATGCAATTCTAAAAAATGAATGAATTTTAATAATTGGTAGATTTGTCACTTAGTGACAATGGTAATAGGAAAAATTTGTGTTTACAAAAATATTGGTATCATTTTCTCCAACTTTTATATATATTATGTGTGTGTGTGTGTGTGTGTGTGTGTGTGTGTGTGTGTGTGTTAATGTCTCTAAGATATGCCAAGAATCTCTAAACATGATTAAAGTGTAAATTTAACAAGTAAGTTGTGAAATACTTACATTAGTTGGTAGATGGAATTTCAAAAATTCTCTTTGGATGTAGAAGCTCCAAGCTTGAAGATGAGTTCCAAACACTTGAGTGAGTTTCCCTATCACCTTAAATTAACTCCCAAAGTGCTAGCTTTCTCAAAATTTGAAAACAATATTTTCCTCCAATGAAGAAGAGAGAGAGAATCGACAATGGCTTAAAGAGAGGTAAGAGAGAAGAGTGCATAGTAGTTTCCAAAACTTGTGTGTTGCGTGTAAAATAAAAGATGCCTTTTATAAATGCCAACCACTTCCATCACAAATATTTCATTTAATCCGATTAAATGAATTTTTCGTCACGACATAATTAAATCCAATTTAAATAATTATGCCTAGCGAAATTATTACGAAAGTAGCTTACGAATTGATTCCAAATTAATTCGTTCGCCTGAATAAAATCCAATTTTAATTCCGCGTTGAAATCTGATTTCAATAAATATATCCAATATATTATTTATTGATTAATTCTAAATTAATCGCGTTCTCTCTTTTAGACGAATTTAATCCCAGATAAATTCTTGCCACAATTAATCCCGGATAAATTTTTTCTCTCATAATTAATCCCAGATTAATTCTGTTGGAGTCAAATTTCATTGGTGAATCTTTGGGAAGCGACTCAAGAGATCCATGGATATGTTGGCAGTAAATATCCGAAACATGCGTACCCTGTACCACGTTCTCACCGATTCACCAGACTTGGTTGGCTTCTAGCAAAGCACCGTGTCTACCCAATTCTCCAGAAATATTCAACGAAGAATATATAATCGGTATTAGTTGTAGTATATAAAGTATTACGTAATACGATCCAGTAACAGATATCAAATGCTAGGCCTAGGGCTGGCCCCATGTCTGCCCCGTACGAAGCATATATCAGATCCCGCGTAACTAGTCTCTGTAATCGAATAATCATGACCTAGTCATACTATCCTGATAGCTGCAACATTTAACAGTACTAGTAGCGTATCCAATATGATCAGCATCTCCATATGACTGAAGTGATACTCCCATCTTGACATCACACCCAATACACTACGATTCTCAGTAAACCCAGCAGATGCGTACACAGAACCTGTTAAAGTTCCGGACGACCAAAACCAAAGAAAACTGATTGTCGCAAGTATTAGCGATGCAAGTCTCAGGTTAAAGATCACATACACCTTCCCTGGTTCGGATTCCCATAGACTCATACATATAATACCAATAGGACTCTGAGGAGTCTATCCAGAGCGAAGCTGTTCCCGGTCCAACGGCTAACAGAACATCCAATCACACTTGCATAAGTATTACTGTCTCATATCTTATTAATCTGGTTTAACCATATGGACTTTTATCATTTATATGTATCCAAGTAATCCAATTACAAAATGATAAACTAGCAATTTCATTTGTCACATAGTTAATTTGTACAAAAACACAATGTCTTTTACAAATAGTGATACTATGGGTCATAATTGTCCAACAATCTACCACTTGGCTCATAGCTAATCACTCAAGTATCTAACACCTGAACTATGTACATGTCGCTCAAACTTTTGCTGAGAAATAACTTTCGTCAGCAGATCTGCAATGTTGTCATCTGAAGTGATCTTTTCGATCTTTACATCACCACGATGTATGATCTCACAAATCAGATGAAACCGTTAAAGTACATGTTTGGATCATTGATGAGACCGCGGTTCCTTAGCCTGTGATATAGCCCTGTTATTGTCACAATATAAAGGTACAAGCTCAGCTACTAACGGAACTACTCCTAGTCAAATTAGGAATTTACGGATCCAAACTACTTCTTTTACTGCCTCAGCTACAGCAATGTATTCCGCTTCTTTTGTTGAATCGGCAATAGTCTCTTGCTTGGAGGATTTCCAGCTCACTGCTCCGTTGTTCAAATAAAATATATACCTTGATTGAGACTTACAGTAGTCTTTATCGGTTTGGAAACTTGCATCGGTGTACCCAGTCACCTCAAATTCTCTTTCCCCATAGACTAAGAAAGCATCCTTAGTTCGTCTAAGATACTTAAGGATGTTCCTTACAGCAATCCAGTGACCATTACCTGGATCAGCTTGATAGCAACTGCACATGCTCAAAGCATACGAGACATCAGGTTGCGTACATATCATGGTGTAGATGATAGATTCGAGTGCAGAAATATACAAGATCTGATTCATTGTATCTCTCTCATCTTGAGTTTTAAGACACATGTCCTTAGATAGAGATACATAATATGACACTGGAAGCAGCCCCCACTTGGACTGATCTATGTTGAATCTCTTCAACACTTTGTCGATGTACGAGCTTTGGGATAGTCCAAGCAGTTTTCTAGATTTATCCTGGTAGATCCTTATTCCCAGAATAAAGGCTGCTTCTCCTAGGTCTTTCACCGATTGTAGCATGGGAATGTGATAGCCTAAAAGTAACATCATCAACATATAGGACAATGAATGTCAGTGCGCTCCCACTAACCTTATTATATACACAAGAATCATCTTCGTTTTGAATGAAACCATATTCTTTTATGATCCCATCAAAACGTTGGTTCCAATAACGCGATGCTAACTTCAATATATAAATGGATCGATTTAACTTGCAAATCTTGTTTGCATGTTTTGGCACGACAAACCGTCAGACTATTGCATATAAACATCCTCTAAAAGGTTTCCATTAAGGAAAGCGATTTTGACGTCTATCTATCATATTTCATAATCGAAATATGCAACAATAGCAAACATTATCTGAATGAACTTCATAATGGCAACATGTGAAAAAGTTTCGTTGTAATCGACACCATGTCATTGACGATACCCTATCGCTACAAGCACAGCTTTGTACATTTGTATGTTGCTTTCCATGTTCGTCTTCCTCTTGAAAATCCATTTACAACCAATAGGCTTAACACCTTCTAGTGCATCAACCATTGTCTAAACTTGATTGGTTTATATGAAATCCATTTTGAACTTCATGGCCTCTTGCTATAAAGTGGAGTCGATACCTTGTATCGCTTCCTCATACGTAGCCGATTCATCTTCCTCAAAAAGATTAATATCTACATGATGTGAGATCAGAAACCCATACCTTTCAGGTTGTTTTCCGACTCTCTCCGACCTACGCGGTTCTTGTGTATTAGAAGATTGTTGAACAGTCTCAACCATGATGGACTGTTCGTGTTCCGAGAGGGGATCAGTGCCAGGAACAGTATCAATCTGATTTTCATCAAGTTCTACTTTCCTCCCACTTACCACTGCATTTAGGAATTCTTTTTCTAGGAAAACCACATGAAGAGCAACAAATGTCTTATTCTCTTGTGGGTTGTGGAAGTAATATCCTTTAGTTTCCCTAGGATAACCTACAAATAGGCACTTATCCGATTTAGGTTATAGTTTAGTACCATCTAAACGTTAAACGTATACCCAACATCCCCAAATCTTTAAGAATGAGAAACCCGGTTTCTTTTCTGTCTATATTTCATATGGAGTCTGTCCAACAGATTTGATGGATCCTTATTCAAAATAAATATTGCACTGTTCAATGCGTATCCCCAGAAGGAAATTGGTAGCTCAGTGTGACTCATCATGGACCTTACCATGTCCAATAAAATTCGGTTTCTCCGTTCAAACACACCATTCAATTGAGGTGTTACGGGAGGAGTCCACTGTGAAAGAATACCATATTCTTTCAAGTAATCTAAAAACTCATTGCTTAAGTATTCTCTATTAAGGATATGCCTTATATCCAACTTGTGGTATATACATGTATTTGTAATATTTTCATTAATTAATAAAATGGTAATTTTTATTATACGAGTCTTACATAACTTATATAAATCATCAACAATATAATAAAGCCCTTGGAATAATAAGACGATGGCTTCCACGCCTTATGAGAATCATTACTCTTAAATGTTCCTAGTCATAGTTTTGTGAATAATCTAGGCGTTCACAAAGCGGAGAGACTAGCATGATGATATGATCCGCCCTTAAGTGGGGTAGCCGATCTCATAGGCTACTAGTGGAGATCCGTCCGCTTGGTGTATCACATGGATGCATGAGTTGCTCGTGTCCATCGAACTGACCGCTGAAAGTTTTCATATAGAGTGTTTATCCCATGTATCTGTGAGAACTTTCATGTATCGATTATATGACTAGTCCTTAGACTTGAGTTCTTTACAATCTTATGTGTGGATCAAATAACTTTGACATTCTCATTCCTCGGTTCAAAAGATCCGGTCATAAGGGTTTAATTGGCTCATTTGTTGAAACAAATGAAGTTTGTAAAGATACAATAGAGAATCGCCACTCTTTCGGATAATATTTTCTTATAAGAGTAGTATTCCAGTTTGCGGGTTGATATGTGTGATCAGTGCTTGAGACTGTGGCCACAGCCGAAGAATCATGTGAGATTCTTGGGTTAGCACGATTCATGACACTATCAACAACATACCTTTGACCATATGGGTAGATACTTTCCGTACCCTAGTTCAATAGGTGGGGATACAGTGAGGCGAGAGACCGTATCATATATAAATCGCATATAGAATAGGTATATATATCTTTCCTTCTCATTTGGGGGCCTTGGCATGTTGCTAGTGTCAATCTTGGTTATTGAAATCGAACAACCATTTGATAGGAAGATAATTTATATTCGATTAAATTATCACGATTCATTTCATGTCCAACTTGAGGTGAACCCAAAAGGTCACATACAATAAAGTCAAAATCAATGGTTAACAGTGCACAATACATATTTAACAGCATATATGATTGTTGTAGGAATTGTTCATAAATGGTTCAATGTATTTAATTATTGAACAGATCATTTATGAGGTTGCATAGTGGCTTAGGGATTGGTGAATGACGATAGGGGCACTTTGGGAATTGGAATAAATAGATTAAAAAAATTACTATTCATGTGAATAGTAAATTTTTTTTTTTGTTATTTGTTTTGAATTCCAATTCGGCCCAAACTCTTATTAAGGTTTTATAATCTCGTTAAACCACTAAATTAAGATCCAATGGCTAAGATTAAATTGGCTTTTATCCCACATCGGATTCTTAATTAATTTTATTGTCTTTGGAGCACTATATAAACCCAAAGAATTCTTCACAAATTTTTACACTAAACCTTTCATATCTTGGGTTTATATAAGTGAGAAACTCTAAAGTTTAAGAGTAAGCCACTAATTTTGAAGATCCTTAAGTCTAATTGACTAGAGGAACCTCGAGTTAAAGGTTTTGATGTATTTGCCTAGGCTAGCACCAAAGGCAAAATACCTGTGCACTCAAGTCGTAGTCTTGCCGTGAGTTTTGGCTTTGGTGTGTGCATCTTTGGAGGCTACACACTTGGGTGGCTCTTTGGAACGTGGAAGAGCTTGCCGAGTTCGAGAAAAGCTTGTAGATTGGAGGGAGGACTGGAGGAGTCTTCAGTTCAAGTAAGTCTTTTTCTTTCTTTATTTTAATTAGAGTTCTTATGATAGTTAGCATGTTTATGTTTATGTTCTTTGCATGTTTTATGAGTTTTATGCTTAGAATTTATATTAACATGCCTAAGCTTGTAGAATAATCAAAACAAATGGGTTTTGGGAAAAAGGAAAGCGGCATCAAAAATATTTTATTTTTCCGCTGCGCACTCGCGGATGCTTCCCAACATTCTCTACCACGGTCTAACCGTAATATTTTAATACTTTTACCGGTATGTTTTTCTAATTCGTATCGAAACTCTTTGAATTTCTTAAAAGTTTCCTACTTGTGTTTCATAAGATACACATAACCATAATGTGATGCATCATCCGTAAAGGTTATGAAGTATTCATATTCACCTCTAGCCTGGCTAGACATGGGCCCACATACGTCACTATGAAGGCTAACAGCTCGGTGGCACGTACACCATTACCACTAAAAGGTGTTTTAGGTATTTTACCTAACAAATAAAATTCACAGACATCACATGAATTAAGATTAAATCCATCCAAGTATCCATTCTTCGAAAGAGTGGATATACGAGTCTTGTTAATGTGTCCCAAACGACAATGCCACAGATAAGTTTCATCTGTTTTACTCAATTTGAGCCTTTTATTTGTCATGTTATATGTTTGAGATTCATTTATATTTAAAATATAAAGACCATTATTAACATCTGCTGTACATATCAAAATATTATCTTTATATACAAAACACCTAGTATTTTGAATACAAAGGTATACCCGCATCGGGTTAAACTAGATACATAGATGATGTTTCTAGTCAAATTATGTACAAAATAACAATCACCTAATATAATTACATGCCCTGATGGAAAATTCAAAACACATGTCCCTACAGTCGAAACAGCGACTCTCCTCCCATTTCTGACTCGTAGGTCGATCTCTCTTGAAGCCAGTCTCCTGTTAATCTGCAAATCCTGCACATCAGTATATATGTAAGTACCACATCCAGAATCAAAAATCCAATTTTAAAACCAGCAGTGGACATGTTTGTTTCAATAATAAACATACTTGAAACCTGAGCATTGCCCGCCTTCGCTTCCTTCAACTTTGCCTTGTACTCATGGTAGTCACGCTTCCAGTGACCCCGTTTGCCTCACTGGTATACGTCTTGGGATTTGTCTTTAGTCATCACAGAAGACTTTGATGATTTTACCTTGCCCTTTTTTTTTCTTTTCACACCCACAGAAGCCTTCGGCCAAGTCTTGGCTTTCTGGGATGTCGAAGTAAGATACGCCTCGCGCTTCTTGCCTTTTTGAATCTCTAGCTCTACCTCTTTCAGTATCACCATTAACTCTCCAAGAGTCTTTTATTGGTTCATCATATTGTAGTTTATAACGATCCTTCCCTAGCAGTCGGGAAGAGACTGTAAGATCAAATCTATAGAAATCTTGGCCTCAAAGGTTATGCCAAGCTGACCTAGCTGTTCGATGTCAGTAATTATCTGTGACATGTAGTGCTCGATTGATGTACCCTCTAACATACATGAGCGAAAGAGCTTCTTTTGTAATTCATACTTCTGAGATCTAAGGTTAGATCTATAAAGATCCTTCAATTTCAACATAATGTTATAAGGATCCAATCCTTTGTTTTGACGACAAAATTGAAGAGTCTTTACAGAAAGCGTGACGGATTGAGTGGTAAAGTTATCATCTCGATGAGTCTTCCAAAGCTCATGATCAACTTGTCGCTCAAGTTCGGGCTCAGGCCCGAGAGGTCTCTCTATAACATAGAGTAACTTCTCGGATCCTAGGACTATCCTGATATTCATCTCCCAATCTGGAAAATTGGAGCCATTAAAGATATTCTCTCCCATGATTATGTCTCTAACGCTAATCTTTCCAGCCATCTTGATTGATATAGTCCAACTATCTAATCAACGATTTTGGGTACACTCAAAATGCAATGGTTACTATAGTCCAACTGTATAACCAACTACAAGTGGAGTAGTATCTTGTACAGTCTAACTGTTCAAAGAAAGTAATAAAAGATATTAGTCCAACTAATATTATATATATATATATATATAACTTGATATAATAAAAGAGCGCGTATTATCGAGTATTAAATGAAATTGTAAATTTAATACTAGCCTTCCACTATTTTCTGGCGAGCCTCTAACCCTCTATTGAGTAATTGGGAAACTCAGTTTTCTAGTGGGCTAGGATCCCGTTAAATAACACACAACCTTGATTTTGGCCAACAAGCTGTATGAAACTTAACTAGGTAGATATCTAAGATCAATTAGATCCCATCCAATTCCTAGATCCGGTAGGTGGACCTCGAAGTCCAAAACATATATCTAATATATTTCCTAATCTTTTCCTCTGAATCAACTAAGCCTTGGCTTTGGCCTAACAAGCTTAATGATTCTAGTTAAGCGCGACCCATTGACAGTGGGAAAGTTTCGTAATCCACGTCTATGTACGGAAGTGACCTTGACTTTGGCCAACAAGTCACAACTGCCCAAGACATGTGATGTATAACAAAGCTTTCATAGTTCAAACATATCTACGATGGACAATGATCTTCACTTTGGCCAACAAATCAAAGTCAATCTTGGATCTTGAGAGAGAATTACTCAATAGAAGGAAAACGCTTAATATTAAAGTGAGGTTTTTCCGTAAATTGGCAACCAATTTATTATCTTTGATTAGGTCTCATCATACACCCTTAAACATGCATTCTAAAATCATAATAAGGCATGATAAATTAATAATGATATGCGGATGGATATTCACAATTTGTTCATAGAACAAATCTCTCCATTTCTTTTCTCCAGCTAGCACTTTACATTATTCTACCCAATTACATAACACTATAAGAAACTTCATTTACATTGAGGGGAATTGGTGAGAAAATAAATTAAAAGAGTATAGGAGGTGAAAGACTGGACACGCAGGTCCAATTTCAAATAAATACCATATTTACAATAATTTTCAAAATTGCCCCCACCCATCTAATATTCATCCAATATACACTATTCATATAAATACATCCAAGTATTCACACAAAGTATGTTGTCAATCGATCTAATCCAATTAATTAATCTTTGATTAATGACCATCCAATGTTCATACAACGATTTGATTTGTGCGAGTTCAACTCGTTTAAAAATAAATACTCAAAGTACGTATTCTTGAATTTTATCGAACTATAATTTTAAATCCATTTTAAATTGTATCCAATATTAATTCATGTTAATTCCAAATTAAACAATTACATTTTTAGTAGTGCCTTTTAGACTTGGATTCCAAATCCAATATAAATGGGTCTCAAAGGCCCAATTAACATCCAATGCCAGTTCAATTAAGTCCAATGGGCTTTTAATTGATTCTTTAGGCATGGACTTTGCTCATTATGGATCCAACCCAAAATTCCAAGGCCCACTTAGAAATCACCATATGCCAAAATCAATTTGGCCCAATAGGCCCAATTTATTATTAAAAGCCCATAGTTATATTTTGGACTGATGGAAATGGTTTTAGGCTCAATTGGATCCAGCCCAATTATCCAAAACCATATTTGGCCCAACCAAGCCCATTAGCCCAAATACAACAAATTAAATTAGCATAATATTCCAAATATCATATTAATCCAATTAAAGTGTAACTAACACAATTAATTAATTATTCTAATATTCGAAAACATCAATTAATCTAATAAATCATATTGAACATTTCAATTCATGTCCAACACAAATTGAAGCAAAATCAATTCATTCAACATGCTTCAACTCACGGTAAGGCAAGGAAATTATATCCAATTTTGATTTCAATCCAATTAAATCAACAATTAATATACATTTCAAGTTTTTAACACATCCAATTGTCAAATTCAAAAATTACCATGAGTTAATCCTCTAAGTTCATGTATTCGACCATGTGAGAATTTGGGGGAAATCTTGATTCAATCAATTTTTCACAAATCAAATGATGCACAAATCTAATTTATCATCATCTAATCACATCCAAACAATCAATATATAAATTAGATGCTCCAAGCATAAAATTCCCAAATTAAAGTCCATAAACCCTAAAATTCAAATCATGCTTAGATAGGCTCATGATACTATATTTAGTGTCTCTAAGACATGCCAAGGATCTCTAAACATGATCAAGTGTGAATTTAACAAGTAAGTTGCAGAACACTTACATTGGTTGGTAGATGGAATTTCAAAATTCTCTTAGGATGTAGAAGCTCCAAGCTTGAAGATGAGTTCTAAACCCTTGGTGAGTTTCCCTATCACCTTAAATTAACTCCCAAAGCGCTAGCTTTCTCAAATTTTGAAAACAATATTTTTTTCCAATGAAGAAAAGATAACCGACAATGGCTTAAGGAGAGGTAAGAGAGAAGAGTGAATAGTAGTTTCCAAAACTTGTGTGTTCTGTGTAAAATAAAAGATGCCTTTTATAAATGCCAACCACTTCCATCACAAATAGTGATAAGTTGATGTAAGTGATGTGGGTCCTACCACTATTAAAATCCAAATTAAAGTTGGCTTACACAACACAATTTGGGCCTGGGTTTGTTTAATCTGATTAAATGAATTTTCCGTCGCGACATAATTAAATCTAATTTAAATAATTATGCCTAGCAAAATTATTATGAAAGTCGCTTACGAATTGATTCCAAATTAATTCGTTGGCCCGAATTAAAATCTAATTTTAATTCCGTATTGAAATTCGATTTCAATAAATATATCCAATAAATTATTTATCGATTAATTCTAAATTAATCACGTTCTCTCTTTTAGACGAATTTAATCCCTGATAAATTCTTACTGTAATTAATCCCAGATTAATTTTCTCTCTCATAATTAATCCCAAATTAATTCTATTCGAGTCAAATATCATTGGTGAATCTTTGGGAAGTGACGCAAGAGATCTCTGGATATGTTGACAGTAAATACAATTGTCGGACTATCTGACACGTGCGTACCCCGTACCACGTTCTCACTGATTCACAAGACGTGGTTGGCTTCTACCAAAGCACCGTGCCTACCCAATTCTCCAGAAATATTCAACGAAGAATATGTAATTTGTATCAGGCGTAATATACGAAGTATTACGTAATATGATCCAGTATCAGATGTCACATGCTAAGCCTAGGGCTGGCTCTGTGTCTGCCCCGTATGAAGCATATCAGATCCCGACTAACTAGTCTCTGTAATCGAATAATCATGACCTAGTCATACTATCCCGATAGTTACAACATTTAAGAGTACTAGTACCGTATCCAACGTGATCATCATCTCCATATGACTGAAGTGATACTCCCGTCTTGACATCACACCCAATACACTACGATTCTTAGTAAACCCAGCAGAGGCGTACACAGAACCTGTTAAAGCTCCGGAAGACCAAAACCAAAGCAAACTTATTGTCGCCAAGTATTAGCAATGCAAGTCTCAAGTTAAATATCACATACAACCTGATTTGGATTCCCATAGACATAGACATAATACCAATGGGACTCCGATGGGTCCATCCAGAGTGAAGCTGTTCCCGGTCCAATGGCTAACAACACCTCCTATCACACTTGCATAAGTATCCAATACTTAAATATATGAGAACTATGTCGTTAAGCTTCCATAACACGCACAATTGTAATACTAGTCTATTTCGCATTATCGATGCCCAGTCTCGATAATACTACGACTACAGATATTTAATGATCAAACCGTTCGTGGATTAATATTGTCTCATATCTTATTAATCCTGTTTAACCATATGGACTTTATCATTTATATATATCCAAGTAATTCAATTACAAAATGATAAAATATCAATTTCCTTTGTCACATAGTTAATTTGTACAAAAACACAATGTCTTTTACAAATAGTGATGTTATGGGTCATAATTGTCCAACAATATATATATAATATGCATATGCTTATTAATATGAGTTGGACTTGAGTGTGAAGCATACTAGTGATTAGGCTATTTGAATTTATTGTGGTATCATTTATGCTTAGTCACATTATTAATCTCATTAAGTATCAATTGGCATCACCTAGAAATTATTGATTTATATGATATATGTGATTTTTTTGGATTTTTAATTTTGATTTGCCTTGTCATTGATCTTTATTGGTTGAAAATGAAATGCATGGATATTGGCTTAACTTGAGTGATTTTGATGATATATGCATGAATTTCATAATGTATGGCAAAAGGGAAAATTGAATGGAAAATGCTAATTGTGCATGTTAATGAACTTTCATATGTTTTGTGCACATATTGGTTGATAATATCATAAAGCTTAATTTTTGCTTCTCTATCATTTTTTATAATGTCAAAGCGGGAGAAATCATAGAAATGAGAATTAAAACTTGTATTACCCTCACCCTTATATTAAGAGGGATCAAATTTGTACTAATGTATTTGTCTAAGTTTATAGAGCTATATTGAAGACAATCACATGTTGAGGGGGAACTAATATTGAGGGGGAGCAAAATCATCAACAAATTTGGACTCTCAAAGCTTCAAAAGTTTAAAAGGTTGCCATCATCAAAAAAAGGAAGATTGTTAATGACATATTCGCAAGATGGATTTTTGATGATGCAACACTAGAAGACTTTGAAGCGTATTAGCGGACATTACAAAAAGATGTCGAAGCACATTGATAGTGAAGAGCAAATGAATTTGAAGACTCAAGCGACTAACGAAGAATATCGTGTGGTGTTAGCTTAGGTCTCTATTTGTAAGTGAGTTGTTCATTTTTGTCTCTAAGCTCATAGGACATACACACATTTACTTAAATACATTAGGCTCAAGTGCAAAATATTTGTTAAATCTTCAAATCTTGCATTTTAGCATTAAGATTGGCATACAGGTCCCTCACACTGACATACCAATGACCCTGCTCTGTTATTAACAGTTTTGCATTGCCTCTAGAACATGACTACTCCATACCGGTCACCCATATCAACCAATGTGGAGTTTTCACAGTTACTGGAATCGAGCTAGAGCATACCAGCATCCATACTGGTAATCCTTCATATTTTACATGCTCTCGAAAACCGATATTAGTCAGTAATCTTGTCTTATTTATACTTACCGGTGCCAAACGGTAATATTTTATAGCCATTGTAATGGAAGATTTGCCTCTGCAGTCTGGCATATCGGCCTCAGTGCAAACATTAAGGACCGTTTTCATTTTCTCCATAAATTGAGTCTCTATTTCAGTTTTTATTTTTTCCTTTTTTAACCTTCATACAATTTATTCTAAGGTAAAAACAAAGAGTAAACAAAATCTTTTTTATCATACACTCTCATACTCAAGCTCACACACTAAACCTTCATATATGTTTTAGTGAGCTTAGATTTCTTGGGTTAGCAACTCACACTAAATCTTCATTATCTTTTGTGAGTGCTCAAGTGGTATTTTAACCTTCATATTTTTAAACACTTTTGGTTGGGAAGTCCATTGTTGAGTGGGTATTCTCAAAAGGAAAATTTGTGTAAATGTTGTGTGTAAGTCTAGGAACAAAAGGTTTAAGAGTGAACCATTGAAAAATCCTTGTGTAAAGGTTTGAAGTGAACCTAGGGGACAAAGCTCTTGGTTGCGAGTGAGTTGTGGAAAACTCAGTGTAAGTTGTGGATTCAATTTAGTGGAAATCTTCAAGCGTGGCTTAAGGGAACAGACGTAGGCAAAGAGTTGGTCGAACCACTATAAATACAGTGTCAATTTTCTTTATCCCTAAACTCTTTTATATTATTGCAAGTTTATTTTATATTTGCATATTATTTAGTTACTTGCATATTAGTAATATATTGTTATTGGGAAATTAATTGATAAGCTTAATTGGTAAAGCTACTAGCTTAGTAGCGTAAAATCGGCAAGAATTTAAATATCGCATTATTTTGTCACATCCTCGATTCACCCCATATTGGGTATAATTGTTGTTGTTTAAGTGTGCTTGTAGGAAATTTCATCTCTGTCAGTAGTTTAGAAGCTCTAAACTCTTTTACAAGTTGTGAGATGATAAAATTGATATCTACTGAATCTGAATCTTCAACCCCTTTATATAGAAATTCACTACCAACTTAGTTGCGTAAAATCGGTAAGAATTTTAATTTCGTATTATTTTGTCACATTCCCAATTCACCCCATCTAGGGTATAGTGGTTGTTGTTTAAGTGTGCTAGTAGGAAATTTCATCTTTATCACTAGTTTAGAAGCTCTTAGTTCTTTTACAAGTTGTGAGATGATAAAATTGCTATCTACTGAATCTGAATCTCTAACCCCTTTTATATAGGCTTCCAAATTCACTATTCCACCGCCCATGACGCCAGCTCATGTCATTGTCATTAACAACTCTCATCAACTACCCATAATTCGGCCAATCAGAATTGTTTATTTTACTGTCACTATACCGGCCTATGACAACTCTACTTTGCCATTTGCCTGCCACTGCACCACCATATGGCGGCTGGCAGGGGCTACCTCCAATAAGAACCGTCACTTTTCCCACAATCATCATTAGCCTTCTAGAAGCTCATCCTTTCAACTATGGCATATGTCACATGAACTCAAGCAGAGACTATATAATCCCAGCTCCGTTCATCGGGTCGACATACCTATATGAATATGCTTAGTCAAATGTTATGCCTTCTTCAACCAGGTCGGGTTGTAACTGACACACTCACAAAATGGTTCTTTACTCCCAAGTATAATAGTGTTGAAGTAATAAAATAACCTGGTAAGTTCGTGGTCGATCCACATGAAATAAATTTAATATGATAAAATAATAATTCAACTAATAAAATAAAAATAATAAAATAAAATAATAGGTTTAAGGGATCCATTCTTGATATTTCAAATAAAAATAATTTTTACTTGTTATAAAATATAAACTATAATTATTTATCAATCAATTTGTTTCATAATTATCAGGTATTAATTATGCCAACACATGTAATTCGTCATGTCGATAATTAGTTATGTCAAGGTACTAAATATGCCAAAAACATATAAAACCAACAATAAATACGATGATAATATCTGTCTATAACAAGTCTAGTTAGGTACTCAATGATGCCAAATATATAAAACCAACCATATAGGCAGAACCGTATTGTCTATAATTAATCTAGGTCTTTAATAGTCGACACTATCTGTAGGACACGGAAATCGGCGACGCTGTTCTAGGCTCGCGGCCCGGTTGGCAGTACGGAATAGCTCGCGGGGAACTGAACCGGAGAAATAACATGGAGTCGCCACCCGGTGTGAACCGGGACAAAGATTTAAGGCCGCACTCACCCCTCGCAAGGGAAGACCTCAAACTGTTGGGTTCAGAATGGTCCCTTACTTATGCCACTTGTAATAATGTGATTTGTGCAATATCTTAACCGAATCTACGCAACATGCTCAAGAACAACCTATATCTAGTTCATGCTTATAAAGATAAATCCTATGTCTAAGTTTGCATGCTTGGAAAGTAAGTCATCATAACACACAACAACACACGGCAATCTCTTGAACATATTTCAATTATATAATGCGAAATGCAAACAACAACACATAAACTTAATGCAAATTCCAAATGCAAAACGAATAACTAATCATGCTTAAAAATAAACAATTAAATCATGCTTAAAGATAAATAACATACTAGACTAAATCATGCTTACAAAAATAAATAACGTACTAGCAACCTAATCATGCTCAAATACATGGTTGGATGAAACGGAATACGTGTGTCTCTCAAGTAGTACGTGGTGGATGAAACGGAATACGTGTGTCTCTCAAGTAGTACGTGGTGTTGTATCCCGAGTACAAATCGCACTACCGTCCATTCGGATTCGGCTACGGAATTTATGTCCGGGTTTCCATCCGATATACCACAAAAGAGAACACACATTCCGTTTATCCAGAATTCACATCATGCCTCAACAAACGACTCACATGCGATAATATATTAAAATAAATAAAAGAAACGAAAGATAATAAGTAAAAAGGGTGCCCTCAGGTCTAACCTTTTAAAATCGTCTCTCGGAAGTACGGTACACGGTCGTCGGAAGGGTTGATGATCCGCAACTCCTCCGGTTCAATGGTTCAATGTTTTCCTTCGCTGTTTCGCTGTTCGGGCTGCTGTTTTCACTCCATTTTGCTGCTGTTTTCGCTGTATTTTCTAGCTACTGTTTCGGGGTAATTCTGGACTGTTTCGGGCAGTTTTTTTTAGGGGTATTGGAGCTGCTGTTTGTGCGGTTATTTGGGGACACATGAGGCTATTTTCAGTGCAGTTTTTTTGGTGGTAAGGGACTGTATTTTCAGTGTAGTGAGGCACGGTTTAGGGCAGTGAGTTGCGGCAGTTTTAGGTGTAAAATGGAAGCAGTTTTGTGAAGTAATTTGAGGGGTTTCAGGGCTGTGTTTGAAGACTTGCTGGATGAGTATGGTTCACATGAGTGGTGTCTCTTTGGCTGTTTTCTGGTGGCTATGTGGAGTGCGTCCGCTATTTTGTCTTTAGTGAAGGTCTGTTCTGCCTTATGTTGTGTCGGTTGAAGGCTAGGGCTTTGTGTTGGCTGTGTGAGAGAGTGAGGCGTGAGTGGGTTCTCGTCAGAAGGGTTTGTTGGCTTGATGTTTGAGGGCCGTGTGAGGTGTGCTTCACGTGGCCAGAGTGAGGGTTTGCAATGTGTTATTTGGCGTGTACGTGAGGTGGGGGCCAAAGCTGTTTGGCAATGTGATGGGTACGTGAATGCTGTTGGTGAGTGGTTTTTTTGTGTTGACTATTCGTGGGTTTGCCGAGAGATATTTTTAGGGTTTATTTGGTTCTGTCGTGAGCTGTTAGTGCATGTGTAGGGAAGATGATGGAGGGTGAGAGGCGAGAGAGATTTGTTAAGGGTTTTTTGTGTTTTTTTGTTTGGTCGAGAGAGTGAGCTTTTATTGTAGATGCCGAGTGAATTAGATGGGAGAGAGGGCTTTAGGGTTTATTCTTTTGTTTGTGTTTTTTTTTTGCTGTGAATAGTCTCCAGTAATATGGTAGGTTTATGTTATCTTTTATAATGGGATCATAGGGTTAGGGATGTGCTTGCTAGGGTTTCCAATTATGGGAATAAATCATGCAAAAGAGATGTATCTAATTAAGTTTATTAAGGGAAATAAATTTGTGTAATTTTGGTGGGGAATTTCTTTAAATTGGTGAGTGATTTATGTAAATTAGGAAGTGATTTATTTAAATTAGGAATTTAATTTAAATAGATTTTAATTGGATTTAATTTCAATTTAATTGGTTTTAATTTAATTTAATTTAATTTGTGACATTTATTTTAAATGTTTTAATTATTTCTTGGATTGGGCTTGGGTGAGATGGGCTTGATGTGTGTCTTAAAACGGAAGTCCAACAAGCGAATCCGAAGCTAAACAAGCGAATAAAATCCAACAAAATACTAATTTCTGACTTTTCCCTTCCGACGTCCGTTTCCCGCGACTTCCGCGACTTAAAAGGTAGTGCCTCTAAATGAGACTCATCATAGGGATTTACATGCCAAAATGCAGTGCATATAATCGCCCCCACTTTGATGGGACTTGTGCAGTGTGTGACAATGACAATCCTATCAAAGTTGTGCAATGCATTTTTACTTATCTGGCTCGCCAGCTGCCACCTGACTTTCCTGCTGATTCGAGCTGAGCTGATGACGCAGTAGACCTCGATATTGGGACGCATCCCAATAAATATAATCAACAATGGGGGCCTCGACCCTGGGACGCATCCCAATACCGCTGACAATGTGGGCCTCGACCTTAGGACGCATCCTGATAACTACAACCGACAACGGGGGCCTCGACCCTGGGACGCATCCCAATAACGCTGACAAAATGGGCCTCGACCCTGGGACGCATCCCGAAACTAATGATGCAGAGGGCCAACGACCCTGGGACGCATCCCGATAACTGTAACCGACAACGGGGGCCTCGACCCTGGGACGCATCCCAATACCGCTGACCAAATGGGCCTCGACCCTGGGACGCATCCCGAAACTAATGATGCAGTGGGCCCTCAACCCTGGGACGCATCCCGGAACTGCAACAAACAACGGGGGCACCTCGACCCTGGGACGCATCCCAATACCGCTGACAATGTGGGAATCGCCCTTAAACTAATGATGTGGGCCATGCCCCAAGCTGATACTGATGTGGGCCTCGCCCCAAGCTGATACTGATGTGGGCCTCGCCCCTAGCTGATACTGATATGGGCCTCGCCCCCAGACTGATACTGCTGCTAATGTGGGCCTCGCCCTCAGAGCACCATACCCGACAAGACTAATACTGATAATGATGTGGGCCTCTCCCCCAGAGTGCCATACCCGACAAGACTGATACTGATAATGATGTGGGCCTCGCCCTCAGAGTGTCATACCCGGAAAGACTGATACTGATGCTATTGTGGGCCTCGCCCCCAGAATGTCATACCCGGCAAGACTGATACTGATGCTAATATAGGCCTCGCCCTCAGAGCGCCATACCCGACAAGACTGATATTGATAATGCTGTGGGCCTCACCCTCAGAGTGCCATACTCGGCAAGACTGATACTGATGCTATTGTGGGCCTCGCCCTGGGATTCATTCCCCTGGGATTCATTCCCGAAACTCTGCTGATGTGGGCCTCGACCCTAGGATTCATTCCTGGATTCATTCCAAAACTCTAATGATGTGGGCCTCGACCCTGGGATTCATTCCAAAACTCTGACGATGTGGGCCTCGACCCTAGGATTCATTCCAAAATTCTGACGATGTGGGCCTCGACCCTGGGATTCATTCCAAAACTCTGACGATGTGGGCCTCGACCCTGGGATTCATTCCCAGATTCATTCCAAAATTCTGACGATGTGGGCCTCGACCCTGGGATTCATTCCAAAACTCTGATGATGTGGGCTTCGACCCTGGGATTCATTCCCTTGGGATTCATTCCCGAAACTGGTGATAGTTTGGGCCTCGACCCTGAGATTCATTCCTCTGGGATTCATTCCCGAAACTGCTAATAATGTGGGTCTCGACCCTGGGATTCATTCCCAAAACTGATGATGTAGTGGGCCTCGACCCTGAACTGATACTGATGTGGGTCTCGACCCATGCTCCTTCCTCGAAATGCCATTCTCGATATACTGAACCTCATCCCCGAGGCATTGCTGATGTGATGGTTCATTCTCGAACCGTGCTGCGAGGTGGTCCATTCCCGAACCGTTACTGTGTGAGGTGGTCCATTCCCGAACCATTACTGTGAGGTGGTCCATTCCCGAACCGTTACTGTGCTGTGGTCCATTCCCGAACCTTGCTCTATTCTCGGAGTGCCATTCCCGGCTTGTTCATTCCCGAACCTTGCTCCATTCTCGGAGTGTCATTCTCGGCTTGTTCATTTTTGAAATGTGCTCCATTCTCGGAGTGCCATTCTCGGTTTGTTCATTCCCGAACTGTGTTTCCATTCTCGGAGTGCCATTCCCGGCTTGTTCATTCTCGAACTGTGTTTCCATTCTCGGAGTTCCATTCCCGGCTTTCTGATGATGTGTGGCCCTCAACCCTGGGACTCATCCCCAAAACTGATACTGATGTGGGACTCGTCCTGGGACTCATCCCCAAAACCAATACTGATGCGGGCCTCAACCCTGGGACTCATCCCCGAAACTAGTACTGATATGTTGCTGATTCTGGTTGGCTTACAATTTTCGCTTTCTCATTCTTTTTAAAACCTGTGAATACAAAACAGAACAAACACAGAAAATGAATGCAAGTGTGTTACATGTATGCATGGATGTATTTTTTATTCTGATGGGTTAGGTCTTCCTTGTGCTCCACGGTGCTTCTCGCCTATAACTGTCTTCGGTCACCCCCGGGGCCTGCTTACAGTTTCTTTCTGTCAATTCTCTTTTGGTAATTGCTCAGTTTCCTTTGGTCCCATGACTCAAGATCTCGTTGTTCCCCTTATTTGCAGGGTGGTAGACTGGTCGCCCCCAGTCTTGATTTAGCTTTCTGCTCTCCGCTGCTTGTAATAGGTCAAGGTGAACCACGTGATGTGGCATTCCATATCATCATACTATATCACTGTTGGATAATTATAACCCATAGCGTCACTATTTGTACAGATCATGGTGTTGTTGTACAAATTAACTATGTGACAAAGGAGATTGCACTTTTATCATTTGTGATTAGATCACCTTAGATGTATAAATGATGAGAGGTCCCTATGATTTGTTCCTGGACGGAGAATGATATGAGACAGTATCAGTCCACGTAGGATAAATCATTAAATATCCCTAGTCAGAGTATTATCGAGATTGGACATCGATAAATAAGTAAAAGACTAGTATTGCACTTGTGCGCGTTGTGAGGGCATAACGGCATAGTTCTCATATATTTGGGTATAGGATACTCATGCAAGTATAATAGGAGGTTGTGTTTCACCGATGGTACGGGAAACAGCTTCGCTCTGGATAGACCCCCTCGGAATCCCATTGGTAGTATGACTATGTGTCTATGGGAGTCCGACATCAGGGTAGGTGTATTTGGTCTTAACCTGATACTTGCACCGCTAATGCTTACGACAATCGATATACTTGAGTTGAGGTCGTCCAGGGGTGTAACAGGTCCTGCGTACGCCGATACTGGGTATATTGAGAATCGTAGAGTATTGGGTGTGATGTCAAGACGGAAGTATCACTCCAATCATAGTGGAGATGATGTCACGTAGGATACGGTATTAGTGCTCTTAAGTGCTGCGTGGCCATTGGGATATTATGACTAGGTCATAAATATCCGATTATAGAGACTAGTTGCCAGACATCCGACAAGTGCTTCGTACGGGGCAGACATAACTCCAGCCCCAGGCCTAGCACGTGACCGTCCGATACTGGATCGAAATATGCAATACTACGGTATACTACGCTTGATATAGATCCTTTATTCCTGTAAGGATATTTCCGGAGAATTGGGTAGGCATGGCGCTTTGCTAGAAGCCAACATTGTCTTGTAAATCGGTAGAACGAAGTACTTGGTACTTGCGTGTTCGGATAGTCCGATAACCGTATTTACTGCCAACATATCCGGGGATCTCATGGGTCGCTTCCCAAAGATTCACAGATGACGTATAACTCGCACTCTAAATTAATCTGGGATTAATAAGATGAGAGAGAAAATTAATCTGGGATTAATTACGGAGATATTTTATCTAGGATAAAATATCGTCTAAAGAGAGAAAACGATTAATTTGGAATTAATCGGTAAAGTTAATATATTCGATATATTAAACGAAATTGGATTTCGACGTGGAATTAAAATTGGATTTTAATTCGGGCGAACGAATTAATTTAGAATTAATTCGTTAGCGACGTGAATAGTGAATTCGCTAGGCATAATCATTTAATTGCGACGCAACGAAAAATTCGCTAATTAGAAATTAGCGAACCCGAGCCCGAGAGTGATTGCGAGCGCATTCGCATTTCGAATTCGAGTGCGGCATGCAAGTCACATCAAGCGTCAAATCATTAGTCGCATCAAGCGTCAAATCACTTGTTACTTTGAGTGATGTGACTTGACATGTAGTCACTTTATTAAAGTGAGTTGATGTGAATAGTTGATTGAAGTTGTTGTAAAGTGCTTTTTGAAAGCATGATTGGAATAAATTGTTATATATATATATTAATTTGACTTTTTGAAAGCATCTTTTGTATATGATTTATTGTAAATCAATTACAAAATATATATAACATTTGTTTTACCAAAATTCAATACATCTCTCCTTCACTTTTTCTCTCCATTTTACACGCCCATGGGGCTGTTTTCTCTCCTCTGCACACAGCTCACTGCCGTGAGTTTGGGAAGCAAGAGTTGGAAATTTGTGGCAAATTTCTTGAGTGCTAACACACTTACGAGACATGCGAAGGTGATAGGGAAGTTTACCCATGATCCAATTTTAACGCAAGTTCGAAGCTCAAATTCATGAAGCAAAACTGAAATTCTTGGACAGAAAAACTACACTGTTTGGGCGTGGATCTTGAAGGGAAATTTCATTTTTGTTCGTCGTTTCGTCGCTCAACCGATCGATGTGAGTATTCCGCTATCTCCGTTGATGTATTCACATGTTATTTTCATGCTTATATTGATCTTGGGACCTAATTAGAAACCAACAATGGCATCAAGAGCCTAGGTTTGAGCATGAAAAATTTAGGGCTTAAAATTTGGGTATTTTGTATTTGAGCATGATTTGAATAAATTGTGTTTGAGTATGCTTAATACATGTTTAATTGAATATTGATTGGATCAATTTCATGAATTAATGTTTGAAACATTTTTCCCCAAATTTTTATGTTGGCCGAAAATGATAAAATTGGGTAAACTTGATTTTGAGCATGTTTGATGAAATTGGATGATTTAGAATGCTTAAAGTATGTTTAATTGAGGATTGATTGGATCAATTTGTTGAAAATTAGTTTGGAACAATTTTCCCCAATTTGCTTATGGTGGCCGAATGATATAAGCCCTTATTGTCTTGGAATTTTGATTTTTTGTTCATTAGATGAATTGGAAATCATTCGGGAATGTTGATTTTTGTCGATTATGGATTTAATTGGATTGAAACCAAATCGGATATAAATTTCCCACCATTGCCGAGACTTTGAGCATGTAAAATGGGTTTGATTTTTCATTAAATGTGTTGGGCATGTGATAATGAAATTATGCATGATTAATTGTATAAATTAATGTTTTAGAAATGTTAATTTGGGTAATTAATCATGTAATACACTTTAGGTTAATTGAATGTGAAATTGGATTTTTGTATTTAATTAATTGGGCCTTAAATTGGATTTGGGCTTTTAAAGTTGTTATTGGGTTTGTTGGACTTTGTTGTACAAATTTGGTTTAGGCCAAAATTGGTTGGATCCAATTAGGCCCAAAACCACTTCCATAAATCCCAAATGCGACTTAATGAACCTTTAAAGTTTAATTGGGCCTAATGGGCCTAAATTGATTTATGGGCTTATGGGGTAATTCCCGGATTGGATTTTGGTTATTCGGTTTGATCCGAGTTGACCAAAAGTCCATGCCTTAAGAAATCAATTAAAAGCCCATCAGACTTTAATTGAATTGACGTTGGACGTTAATCGGTCTTTGAGACACGTTACGATTAAATTTGGAATTTAAGTCGTAAAAGGTTTATTAATAAAGTGTGATATTTAATTTGGAATTAAATAGCGAATTAGTATTAAATACATATTAAATTGGATTTAATGTTGTAGTTTAATTTAATTCGAGAATTCGTACTTTGAGTACTTATTCGCAAAACGAGTTTGACTCGAACAAAATCAAAGTTGTGCAATGCATTTTTACTTTTCTGGCTCGCCAGCTGCCACCTGACTTTCCTGCTGATTCGAGCTGAGCTGATGACGCAGTAGACCTCGATATTGGGACGCATCCCAATAAATATAACCAACAATGGGGGCCTCGACCCTGGGACGCATCTCAATACCGCTGACAATGTGGGCCTCGACCTTAGGACGCATCCTGATAACTACAACCGACAACGGGGGCCTCGACCCTGGGACGCATCCCAATAACGCTGACAAAATGGGCCTCGACCCTGGGACGCATCCCGAAACTAATGATGCAGAGGGCCAACGACCCTGGGACGCATCCCGATAACTGTAACCGACAACGGGGGCCTCGACCCTGGGACGCATCCCAATACCGCTGACCAAATGGGCCTCGACCCTGGGACGCATCCCGAAACTAATGATGCAGTGGGCCCTCAACCCTGGGACGCATCCCGGAACTGCAACAAACAACGGGGGCACCTCGACCCTGGGACGCATCCCAATACCGCTGACAATGTGGGAATCGCCCTTAAACTAATGATGTGGGCCATGCCCCAAGCTGATACTGATGTGGGCCTCGCCCCAAGCTGATACTGATGTGGGCCTCGCCCCTAGCTGATACTGATATGGGCCTCGCCCCCAGACTGATACTGCTGCTAATGTGGGCCTCGCCCTCAGAGCACCATACCCGACAAGACTAATACTGATAATGATGTGGGCCTCTCCCCCAGAGTGCCATACCCGACAAGACTGATACTGATAATGATGTGGGCCTCGCCCTCAGAGTGTCATACCCGGAAAGACTGATACTGATGCTATTGTGGGCCTCGCCCCCAGAATGTCATACCCGGCAAGACTGATACTGATGCTAATATAGGCCTCGCCCTCAGAGCGCCATACCCGACAAGACTGATATTGATAATGCTGTGGGCCTCACCCTCAGAGTGCCATACTCGGCAAGACTGATACTGATGCTATTGTGGGCCTCGCCCTGGGATTCATTCCCCTGGGATTCATTCCCGAAACTCTGCTGATGTGGGCCTCGACCCTAGGATTCATTCCTGGATTCATTCCAAAACTCTAATGATGTGGGCCTCGACCCTGGGATTCATTCCAAAACTCTGACGATGTGGGCCTCGACCCTGGGATTCATTCCAAAATTCTGACGATGTGGGCCTCGACCCTGGGATTCATTCCAAAACTCTGACGATGTGGGCCTCGACCCTGGGATTCATTCCCAGATTCATTCCAAAATTCTGACGATGTGGGCCTCGACCCTGGGATTCATTCCAAAACTCTGATGATGTGGGCTTCGACCCTGGGATTCATTCCCTTGGGATTCATTCCCGAAACTGGTGATAGTTTGGGCCTCGACCCTGAGATTCATTCCTCTGGGATTCATTCCCGAAACTGCTAATAATGGGGTCTCGACCCTGGGATTCATTCCCAAAACTGATGATGTAGTGGGCCTCGACCCTGAACTGATACTGATGTGGGTCTCGACCCATGCTCCTTCCTCGAAATGCCATTCTCGATATACTGAACCTCATCCCCGAGGCATTGCTGATGTGATGGTTCATTCTCGAACCGTGCTGCGAGGTGGTCCATTCCCGAACCGTTACTGTGTGAGGTGGTCCATTCCCGAACCATTACTGTGAGGTGGTCCATTCCGAACCGTTACTGTGCTGTGGTCCATTCCCGAACCTTGCTCTATTCTCGGAGTGCCATTCCCGGCTTGTTCATTCCCGAACCTTGCTCCATTCTCGGAGTGTCATTCTCGGCTTGTTCATTTTTGAAATGTGCTCCATTCTCGGAGTGCCATTCTCGGTTTGTTCATTCCCGAACTGTGTTTCCATTCTCGGAGTGCCATTCCCGGCTTGTTCATTCTCGAACTGTGTTTCCATTCTCGGAGTTCCATTCCCGGCTTTCTGATGATGTGTGGCCCTCAACCCTGGGACTCATCCCCAAAACTGATACTGATGTGGGACTCGTCCTGGGACTCATCCCCAAAACCAATACTGATGCGGGCCTCAACCCTGGGACTCATCCCCGAAACTAGTACTGATATGTTGCTGATTCTGGTTGGCTTACAATTTTCGCTTTCTCATTCTTTTTAAAACCTGTGAATACAAAACAGAACAAACACAGAAAATGAATGCAAGTGTGTTACATGTATGCATGGATGTATTTTTTATTCTGATGGGTTAGGTCTTCCTTGTGCTCCACGGTGCTTCTCGCCTATAACTGTCTTCGGTCACCCCCGGGGCCTGCTTACAGTTTCTTTCTGTCAATTCTCTTTTGGTAATTGCTCAGTTTCCTTTGGTCCCATGACTCAAGATCTCGTTGTTCCCCTTATTTGCAGGGTGGTAGACTGGTCGCCCCCAGTCTTGATTTAGCTTTCTGCTCTCCGCTGCTTGTAATAGGTCAAGGTGAACCACGTGATGTGGCATTCCATATCATCATACTATATCACTGTTGGATAATTATGACCCATAGCGTCACTATTTGTACAGATCATGGTGTTGTTGTACAAATTAACTATGTGACAAAGGAGATTGCACTTTTATCATTTGTGATTAGATCACCTTAGATGTATAAATGATGAGAGGTCCCTATGATTTGTTCCTGGACGGAGAATGATATGAGACAGTATCAGTCCACGTAGGATAAATCATTAAATATCCCTAGTCAGAGTATTATCGAGATTGGACATCGATAAATAAGTAAAAGACTAGTATTGCACTTGTGCGCGTTGTGAGGGCATAACGGCATAGTTCTCATATATTTGGGTATAGGATACTCATGCAAGTATAATAGGAGGTTGTGTTTCACCGATGGTACGGGAAACAGCTTCGCTCTGGATAGACCCCCTCGGAATCCCATTGGTAGTATGACTATGTGTCTATGGGAGTCCGACATCAGGGTAGGTGTATTTGGTCTTAACCTGATACTTGCACCGCTAATGCTTACGACAATCGATATACTTGAGTTGAGGTCGTCCCGGGTGTGTAACAGGTCCTGCGTACGCCGATACTGGGTATATTGAGAATCGTAGAGTATTGGGTGTGATGTCAAGACGGAAGTATCACTCCAATCATAGTGGAGATGATGTCACGTAGGATACGGTATTAGTGCTCTTAAGTGCTGCGTGGCCATTGGGATATTATGACTAGGTCATAAATATCCGATTATAGAGACTAGTTGCCAGACATCCGACAAGTGCTTCGTACGGGGCAGACATAACTCCAGCCCCAGGCCTAGCACGTGACCGTCCGATACTGGATCGAAATATGCAATACTACGGTATACTACGCTTGATATAGATCCTTTATTCCTGTAAGGATATTTCCGGAGAATTGGGTAGGCATGGCGCTTTGCTAGAAGCCAACATTGTCTTGTAAATCGGTAGACGGTAGAACGAAGTACTTGGTACTTGCGTGTTCGGATAGTCCGATAACCGTATTTACTGCCAACATATCCGGGGATCTCATGGGTCGCTTCCCAAAGATTCACAGATGACGTATAACTCGCACTCTAAATTAATCTGGGATTAATAAGATGAGAGAGAAAATTAATCTGGGATTAATTACGGAGATATTTTATCTAGGATAAAATATCGTCTAAAGAGAGAAAACGATTAATTTGGAATTAATCGGTAAAGTTAATATATTCGATATATTAAACGAAATTGGATTTCGACGTGGAATTAAATTGGATTTTAATTCGGGCGAACGAATTAATTTAGAATTAATTCGTTAGCGACGTGAATAGTGAATTCGCTAGGCATAATCATTTAATTGCGACGCAACGAAAAATTCGCTAATTAGAAATTAGCGAACCCGAGCCCGAGAGTGATTGCGAGCGCATTCGCATTTCGAATTCGAGTGCGGCATGCAAGTCACATCAAGCGTCAAATCATTAGTCGCATCAAGCGTCAAATCACTTGTTACTTTGAGTGATGTGACTTGACATGTAGTCACTTTATTAAAGTGAGTTGATGTGAATAGTTGATTGAAGTTGTTGTAAAGTGCTTTTTTGAAAGCATGATTGGAATAAATTGTTATATATATATTAATTTGACTTTTTGAAAGCATCTTTTGTATATGATTTATTGTAAATCAATTACAAAATATATATAACATTTGTTTTACCAAAATTCAATACATCTCTCCTTCACTTTTTCTCTCCATTTTACACGCCCATGGGGCTGTTTTCTCTCCTCTGCACACAGCTCACTGCCGTGAGTTTGGGAAGCAAGAGTTGGAAATTTGTGGCAAATTTCTTGAGTGCTAACACACTTACGAGACATGCGAAGGTGATAGGGAAGTTTACCCATGATCCAATTTTAACGCAAGTTCGAAGCTCAAATTCATGAAGCAAAACTGAAATTCTTGGACAGAAAAACTACACTGTTTGGGCGTGGATCTTGAAGGGAAATTTCATTTTTGTTCGTCGTTTCGTCGCTCAACCGATCGATGTGAGTATTCCGCTATCTCCGTTGATGTATTCACATGTTATTTTCATGCTTATATTGATCTTGGGACCTAATTAGAAACCAACAATGGCATCAAGAGCCTAGGTTTGAGCATGAAAAATTTAGGGCTTAAAATTTGGGTATTTTGTATTTGAGCATGATTTGAATAAATTGGATGTTTGAGTATGCTTAATACATGTTTAATTGAATATTGATTGGATCAATTTCATGAATTAATGTTTGAAACATTTTTCCCCAAATTTTTATGTTGGCCGAAAATGATAAAATTGGGTAAACTTGATTTTGAGCATGTTTGATGAAATTGGATGATTTAGAATGCTTAAAGTATGTTTAATTGAGGATTGATTGGATCAATTTGTTGAAAATTAGTTTGGAACAATTTTCCCAATTTGCTTATGGTGGCCGAATGATATAAGCCCTTATTGTCTTGGAATTTGATTTTTTGTTCATTAGATGAATTGGAAATCATTCGGGAATGTTGATTTTTGTCGATTATGGATTTAATTGGATTGAAACCAAATCGGATATAAATTTCCCACCATTGCCGAGACTTTGAGCATGTAAAATGGGTTTGATTTTTCATTAAATGTGTTGGGCATGTGATAATGAAATTATGCATGATTAATTGTATAAATTAATGTTTTAGAAATGTTAATTTGGGTAATTAATCATGTAATACACTTTAGGTTAATTGAATGTGAAATTGGATTTTTGTATTTAATTAATTGGGCCTTAAATTGGATTTGGGCTTTTAAAGTTGTTATTGGGTTTGTTGGACTTTGTTGTACAAATTTGGTTTAGGCCAAAATTGTTGGATCCAATTAGGCCCAAAACCACTTCCATAAATCCCAAATGCGACTTAATGAACCTTTAAAGTTAATTGGGCCTAATGGGCCTAAATTGATTTATGGGCTTATGGGGTAATTCCCGGATTGGATTTTGGTTATTCGGTTTGATCCGAGTTGACCAAAAGTCCATGCCTTAAGAAATCAATTAAAAGCCCATCAGACTTTAATTGAATTGACGTTGGACGTTAATCGGTCTTTGAGACGCGTTACGATTAAATTGGAATTTAAGTCGTAAAAGGTTTATTAATAAAGTGTGATATTTAATTTGGAATTAAATAGCGAATTAGTATTAAATACATATTAAATTGGATTTAATGTTGTAGTTTAATTTAATTCGAGAATTCGTACTTTGAGTACTTATTCGCAAAACGAGTTTGACTCGAACAAAATCAAATCGTTGTTTGAACATTGGATGATCACTAATTATCAGATTAATTAATTTGATTAGATTGATTGATAACATGCTTGTGTGAATACATGGTTGTGATGAATGAATAATGTATATCAAATGGATATTAGTCGGGTGGGGGCAATTTTGGAAATTGTTGTAATAAATTTGATTTATTAAATTGGACCTGCGTGTCCAGCCTTATCACCTCTATTCTCTTTGTATTCTCTTCTCACACTATTCCCCTCTCAATGTAAATGGGTTTCTTAGAAGTGTAGTGTAACGGGTAGAAGTAATACAAGTGCTAGCTTGAGAGAGAAAGGGAGAGATTTGATCAAGGATCAATGTGTTAAGTATCCATCCGCATATCATTATTATTTATTTTCATATGCGCTTTATTATGTGTTTAGAATGCATGTTTAAGGGTGTATGATGATGAGACCTTAATAAAGATAATAAATTGGTAGCCAATTTGCACGCGAAAAACCCTCATCAAATATCATGCGTTTTTCCTTCCATTAAGTGATTCTTACTCAAGATCCGAGATTGGCATTGGCATTGGGTTGTTGGCCAAAGTCAAGCCCTTTGTCCGTCAAAGATGTGTTTGAATCACGAGAGTTTTGTTCCATATCGGTGTCTTGTCCAAGTTCTGGTTTGTTGGCCAAAGTCAAGACCACTTCTTGTCCATCGACATTGATTACGAAGCTTTCCATGGTCAATGGGTTCGCGCTTGACTAGGATCATTAGGTTTGTTGTGCCAAAGCCAAGGCCTAGTTGATTCAGAGGAAATAGGTTAGGTAATACATTGGATGTATTGGCATATATAAGACATATGTTTAGGATTTGGATATCCGCCTACTGGATCTAGGAATTGGATTGGATCCAATTGATCTTTGAGATCTACCTAGTTAAATATCATACAATTTGTTGGCCAAAGTCAAGATTGTGTGTTATTTAACGGGATCCTAGCCTACTAGGAAACACGGTTTCCCAAGTACTCGACAGAGGGTTAGAGGCTCACCGAAAAATAGTGGGAGGCAAGAATTGAATTTGCAATATTCGTTCAATTACTCGTCATACGCGCTCAAACAAATATCACTCGTCATATAAATTAAATGTTAGTTAGACTAATATTTAAATTGTTGTTTTAATAAGCAGTTGGACTGTATTATATTTGATTATATAATTGGATTATAGTAATCAATACATTTGAATTAATTAATTTCAATTTACAGTTGATTTTATAATTGGATTATAGTAATAAATGTAATTGAGGTTAATTAATTTAAATTATATTTGATTGTATAGTTGGACTATAATAATCATTATAATAAATAGTACCTGAAATAATTGATTAAATAGTTGGACTATTGAAATCAAGAAACATTGAAAGATTGGACATTTAAATATAATCTTGGATTAAAATATTTAAATGGTTTAATTTTCAAATTGGGAATTAAATTTCAGGATGGTCCTGGAAATAAATAATAAGTTAATTTATTTGATAAAATAACCTATTATGCCTAAGCCCGAGAATTAAGCAAATAGTAAGAGCATAATCTTTGGAAGATTTATGTGATGATGACTTTAGTGCTTAATTCAATATATTTATCATAAATCTATGTTTAGATTTAAGAAGTATCAAAATTACAATTAGGCAAGTGGCACAAGGCGCACTTTACTTCAATATTCTAGAAACCCAAGGCTTGGCCAAAGGCTTCTGAAATATTGAAAGGGCAAAGGCAAAATCATTATAATCTTCTGGGAAGATAAAAGACATATCCCAAAGTGACTGCCGTTTGGATATGGCAGACACGAAGGAATTAAAGAAAGGGCAAGGCTTTGACTTTAAGAATGTTTGTCAAAATTATGTTCACTACTAGTATTGAAATTGGATTTTAAATACTTAGTGTGGTACATAAAATATATGTATTGATGTTCAGAATCTGCTGTGAGTATGATACTGACTTCAAGCTCAGATTCATCTGCGAATCGGAAACGGGACGAAAGTCGCTGTTTCGATCGTAGATACCTAAGTTTAGGAACTACCCTTCGGGTGTGTACCGATATTAGGAAACTGTTATAATGTAACTAGTTTGACTAGGAACATTATCTCTATATCAGTGTTTAATCCGTTGCGGATAAACCTTTATATTCTAGAACACTAAAGTGTTTCATTATATAAAGATGATATTGAGATGTACACATTAGATGTGAATAACAGAATTTATATTTTGAATATAAATAAATCTCAAACATATAAAATGACAAATAATTAGCTTAAACTGTTTTAATCAGTAGTAACTTATTGTGGCATAGATATCTGTGACACAGTTAAACAAGACTCGTATATCCGCACTTTTGAAGAGTGGGTACTAGGACTGATTTGACTATTCAAATAAAGTCTACGAATCTGGTTTATTAGGTAAAGTACCTAAAACGCTATTTACTTGGTAAAAGTGTAAATGCCACCGATCTGTTAACCCTAGTTCATAGTGTAACAAGTGGGCCCATGTCTGGCTAGGCTAGATGTGGATATGAATAGATCGGCTATAGTATTATATGGTCACGGTAAGACCATAATGAAAATGCTTAAGCAATAAGTTTCACTTATACTTGAAATAGTATAGTATTCTTTCAATGAGGACTCCTTCCGAGACACGTCAGTTTGACGATGTATCTGTACGGAGAAACCGGATTTTGTTGGACATGATAAGGTTTATCAAGAGTCGCTCTGAGCTACCATTTTCCTTCAACGGATATGCATTAACAGTGCAAAACTTATTTAGAATAAGGTTCCATAAAAATCTGTTTGACAGAATTCATATTGGATATAAACGGGAAAGAAACAGGGTTTCACACTCCTGAAGATTTGGGAATGCAAGGCATACGTTTGGATGATACCAAACCAGAACCCAAATTGGATAAATGCCAAATTATAGGTTATCCTAGGGGAAACCAAAAGTATAGTACTTATAGATCTCACATGAGAGCAATGTGATTGTTGCTCACCATGCGGTTTTCCTTAGAGGAATACTGATATGCAGTGGTCAGTGGGAGGACAGTAAAACTCGATGAAAATCAGAGTGATACTTTTCATGGCACGAAGTCCTTAATGGAACACAAATAGTTCATCAAGGATGAAACTGTACCATTAATCTTCGAATACACAAGAACCGCGTAGATCGAAGAGAATCAGAAAACAACCTGGGTATGGGTTTCTGATCTTACCTCATAAAGATGTCTATCTTATTGAGGAATACCATCCGACTACGTATGAGGAAGTGATACAAGGTATCGACTCCCTTTTATGGCAAAGTGCCATGAGTCCGAAATAGATTCCATGTATAACAACTATGTTCGGATACTAGTTGATGTACCGCAAGGCATTGTGCCTATTGGTACTGTACATGTCTTCAAGGAAGACATACATGGATGGCAACATACCAACGTACAAAGCTAGGCTTGTGACGGAAAGGTATCGTTATCAACATTGTGTTGATTATGGTTCAACCTTTTACCTGTTGCCACGATAAATCCATTAGGATGATGCTTGCTTTTTACTGCATTCATTCATGAAATGTGTCAGTTAAAGGTCAAAATCGCTTTCCTGAAAAGGAAACCTTTTGGAGGATGTTTACAACATCCTGACGATTTTGTCGTGCCTAAACCAGCAAACAAGGTTTGCGGGTTATTCGATCCATGTTTGGATTGAAGCAAGCATTAGGTTCTTGGAACTAACGTTTTGATGCAATCATAATGGTGTATGATTTAATTCAAAACGAAAATAATTCTTGTGTATATATGAGGGTTAGTGGGAGCGCACTGACTGTGGTTGTCCTGTATAAAATAATGATAATGTATGTCATTTCTTGGAAATGATATTCCCATAAAACAATCGGTGAAAGCTTGGCTTTCATAGAAATTCTCCGTAGAATTCTTGGGAGTAACAACCTTTATTCTAGGAATAAAGATCTAATGGGATAGATTTAAAGTTGTTAACACTCTCTGAGAAATTGTACATTGAAAAATGTACGCGACCTGGTGTCTCATACGCTTTGAGCATATGGATTCACAAACAGGCCAATCTGAGTGATAGTTACTGGATTGAAGTTAAGAACATACTTAGTATCTTAGAGAACTAAGGATGCTGTCTTAGACAATGGAGAAGGAGAACTTGAAGTGACTGGGATCACTGTAGCAAGTTTCCTATAACCGATAAAGACGACTAAATGTCGCAAACAGTACTATACAGTTTGAAAAACGGTACAGTGAGCTGGAAATCTTCCAAGCAAGATACTGTTACCGAATAAACAACAAATGCGGATTATTGCTGTAGCTGAAGCAGCAATAGAAGCCATTTGGGTCGATAATAAATCTAATTAGATTAGATATAATTCTGTTAGCGGCTGAGCAAGGCATTAGCAAAGGCTAAAGAATTAATGGTCTCATCAACGATCCAGATATATACTTCGATATTCATCTGATTCGTTCGGATCATACATCGTGGCGATGTGATGATCGAATAAATTGCATCAGACGATAATCATGCAAATCCGCTGACGAAAGCTTTTCTCAGCAGTTTGAGCCAACCGTATATAGTTCGGGTGTAAGACACTCGAGTGACTGGCTATAGGCCAAATGGGAGATTGTTGGATAATTATGACCCATAGCGTCACTATTTGTACAGATCATGGTGTTGTTGTACAAATTAACTATGTGACAAATGAGATTGCACTCTTATCATTTGTGATTAGATCACCTTAGATGTATAAATGATGAGAGGTCCCTATGATTTGTTCCTGGACGGAGAATGATATTAGACAATATCAGTCCACGTAGGATAAATCATTAAATATCCCTAGTCAGAGTATTATCGAGATTGGACATCGATAAATACGTAAAAGACTAGTATTGCACTTGTGCGCGTTGTGAGGGCATAACGGCATAGTTCTCATATATTTGGGTATATGATACTCATGCAAGTGTAATAGGAGGTTGTGTTTCACCGATGGTACGGGAAACAGCTTCGCTCTGGATAGACCCCCTCGGAATCCCATTGGTAGTATGACTATGTGTCTATGGGAGTCCGACATCAGGGTAGGTGTATTTGGTCTTAACCTGAGACTTGCACCGTTAATGCTTACGACAATCGATATACTTGAGTTGAGGTCGTCCAGGGGTGTAACAGGTCCTGCGTATGCCGATACTGGGTATATTGAGAATCGTAGAGTATTGGGTGTGATGTCAAGACAGAAGTATCACTCCAGTCATAGTGGAGATGATGTCACGTAGGATACGGTATTAGTGCTCTTAAGTGCTGCGTGGCCATCGGGATATTATGACTAGGTCATAAATATCCGATTATAGAGACTAGTTGTCAGACATCCGACAAGTGCTTCATACGGGGCAGACATAACTCCAGCCCCAGGCCTAGCACGTGACCGTCCGATACTGGATCGAAATATGAAATACTACGGTATACTACGCTTGATATAGATCCTTTATTCCTGTAAGGATATTTCCGGAGAAATGGGTAGGCATGGCGCTTTGCTAGAAGCCAACCTTGTCTTGTGAATCGGTAGAACGAAGTACTTGGTACTTGCGTGTTCGGATAGTCCGATAACCGTATTTACTGCCAACATATCCGGGGATCTCATGGGTCGCTTCCCAAAGATTCACCGATGACGTATAACTCGTACTCTAAATTAATCTGGGATTAATAAGATGAGAGAGAAAATTAATCTGGGATTAATTACGGAGATATTTTATCTGGGATAAAATATCGTCTAAAGAGAGAAAACGATTAATTTGGAATTAATCGGTAAAGTTAATATATTCGATATATTAAACGAAATTGTATTTCGACGTGGAATTAAAATTGGATTTTAATTCGGGCGAACGAATTAATTTAGAATTAATTCGTTAGCGACGTGAATAGTGAATTCGCTAGGCATAATCATTTAATTGCGACGCAACAGAAAATTCGCTAATTAGGAATTAGCGAACCCGAGCCCGAGAGTGATTGCGAGCGCATTCGCATTTCGAATTCGAGTGCGACATGCATGTCACATCAAGCGTCAAATCATTAGTCGCATCAAGCGTCAAATCACTTGTTACTTTGAGTGATGTGACTTGACATGTAGTCACTTTATTAAAGTGAGTTGATGTGAATAGTTGATTGAAGTTGTTGTAAAGTGCTTTTTGAAAGCATGATTGGAATAAATTGTTATATATATTAATTTGACTTTTTGAAAGCATCTTTTGTATATGATTTATTGTAAATCAATTACAAAATATATATAACATTTGTTTTACCAAAATTCAATACATCTCTCCTTTACTTTTTCTCTCCATTTTACACGCCTATGGGGTTGTTTTCTCTCATCTGCACACAGCTCACTGCCGTGAGTTTGGGAAGCAAGAGTTAGAAATTTGTGGCAAATTTCTTGAGTGCTAGCACACTTACGAGACATGCGAAGGTGATAGGGAAGTTTACCCATGAGCCGGGAACCGTTTGACGCAAGTTCGAAGCTCAAATTCATGAAGCAAAACTGAAATTCTTGGACAGAAAAACTGCACTGTTTGGGCGTGGATCTTGAAGGGAAAATTCATTTTTGTTCGTCGTTTCGTCGCTCAACCGATCGATGTGAGTATTCCGCTATCTCATTTGATGTATTCACATGTTATTTTCATGCTTATATTGATCTTGGGACCTAATTAGAAACCAACAATCACATGCTACGAAATAGTTCCAATAGTTATACATATTATTGCCCTCAAAGAATGCTCAGTAATGAAACCAGAGAACCTTCAAAACATTCAATGCAACTCAAATCCAAGTCTTTGAATAAATGATCTAAGCCAGACTCAAAGTGTGTGTGTGCAAAGGTTCCTTTGCAGATTCATCCCCAGGTAAGCCAACTCAATGATTTCGTCAAAAAAAAACTGGGATCGATGGGTCAAACCAACCTAGATGTCTCAATTATGCCTGCAGTTGCTTTTCTGTGCTCAATGTGGTATGGTTTTCTTTCTCTTTTGTCTCTCTCTTTTTTCTTTCGTTTTGAACTTATTTTTTTCTTTTCTTTTCTTTTTCTCTTTTTTCCTTTCTCTTTTTTTTTTCAACACACCTACCATTTAAGGTAGCATTTCTCCTCATGGTGGTCCTAATACTCGCCCATGGGTAGCTTCACGCTTATTGGTTATAGGTGGTTCAATTCTTTTCTTTAGAGACTTTTCTTTCATTTTCAACCATACCACACATCATAACATAAGCAAATCAAGATAGACATCTAAGCAAACGGTCATTCACCGACCTACAATTTCTTCAACTAGTCACCTTGCCAACTACTCAGGTTTTCACCGCTAAGAACCTATAGTGAAGTGCTTACGAGCCTAACATAGTTCAATCACTCAAAGTATCAGATAAAAGCACATCAAGAGTTTATCGTTTCTAAGATTTCTCCCTAAAGCAAACAATTTCATCATTGGACTTATGTCTAACTATCAAGGACTAAAAACAAACAACAATTTTTTTTCCTTTTTTTTTTCTTTTTTTTTTTGTTTTTTTTGGGCCCACCATGGTCTTTCTATTCTTGCCGTAAAATTTTCTGTTTCTCGACTTCCTTTTTCCCGATATCCATGTTTGCTAACCCAACGGATATCTATGATGGCTTTTAAGACACAGGGGTTAACATGATGCATGTATTCATGAGATGCATGAGGTGCATGCGATGCATGGAATATATAAGTCGGCCCATTATCATTTTAAAGCATTCAATCATACTATTGCGTGGTGCAAACTTGTCCCAGTTGAAAAGGCCCAACAGGTTTACACTTTTGCGATAACATGGCTAAACAACTTCAAATGATAAAAGGCCTAAACACAAGATGGCCCATTGGCATTTCAGAAACTTTTGGCCCAATTGCCATAAAGCACAGACTCGTCCCAGTTTAAATGGCCCAACAAGCCCATACCTCATGACAAAAAGTCCAACTGAATCCAAATGACGATGGTCCTAAACGCAAGCATAAAAGATAATTTCTATTAATTATACAACTACGGTTCACTTGTGGGTTTACGGGAGTGTAGACAAAGGCTCTCGCTGACGAATGATTGCCCATAACTAGGACTCCCCACTCAAGGGTCCGAGCGACCAAGTGAGCGCACCTTTTTTTACCTTACGGTACGTGCCAACGAGTTATGGTGCGTGACTGACTGTCAAATAGATTTCCCGTTGTAGATTCCCCATAGGGAGAGCGGAGCGAACTCTCTTAAAAACCCAAGCCTCTTAGGCTCTTATCGCTTGGTGACAGGAATAAACAACGAGTCCTCTAAATTAGTCCATCACAGTAGGCTACGAGTAGATGATTATCTAGGTGCCTTCACAACTTTTCCTTATAGAAAGGTAGTGAATGAAGGAAGACACCAAACCATTACCTGGCCTTAAAAAATGTCTTTGATTAAACCCCTTTCAACCCACGGTAAACACGAATAACTAAAGCACAAATCACAATCAGTACAAGACATTATTTCGGGGCCAATTCTCCATCCCTAATGGAGTCGCCAGACTGTATGACACAGAACTCGACAACGCTGTTCTAGGCTCGCGGCCTAGTTAGGAGTACGGAGTAGCCCGCGGGGGAACTAAATCGGAGAAATAACATGGAGTCGCCACCCGGTGTGAACTGGGAAAATGATTTAAGGCCGCACTCACCCCTCGCAAGGGAAGACCTCAAACCATTGGGTTCAGAATTGTCCCTTACTTATGTCACTTGTAACGATATGATTTTTGCAATAAACTAACCGAATCTATGCGACATATATGCTCAAAGATGACTTAGATCTAGTTCTCATTCATGAAAGTAAATCCTACGTCTAAGTTCGCATGCTTCAAAAGTAAGTCATTATAACGGCAAGCATACAATATCATACAACGAGCATGTCGAATCATCAAACACAAAGAAAAAATAAATAACTACTTAAACAAAACGCAAACTAAATTCCTAATGCAAAATCAAAGAACTAAATCATGCATAAATAAATAACATAATCATATTTAAAGACCAACAATATACTAGACTAAATCATGCTTTAATAATAAATAACGTACTAGCAACCTAATCATGCTAAATAAATAAATAATCTATTAACTACCTCATGCTAAAATACAAGATTGGATGAAACGAAATACGTGTGTCTCTTAAGTAGTACGTGGCATTATATCCCGAGTGAAAACCGCAATACCGTCCATTCGGATTCGGCTACGGAATTTACGTCCGAGTTTCCATCCGATATACCACAAAAGAGAACACGCATTCCGTTCATCCGGAATTCACATCATGCATCAACAAACGAATCTCATGCGATAATGTATTAAAATAAAAAAAAAAAAAAACGAAAGATAATAAATAAAAAGGGTACCCTCAGGTCTAACCTCTTTTGTCGTCTATCAGAAGTGCGTTACACGGCCGTCGGAAGAGTTGATGCTCCGCAACTCTTCCGGTTCACTGGTTCAATGTTTTTACTCGCTGTTTCGCTGTTTAGGCCACTGTTTTCACTCTGTTTTTCTGCTGTTTTTACTGTATTTTCTGGTCACTGTTTTTGGTAATTTAGGGACTTTTTTGGCGGTTTTGGAGGTGTGTTAGGGGGTAATTTTTGTCACTGTTTTGGGCAGTTTTTGGACTGTTTTTCAGTGCAGTCTTGGGGCTGTTTGGGGACATTTTCAGGGGTCAAATATGCGGCTAACTGTGCAGTGCAGTGGGTGTGATTTGTGGCTGTTTGGTAGTAGTTTACTGGCTTTGTTTTGCAGGGATGGTCGTGCGACAATGGGGCTAATGGCGTGAAGGTGTAGGCGTGAATTGAAGCGGTGGGGTTGGATGTTTGCGTGAGTGGGTTTTAATGGCGTGAATGGGGCATGTGGCGTGGAGGGGGCATGTGGCGTGAAGTGGGTTTTAGGTGGCTAGGCGTGAACGGTTTTATTTCTTTTGTTTGTTGATTTTTGTGAGTCTCGACTATGGGTATTTTCTTTGTGTTTTTCGTGAGAATGAGCCAGGGTTTAATGTGTTGGTGAAGTGTTCTTTTTATAGGCAAAGGGATGAGGGTTATCCTTGTTTGGGAAGGAGAATGATTTGTGCATTAATTGAGAGATATTTTTAATTATTGTGTGATAAGGAAAATATTTTAATTAGGGAATTGATTTGATTTAATTTGATTTCTTCTCTTTTGATTAGAGATATGATTTAATTTAATTAAGAATGTGATTTATGAGATTTCATTTAATTTAATTTAATTTTTGACATGTGTTTTAAATGTTTTAATTATTATTGGATGTGATTTAATAGGCTAAAGGTGTGTTTTAAAACGGAGGTCCAACAAGCAAACCCGAAGCGTAAACAAACGAATTAATTCCAACAATGTGTCAATTCTTGACTCTTCCCTTCCAACGTCCGTTTCCCGCGGCTTCCACAATCTAAAGAGGTAGTGTCTCCATACGAGACTCATCATCGGTACTTATATACAAAAAATGCAGTGCCTACGCTATCTCATTTATGGGATCCAAGTATTATCTGTGTCAATCGGATACTATCTACAGCTAGTCAAGAGTCCTCAATAAACTGGAAATAGTATGAATTTTATTTGGGAAATTATCACAATTTATAAAATATAATATAAATACAAATCACCAATATTTTCATGTCACTAGCTTCACCCTTTACCCCAACATGATAAAAATTAGTAGAACAAGATATAAATAAAAACATTCATAATTTTATTAATAAAAGAAAAATAAATTATAAAAGAAAAAATACACACAATAGCTCATTTCAAAAAGTCTCAAGAGAGACCTGTGGAAATTTGCTGAAGAATGAGGTGCTGAGCATCCTCTGTACATTGTTAGAACGCTTTTTTAAGTTTCCAGCCTCCAAAATCTAAAGTATTATTTCACCTATATAAGAAATAAAAAATAACAATAAAAATATATAAAATATAAATTTAATTTTTATTTCACAAATGTGCTAAATTAAGGGATTAATGAAACTACAAGTGTAAAATAATTAATTTCTCTTTTAATAAATGTGCATTTTTTAGTGTTCATAGTAACACATGGACCACATCAGGTCGGCTTCCACAAACACTGCCAAATCCAACACTTCTTCTTCAGGTCGGTCGGATTCCCAACTTACTTCATCATCGGCAGGTTCTGCTCTCGGGAGAAGTCCTCTGTATAGTGTGGTTGAGCCCCTCTGTCTGACATCAACATCTCTGAGCCCTTAGACCTCTATCATCCTCTCTTTACCAAGTACAAACATCATTCTATCCCTCTTTGGAGTTTGAAATTTCTCAAGATGAAAAATCACCATCAACAACAGGTTCATGAGAAATCGAACTAAAATGACGAATTTGGGTCAGTCACATTGATTCAAATCAGTTTTGTATAACTTACTACATGTATTTATTAAATTTATTAACTGATTGTTACCAGAGTTTAACAGTTGGTATGACAATTAAAGAAATGAAAAGTTTACCCTGATTAATGAGTGATACTTTAAAAATAAAAGACTCAGATGTTATTACCTCATTTCTTATTTTAGAAAAGATAATATATTTTGAGCATTACCGAGAATAAAGTAGCAATAAACGTGGCACAAAAGCCCACAACACACGTCACTTAACGCCGTGACAACTAACGGCAGAGGACCCACCAAAATCGAAATTCTCCCGGCATCAGATTCTAACGTCGTCACAGAAACCGTCTAAAACGACCTCACTCCTCTTTTCTTCATGGCTCTCAAATGGCTCTCTCGTTCTCACTCTAAAGTCTAAAACGCCGCCGTTTCCTGTCGGTTCGATCACGCCAGGTTCGAATTTTTCCCCAGTTTTCGTATACGGTGATAGCTTTTCGCTATTTTGTTTATGTTATTACCATCCCCATATTTGTATAGCTGATTGTATTTATATCATTTCCGATTTTATTTAGATTTAGTTTTATTTAATTTGTTTTAGTTACTTATATGTTGTGTGTTTTTGGCTGCAAGTGCCGTTTTTATGGCGTCAATTAAGGATCTCTTTTGACCTATGTAATGGATTTTTTATTTTTTATTTATTATTTTTTTGTGGTTTCTAAAATTAGCTCTTTTTATGATTATCAGATTAAGACTTATTACTCTAGAGTTTCCTTGAGAGTAGCAGATTGAATCGATACTTGGTTGGTCACTATTTTATTTCTGGAAAGTGTTTTTGTTTCATATATTTGTTCTTGTTCTTCTTTTTTCATTTTTCTTTTGTTTTTTTGTTTTTTGCTTTCATTTTCAGTGATTTAGTTGTTGTTACTGATTGCTTGCATCAATAATGAACTTAGTGTTACTATGATCTTTATAACAATGGAAAGAGGCAGGTCCTGAAATAAATCTCTGATTGGGTTTATTTATTTATTTTTTTCAAAAAATTGTTTGGTACTTTGGTTGTTCTCATGGAGATGAAAATTGTTTGGTTGTTCTTACATGGAGATGTTTTGAGTCACTACAGCTCTCAAATCTCACTCTTATTTTGGTTTACAGTAACTCTGTCATCTAATCAAGAGTGATTGTTTGATGTAGAAGAAGGGTTTACGGAGCTTTGCATTTATAAATTATAAGCTAGGTATGTTTGAGATAATTTAATTTTCTGTGTTTTATTTGGTGGTGGTTGTTATGTATGTTTGTTATCGGCATATTAAGGCATTTATTGTCTTTGATTTCAGAGGAAGTACCCTTGTTTTCTTTGAAGAGCTGATAGTGCATAGTTCGTTATTCAACCTTAAACTTTGGATAATTTGATTGTGAGAGTTTTAGGTTATCAAGGGAAGCTTATATTGAGTTGTGTTTGAGAATGGGGGCTGCTTGTTGTGTTGCTGCTAGAGACAAGACAATATCTAATGCGACAAGTGCTGAGATTTTGCATAGGAATATTCGGAATTCACCGACATGGAGTTTTCGGTGGGACCACCGAGGGCGTGTAGCAGGTGAAGAGACTGCCGTAACATGGTGTCCTGATGGAATTAACCGGAATAATCAACCAGATATTAAGTATGAATCAGCATATGCATCAGAGGAAGGAAGCCCATTAGATAGTTTTCCGAGACTTACATGGCAGAAGTCCCCAGTTTCTGAAGGAACTGCCGCTGGGAATGTCAGAACTCCTACTTCAGGTAAACCTTTAGGATGCGGCTCTTAATGTTAAGTATATTGTGTATCTTGATATGGTATTTGGAAGTTGAGTAAGTTTCTTTTACAATCCTAGAGTATAATGTGTCCTTGTGGTAACAAGACATGTTGATTGAATTAACTTATGAATACAACATAAAGGCGAAGGCAAGGCAACAAATTCATCTACTGAAACCAAAAAAACTCAGGAAGCCCACCATCTTCTGGAAATTAATTTAGGAGAATCACTGGTGTATCCACTCATTAAAATATACTTATGCAGCAATTCTTCTGGTGCTCTTCTTCTTGTACCTGTGAATAAGTTTCAAAGATCCTTTAAACCACAGGTAACCTGAGAGTTGGCAAGCTAATTCTTTATCCATTTTGTTAGATTTCTACTCCTCTACTTTTACATTTTGTCTGAATGAATGGAACAGCTAGAATTTCTGGTTGGGAGGAATCATGGATTCCAGTCAGTTATGTATCATGTGATATTTGTCGATGGCTCCAATTCGCATTTATCTTGACCAAGACTCTGTCACACCCCCGGCATTCAAGTTTGAGCATTCTGCATATGGAAATCATTATATTATGATCCGTCACCATAGTTTTTAGGAGACTGAGGAGGAAAGTCGAGTCTATGAAGATAGTAAAATCACCATAAAGTTCAATTAGTTTTGGCATTTTCAATGTTGCATAATATATTGCTTCCTTGTGGATTAGCTGATGAAAATTTGCAAAGTAAGCATTAAACAAAAAGGATTAATTAAATGAGTATAAATGTGAAGCAAAATGAAGAATTATTAGGAACATAAGTTGTGAATGTTGTTTTCTGCACCATAAATCATATCATGGAGAGTTTAAACCCTTTCCACTTCAAGTGCAGGAAAAAATGAAATTGGTAACTAAACCTCTGAGAAACATTATGGAAACTTTTTTGACAGTTCCTGGTCAGATTTTCCAGATCTTATGGTTACTTCCCTACGAGACCAGTTTTCTTGCTCCTCTGTTGAAACATACTGTCCTTTGTTGTTCAACGGTAGCTCCTGCATGATCTGATAGTGATTCTTTATTGACATTTCTGTCAAAAGTTTCCCGAAGCTTCAGCGAACTTCTCTGTGGTTCTTTTACATTAAATCGTCTCTGGATTACCTTGTACACATGTTTAAAGTTGAAATGCCGAAGTTTGAATGTATACTTTTAGACGTGTATAAATAAATTGACTGTGGCTGGTCTTGTGGACTCTGCTTTACGTTAAGTTTGCAGATGTATGTATTAGCATGAAATGATTGAGGCTTGGCTTTGAAACCATTTTGGGGTCATTGTAAGTTAAGACATCATTTAATGCACATCCACTGTATGTTAGTACTACCTTAAAACACCGAGTAAAATATCAGTATATGTTCTTAAATCTGTATCAAATGTTGGAATATGTGGACTCTAATTCTTTTTTGTTGTATCTCATATTATTTTACATGTTTTTGTCAGATCAATCTATTTCAAGGAATATCTCTATGGATGTGAATTTGGAACAGGTAGAGCATTGTCTTGTGAAAGATTGTTTCCATCTGCTTTATGTGCCTCCTCAACCCCCCCAAGATGAACTAATTTTCTATTGGAATCATGTTTCAGGTCAAGGAGTTAACAGATTCCCCAGAAGTTTCATATCCATCTCCTGCCAAATTATCATTATCACTACCTTCAACTTCATCCTTGCCGACATCACCTTTATCATCACAAAGTCATTTGTACCCACCCAGTTCAACCACACAAAACTGGCCTCGCCACTCTCCTGGACATCCACTTCTTAGACAAGTATCTGACAGCCGGATTCCAGGACTGAAGTCATTTAATGGATACACAGTTAGGGAAGAAAGGCCGGTGATCCCTTCCTGGAGCAATGAGTCAACTGTGGGCTCTGGTGTTGGGTCTTCGGATGGGTGGTCCATGCACGCTTTCTCTGAGCTTATGGCCACTTCTCACAAGGAAAGGTGGTCTTTTGACAACGAGTCCTTGGGCTTTAATCACGTGAAGATTGCCAGATCCAGTAGTCGAGTTTCAGCTTCTTCTTCTATTGATCTGCAAACATGTGGGGTTTGCTCTAAGCTGTTGTCGGAGCTCTGTGTAGTTGCAGTTCTAACTTGTGGCCATCTTTATCATGCTGACTGTTTGGAAAACATAACTGCTGAAGTTTACAGGTATGACCCTGCATGCCCTGTTTGTAATTTGGGGGAGAAAAAGACCCATAAATTGTCAGAAAGAGCATTGAAAGCAGAAATGGAATCCAAGGCTAGGAATAACAAGAGATGGAGGAACTGGATTGTTGATAGCAAGCTTGATGTGTTGGATCGTCATAAAGAGAGTGGATATGAAGGTAAGGGTCCCAGGATGGCATCTAGTTCCAGCCTTAAAAGCTCCCCAGGAAAGCCTTTCTTGAAACGGCACTTTTCATTTGGATCAAAGGGGAGTAAATCCATGTCAGAAAATCATTCAATGTGGAAGAAGGGGTTTTTCTGGGCCAAATCTAGCAAGACATGAGCTGCCGCTGCACCATAAAGAGGTGATAATTTTTATCTCATATATTTTGCATTTGTCCATCACCGGCAGTTGTTTGACTTGGTGTTATTGGTAAATTTTGTACCTATTGCGACTTTGTGCAATGATTTGTTGAGGACCAAGTGCTGCATGGAACAGTAATTGTAAAGATGCATTATCACAGGCAGAAAAATTTATTTTTTTGTTCATTTGAAATTTGAATGGAGGTGTAATCTGTTCGACCAAATAAGTATAGTATTCTTTTTTCTCATTCCTTGAAGTTTTACTAAAAAAAAAAAAAAATTGTTTCATGAATACAGACGACAGCATTGATCTTCACTGCAATCTCAGTTGGATGAAGAGAAGATAGCAGGACGTTTTGCAACAAGATAGGTCAAGAAACACAACTTCATACAAACTCTCAAACTTCGACAGGATTAGTTACTGGAATTTCATTGTAAAGAAGAAAGAAAGAATAATATATAGAAAAAGTTAGTAGAATGAAATGCACTGTGAGACTATTTGTTCTATTCGTATTTTGTACATATATAATATAATGATGTTTCTTGCTTGAACAATAAATGAACTCGTTCTACTGATTCTGTATTGTAAACATTGTCCTATCTTCTTCTTCTGGGCACTGTTATGGAAGCATGCTCACTAGCAGGTACAAGAAGAGCAAATACAGGATAGAGGTCCTTGAATTTGTTTCTATGTAATATTTGAAATTGAAGTTTGCTATAAGCTCAAGCTGTTTGATTCATTTTCAGTTTTAATATTTTGGTCAGATAAAATTTTACATATTTGATTTAGTCAGTCGGTTTTGTTTATGAACTATCAAATCAATTTGCCTTTCCCGTCATCTTTAACAACATAGCTAACATGTTATCAATTCAATAAGTTTCATACTCTTTTAGTTGAATTGTAATGGAAGTGGAGAAACGTTCCTTCCACCAACTTCTTGTTTTTGTGAAATCCAAAACCCCATCAGAGCTCGAGAGTATATTTTCAGTATTTCTATTGGACTTATTTATCTCTGTCCATTTAGAAACTTAAAAAGCGCACAACACAATATTTACTTTGCCTAATTAAGCAGAATTTTGGAGATTTTATGGTACTCCCAAGTATGTGTATATAAATATTAATAAGAAAAAAAAAACAATGCTCTTAGAACTTTCTTAAATTTTGCTCCAGACAAGGCAAATACCAAAATTCACTATTTATTAGTTTTGATATTTAAATTTATCCTGATAAAAATTTGGGAGTTGGTAGAAAACTAGTGAACCAAATTAAACCTACAAACCGAATCAAATAGATCCGTTTGGTTTTTAAGTTAGGTATTTAAAAATTGCCTGTTCAGTTCTGTTTAATTAAAAATCGAACGTAAATAAAAACTATCTTTTGAATATACAATTGTATACTTTTATTAATTGATGATTAGATAATTTTGAATGAATTAATTAATTTTTTTTTAAAAAAAAAAACACATTAAAATCTGAACTTTTTAGTTTGATTGGAAAAAAACATCGATGTGGCCCACGGAATCCATTCCCGCGCTAATTTCTTGACTTTTTTTTTCCCTATAATACAAAAATTCGACTGTCCGACTAAAACTAATCTCACTTTGTTGAAAATTTTGATCAGAGATTCAGAGTCCGGATAATCTTCTTTAAACTCAGCCGATATAAATTTACAATTGTGACCTGTCTTACACGTGTAGAAACGTGGCAATAATCTTGCATGTCCTTTTAGTTTGTAGTAACCACGTGTAAGAACCAAACTAACATGCAAAAACAAACCAAATCTCTTTGTTCCACCGTCATCCTTTTTACTTTTTAAAGTCCTAGCTAGCCCTGTTATTATCTTATAGCTGAGAGTATTGGTGATTACTTTCTGCGAGTTAGAGAAAATGGCGGATGTAACGAACGAACAGGGCAAGCCAGTTGAGTTAATCGACAAATACGGGAACCCAGTTGAGTTAACCGACAAAGAGGGCAACCCAGTTGAACTTATCGCCGTTGACACTGACAAAACTACTGCTCCGGCTGGTGCTGGAGTGCATGATGGCTCGACGGGAGAACAAGGCGTGCATGCCGATGAACCCACAGGTGATGTTAATCGTGAAGGCGAGCACAAGGACTTGAAGCATGAACTTGAGGAGGAGCGTAAGAGTGAAGCTGAAGCTGAACGGGAGATTCACCGCTCCAGCAGTTCTAGCTCTAGCTCGGGCTCGGTGAGACATGTTAACATATAACGTGTGTGAGAGAGAGAGATCGGAGTTCATTTAATTTTTTCATTTTAATAAGATAAAAAAATTTTAAAAGATTGTTTTCATTATTGAAATTTGTGGACCCACTATCTGCGGATTAGTAAAAAGATATTTCTAAGCATAAGACAACCTTTACGGTTGAGTTATATCCATAAATTGATCATTTAACTAATTAAGATATGTACCGTATGTGCTATTATATTGTTTCCCTCTCAATTTTTAATTTCTTTGGGTGCAGTCTGAGGATGATGAGCAAGGAGGAAGAAGGAAGAAGAAGGGACTGAAGGAGAAAATAAAAGAGAAACTAACTGGCGGGAAGCACAAGGATGAGCATCCAGAGACACTTAGCTACTCCGCAACCACCACCACCACCACCACAGCTCAACACCATGAGCGTGAGAAGAAAAGCATGATGGAGAAGATCAAGGAAAAACTACCCGGCGGCCACCATAGCCACTGAACTTATAATATAATGCATGTCCGTAATTTGTGAGAGTGCATATATGGAACTGTGTCAATGTTCATGAACTGTGAGAGCTAGCTTCTCGTGTTTAATTTGATGTGTGGTGTGTCTTAGGGTTAAGTAGAGTATCTAGTTTGTTACCAAAGAATAAGCATATTGTGTGGTCATCGGCTGTTGTAATAATTATCAGTAGGGATATGTGGAGTGTTTTTTTATGAAATTGACATTTTATCCTTCAAATATCAAGCTATTTCATTTCAGTCATTCAGTTATATATATAGCATTGGGGAGAAAACCAATGGGGCGAAGGTATTAGCTTATAATATTTTGACAGGTCTGTTCAGATGTGAGGAAGTTATTATAGGGAGGTGAGGGTGAAATATTAGCTGGGTTTATCCACCCATCAAAAGACTATAATATCTCTAAAGTAGAGTTCAATTTACTTTATTAAATTTGAAAATTGGGTTTTATAATATTTATTATAAAATCAATTATGTTAGCGTTTTATTAAAATTTATATCACAATTAATAAAAACTCATAATAATAATATTAGAATAAAATATTCTAATATTTTCTCACTTAAGAATATTTATGGATCCAATATTGGTTTAGAGAGAACTCTAGTTTATCATTCCATCCAATAAGATCATAGATATAGAATTATGGTGGTACCTATATTATAATGTAATATAGTCCCTTTTATGGCCACATATATCAAATAACCTACAAGATGTGATAGAGTAGTAAGATACAATAACACTCGCTTTATGATCTAAAATTCATGTGTTATTTTCTCTTATCGGTCACCAAGTTCTCTACTTTATGCAGCCCAAATACATGAGAAATCAAGGCTTAAATAATAAGCATGTATGTCTTTTATTATTTTATTATCTCGAGATAAACTTTATGTGTCACATGACATACCAACAAGGCTTTGTAACTTTATGCCTCAAGCCAATACTTATGATTGACACACATCATAAGACTTTACACAATGATATATCAAACAATAAACATTAATATCTTCCAATGAAGATGCACCTTTATAGATAATCATTGTAAAATACACAAAATACATGTACAGACGTACAAACAAAATAATTAGAGCAATGATGCCTCACACTAACCTAGGGTACGTATCAAAAGACTTTAGCAAACCCATACAAGAAACATGCTTTGCATAAATAATGGGTGGAAGACCTTTGGTCAAAGGATTAGCAATCATATCATATATACCGATATGCTCTACTATTAAGTCATATTTCTTAACTAGCTCCTTTATTGTCAAGTATTTGACCTCCATATGCTTTGACCCATAGATATTCTTATTATTTTTTACAAATAATACAACTAAAAGATTATCACAATATAAATTTATAGGTCTAGAAATGAAATCAACAATTGACATCTCTATAATGAGATTTCGTAGCCAAACAGCATCTGATGCCGCACCAAAACATGCTACAAATTCAGCATGCATTGTGGAAAAAATTACTAATGTCTGCTTGACACTTTTCCAAGATATAGTTCCACCTGCTAGCTGATGAGTGGTAAATGTATCATTATTTCCCACTCATTTAACCTAATATTTTGTATAGTTTCTTGAGTTTTGTGAATATTTTGATGTGTTTTGTGGTATTTTGTAGATAAATAAGGTTTTCAGGACTATCTGGAAGCAATTCAGGGCCAAAATAGTGAAAAACAGACAAAAATGGCAAAACTGTCATTTGGGCGTAGCGACGCGAAGCCTGCGTCGCGACTGCTAATGTGCGCAAGAGTCTTCTAACGTGTGCCGAGACACGTGTCATAATCAGAGAAGATTTGCTAAAATGTGCCTTGCTAAAATGTGCCTTTTTAACGTGCGCCATGCTAACATGCGATGTTTGCTAACGTGCACCGAATCTACTAACATGCGCCTGTCACGTGTCAACATCACAACAAATCATGCTAACGTGCGCCAGACACGTGTCATCATCACATGCTGTCGACAATCATCATCGCCACGTCATCAATGACTTCAGCACAATAATTCAGTGGTCGCCACGTCAGCGCCACGTCAGCACAATTATTGAGTTAATCATTCAGCTTTGCCACGTGTCACCATCTCAGTAAAAGGGAAAGCCACGCGTCCAAGATCTACGGCACGCATCGCGACGCAAGCACACTTCACGCGTCGCGATGCGCGAGTCAATTTTTCCCCATAAATAGAGGCCAAAATTTCAGAATTGAATTCATACCTTCTTCTATATAATTCCTTAAGAATACTAAGAAGATTGTATCTTGTTTGTTTATTTACAGCTTTCAGTAATTAATTTTCGCATTTGCACTTTCTTTTCTTGACTTTTCAGTCTTTACTTTCTGCAATTTACTTTTACACAATAGTACTTTCTTTCTTTACTTTTCAGTTTTTACTTTTCAGTAATGAGGAGGTAACTCCCCCTTGCTGGGGTTAAAGGTAAATCTTTTATTACTAATATTTAGATTAATCTCCCTTAATTATAATATATAAACTATTTAAAACCTGACTTAATAAGGATACCACCTTATGGTCGGTTGGTAATTATTGAAATTGGTTTTAACCTGATTTAATGAGGATACCGCCTGATTGGTCGGTTGGTAATTAATTATTAATTTGACTTAATCAGGATACCGCCTATATGGCTGGTTGGTAATATCACGCAAAGTTAATATATTATATTAAGAGAGATATCTAAATAAAAGTAATAAAAGTGGATCTTTTAACCCCCCAACATTTTCTTTTATTGTACTTTTACATTTTTTATTTCCAGCATTTACTTTTCAGCATTTACTTTTCAGTATTTACTTTTCCGCATTTACTTTTCAGCATTTACTTTATGTCTTTTATTTTATTTAAGTTTTTACTAGCCGTAAATATGTGTCGTAACTAAGCCCATTATCTAGGGTTGTGATGAATTACAATATCACCGGTTTATAAGGGGTTAATTTACAGTTTGGGTAATATAAAGGTTTATTTATTGAGTCTTAAGCTTAATGCTTCTTGTTAACTGGCCATTAATAAGATTGATTTGGTAAACTAAAAATGAACTTGGAAAAGGGATTTTAGGTTTAAACCATAGACTCAACAGCCCACGATCTTCCTTGAGGATAGATAACCCTTTAATAGATTTCCTTACAGGATAGGAATATACCTGTCGGGCGGGGGTAACCATAATTGGAACTTAATCTTAATGAATTCAGCTAACTTGGTTGACATAGGAATATGATTAATAAAGTTATACTGGGTATTTGTATCTGACCATCGGAAGAGGCTTTTGCATAATTTCATGTTCCAGGTTAATAAACCGATATATTACACAAACGTAAAATAACCACTTCATCTTAAAAAAATATATTGGAAAGATTCACAACCCTAGATAGTTTAATAATCTTGAATTTTCATCAATTTATTTTCGCAAAATTTTATTTACTTGTTTTAAGTTTAAAGTCACCATCCAATCAAACAATCAATCCATTAGATACTCGTAAAAATTGGCTTCATAAATTAATAGCTTAGGTATTAAGTCCTCGTGGGATCGATACTTTTTATACTACTTGAACGATACCTGCGCTTGCGTTATACGCATGTGATTACGCTGGTCACTAGCATAAACACATATTCTGAGTTAGATTTCCTATCATCTGAACAACCAGCAAAGTCAGAGTCTGTATATCCTACTAGTTCAAGATTCTCAATATTTTTGTATGTCAACATGTAATCTTTAGTCTCCTTAAGATATCTAAAAACTCTCTCGGTAGCAGTCCAATGTTCATTTCCAGGATTAGATAAAAATCTTCCCAGTACACCAACTACAAATGCAATGCCATGTCTAATGCATACATCAGGCTTCCTACTACACTAGCATATGACACTGCCTTCATGGACTTTCTCTCAACTTCATTCTCAGGTGACTGTGTCAGGCTCAATTTATTATTTTTAGCAATTGGCACATCCCAAGATTTACAACATGCATACTGAATCTCTTCAGTATCCGCTCAATGCATGCCTTCTGAGAGAGACCTAATATCTTTCGAGTTCTATCTTTGCAGATTTCAATACCCATAACAAAATATGCTTCTCCAAGATCTTTCATATCAAAATGCCTAGACAATGGCTGTTTTACCTCATGCAGCATTCCTAGATCGTTACATGTAAGCAAAATATCATCTACATAAAGCATGAGAAAGATAAATTTACTCTTACTGATCTTGATATATATGCATCTATCAACTTTACTTTCCACGAAGCCTAAAGAGGAGATTACATTGTCAAATTTTAGGTATCATTGTCGAGAGGCTTGTTTTAAATCATAAATAGACTTTTTAACTCTACAAAAAAGATGATCTTCACCTTCTTTCTGAAATCCTTCAGGTTGTACTATATAGACCTCTTCGCTTAATTCTCCATTTAGGAATGCGATTTTAACATTCATCTGATGTAGCTCTAAATCATAATGAGCTACTATTGTCATGATTATTCTAAATATATCTTTAGAAGATACAAGAGAAAAAGTTTCAGTGTAATCAATTCCTTCTTCTGAATAAATCCATTGGCTACTAATCTGGCTTTAAACCTCTTAATATTCCATTTGGAGTCTTTCTTGGTATTATAGACCCATTTACAGCCAATAGGTCTACAACCTTCAGGTAATTCAACAAGCTCACACACACCATTATATCCCATAGATTACATTACATCTCCCATTGCATTCCACCATAGATAAAATTGAGAACTAGAAACAACTTCTTTAAAAGTTGTTGGATCAAAAGAATGGCTTATGTCATAATCAATCTCATTTAAATATACCTCATAATCAGAGGGAACAGCAAACCGTCTTATCCTAGTTGACCTTCTTAATGGAACCTCTGCAGCTATATCTTGTAATGACAGAACCTCGTTTACTTGTATGGGTTCCTCCTCCATAACTAACTTAGTTGTAGGTGTAAGTTCCAAGGTCTTAGATTGTATGGGTTTATATATATATGAACAATTCTGGTCTGTTATCCTTGACTTGAGATTTCTGTATGATTATATTTATCAGTCACATCAAATTCCAAGAACTTAGCTGTTTGTGATTATACAATCCTGGAATCCCTTTCTCTATAGTAAAATCTGTAGCCTTTAGAATGATCAGAGTATCCTATAAAATGCAACGAGTAGATCTGGATTGTAACTTACCTCCAGTGGGATTATAAAGACATACTTCTGAAGGACATCCCCAAGCACAGAGGTGACTCATGCTAGATTTCCTACCAGTTCATATTTCAAAATGAGTTCTAGAAACAGACTTACTTGGAACTCTATTGAGGACATATAAAGCTGTTTTAATTGCCTCACCCCAAAGAAAGTTTGGAAGATTAGTTCTAGACATCGTACTCTTTACCATCTCTTAAAGGCTGCGATTCTGCCTTTCGGCAACACCATTATGTTTAGGACTACCTAGCATAGTAAATTGACTTACTATTCCACACTCTTCTAAGTATCTGGAAAACGGTCCATTTATTTGTCCATTGACCCCATGTTTACTATAATAATCACCACTCTGGTCAGTACTAACAATCTTGATAAATTTTCCTAGCTGTTTCTGAACTTCAATATTGAAGATCTTGAATTTATCAAGGGCTTCAAACTTTTCTTTAATCAAGTACAGATATCCATATCAGGAAAAATCATCCATGAATTTTATATAATATTTATTATTGTAAAATTGTGGGTGAATAAGGTCAACTTATGTATGTATGAATCATTTGTAAAAGATCAGAGCTACAAGTGGATTAGTTTTTCTTGATTTTGGTTAGTTTACTCGTACAACAATCAACACATGTTTCTAGGTCATTAAAGTCAATAGTAGGTAGGATATTATACTTTATTAACCTTTCTACTCTTTCCTTAGAAATGTGGCCAAGTCTTTTATGCCACAAAATGGATGACTTTTCATTTATTAAGGGTATTTTGGCAACTTGTTCAACATTATATGAATTGGAATAGACTTGACTTGATGCCAAGCAGAGACTGTATAATCCGTATGAAAAAACACAATGGCGAACTTTATTTGAGTTAAAATATACAGATACAAAACCTGTAATAAACTCAAAATCATAACCTTGTTTGTCAAGTACATATACTGATATCAAGTTTCGTCTAAAAGATGGTACATATAAAACACTTGTCAAAACAAGTTTATAATTGGAGTCTAGTTTTAAACAAATATCTACAATATAATGTACATCCACAAATTCATTATGGCCAACTACGAGCTTGAACTCATCCTTATTTGGTTTCCTATTATTTTTGAATTTATTGTTGGGTTTCAACTATAGTCCCAAGATCATTCAAGCAATGAAATCAATGTGAATACAATAAATAAGTATGTCAGAATCATACTTACAATGAGCGGATGTTGAAGACGATGAACACAAAAACTTTTCCTCATGCTTGAAGCTCTCGGCAATGTCCAAAAATTTATGCTCTAATTTTCGGTCACCCTCCATGTGTGTGCTCCAAGCTCCAAGCTTTGTAAATGAGATTCCATTCTCAAGGGTTTGTTTCCCTATCACCTTTGGATGACTCTTTATGTGCTAGCATAAGAAAATTTTGCCACAAATCTTCCTTGTTCCTTCTTCCAACTCTCGGCATTGAGAGGAAAATAAGAGAGAAAATGGCCTCTTGACCGAATGTGTGAGAGAGAGAGGGAGAGAATGAGTTGGTTGAAGTGTATTTGGTTTTCCAAAAACTAATACCAAAATTCAAATCCAAAAAGTACAAGCCAATAAAGCCTTTCAACCACCCCCATCAATCACAAGTGACTAACATCACATCACTCAAAGTGACAAGACATCCATCACTTGATTGACAAAAGATGTGACGCGTGATGTGACTTGTGGGCCGCACTTGAATTCGAAATGCGAGTGGGCCCGCAAACACTCCCGGGCTTGGGTTCGCTAATTCCGAATTAACAAATTTTCCGTTACGGCGTAATTAAATCAAATTTAATTAAATAATTATGCCTAGCAAAATTACTATTCACGTCGCTAGCGAATTAATTCTAAATCAACTCGTTCGCCCGAATTAAAATCTAATTTTAATTCCGCGTCGAAATCCAATTTCGTATAATATATCGAATATATTATTTTATCGATTAATTCCAAATTAATCGTTCTCTCTCTTTAAATAATATTTTATCCCAGATAAAATATCTCCGTAATTAATCCCAAATTAATTTTCTCTCTCTATCAATTAATCCCAGATTAATAATGTGCGAGTCATACGTCATCGGTGAATCTTCGGGAAGCGACCCATGAGATCCCCAGATATGTTGGCAGTAAATCCGGTCGTCAGACTATTCGAACACGTACGTACCTAGTACTACGTTTTTACCGATTTACAAGAATGGTTGGCTTTTAGCAAAGCACCGTGCCTACCCAATTCTCCAGAAATATTCTTAAGGATATGTAATCTATATCAAGCGTAGTATACGTAGTATTACGTATTGCGATCCAGTATCGGATGTCACATGCAAGGCCTGGGGCTGGAATTGTGTCTGCCCCATACGAAGCACATATCAGATCTCTGGTAACTAGTCTCTATAATCAGATAATCATGACCTGTCATATATATCCCGATGACTGCAGTACATAAGAGTACTAGTTCCGTATCCTACGTGACCATCATCTCCACTATGACTGGAGTGATACTTCCATCTTAACATCACACCCAATACACTACGATTCTCAATATACCCAGAAGAGGCATACACAGAACCGGTTAAAGCCCTGGACGACCAAAACCAAAGTATATTGATTGTCGCAAGTATTAGGGGTGCAAGTCTCAGGTTAAGACCAAATACACCTACCCTGATTCGGACTTCCATAGACACATAGTCGTACTACCAATAGAATTCCGAGGGGTCTATCCAGAGCGAAGCTGTTTCCATACCATCGGTAAACACAACCTCCTATTACACTTGCATGAGTATCCAATACTTAAATATATGGGAACTATGCCGTTATGCTCCCACAACGCGCACAAGTGTAATACTAGTCTATTCCGCATTATCGATGTCCAATCTCGATAATACTACGAGTAGAGATTATTTAATGATTAAACCTTCGTGGATTGATACGGTCTCATATCATCTCAATCTGGTACTAATCATAAGGACCTTTTATCATTTATATATCTTGGTAATCTAATTACAAATGATAAAAGAGCAATTTCCTTTGTCACATAGTTAATTTATACAACAACACCATGATCTGTACAAATAGTGATGCTATGGGTCATAATTGTCCAACAATCTCCCACTTGGCCTATAGCCAATCACTCAAGTGTCCTACACCTGAACTATGTACGGGTCGCTCAAACTTCTGCTAAAAAACTGCTTTCGTCAGCGGATTTACAAAGTTATCATCTGATGCGATTTATTCGATCATCACATTGCCACGATGTATGATCCGAACGAATCAGATGAATAGTTGAAGTATATACTTGGATTGTTGATGAGACCATTAATTCTTTAGCCTATGCTGTAGCCTAGCTCAGCTGCTAACAGAACTTCACCTAATCTTATTAGGATTATTAAGATCCAAATGGCTTCTATTGCTGCCTCAGCTGTAGTAATATTCCGCTTGTGTTGTTTATTTTCGGCAACAGTATCTTGTTTGGAAGATTTCCAGCTCACTATTCTGTTGTTCAAACTATATAGTATCCTTATTACGACTTATAGTCATTTTTATCGGTTAGGAAACTTGCAGCAGTGAACCCAATCACTTCAAGTTCTCCTTCTCCAAAACTTAAGAAAGCATCCTTACTTCATCTAAGATACGTAAGGATGTTCTCAACATCAATCCAGTGACTATCACTTGGATTGGCCTGATTGTGACTCCATATGCTCAAAGCATATGAGACATCAGGTCGCGTACATTTATTTCAATGTACGGGTTCTAGGAGAGTGCCAACAACTTTTAGATCTATCCCAATAGATCTTTATTCCTAGAATAAAGGTTGTCTCTCACAAGTATTCTACGGAGAATTTTTCATGAAAGTCAAGCTTTCACCGATCGTATTATGGGAATGTCATTTCCAAGAAATGATATATCATTTTTTTAGAGGACAGTCACTGTCAGTGCGCTCCCACTAACTTCCTTATATACACAAGAATTATTATCGTTTTGAATTAAATCATATACCATTATGATTACATCAAAATTATAGTTCCAAGAACTCAATGCTTGCTTCAATCCATCAATGGATCGAATTAACTTGCAAACCTTGTTTGCTCGTTTTGGTACGACAAAACCGTTAAGATGTTGTAAACATCCTCCAAAAGGTTTCCGTTTAAGGAAAGAGATTTTGACGTTCAGCTGCCATATTTCATAAATGAAACATGCAACATTAGCAAGCATTATTCAAATGGATTTAACCATGGCAACATGTAAAAGGTTTCGTCGTAATCGACACAATGTTGATAACGATACCTTTTCGCTACAAGCCTAGCTTTGTACGTTGGTATGTTGCTATCCATATATGTCTTCCTTGAAGACTTATATAGTACCAATAGGCACAATGCCTTCCGGTACATCAACCAGTGTCCAAACTTGGTTGATATACATGGAATCCATTTCGAACATCATGGCACTTTGCCATAATAGGGAGTCGATACCTTGTATCACTTGCTCATACGTAGTCAGTTTGTCTTCCTCAATAAGATTGACATCTTTACGAGGTGAGATCATAAACCCATACCTCCCAGGTTATTTTCTGACTCTCTCCGACTTACGCGGTTCTTGTGTATTCGAAGATTGTGGTACAGTTTCATCCTTGATGAACTATTTGTGTTCCATTAGGACTCGGTGCCTGGAATAGTATTACTTCGATTTTCATCGAGTTTTACTTTCCTCCCACTTACCACTGCATATAGGTATTTATTTTAGGAAAACCGCATGGAGAGCAACAATTTACATTGTTCTCTAGTGAGTTGTATAAGTACTATACTTTCGTTACCCTAGGATAACCCACATATTAGGCACTTATCCGATTTGGTTCTAGTTTGGTATCATCCAAACATATGCCTAGCATTCCCAAATCTTCAAGAATGAGAAAACCCAGTTTCTTTCCTGTTCATATCTAATATGAAGTCTGTCTAATAGGTTTTTATGGAACCTTATTCAAAATAAGTGTTGCACTGTTTAATGCGTATCCCTTGAAGGAAAATGGTAGCTCAGAGTGACTCATGATTAACCTTACCATGTCCAACAATATTCGGTTTCTCATTTCGGACACACCGTCAAATTGAGGTGTTCCATTAAGAGTCCACATTGAAAGAATACTATACTCTTTCAAGTAATTGAGAAACTTATTGCTTAAGTATTTTCCTCCATGGTCTAACCGTGACGGTTTAATACTTTAGCCGATCTGTTTGTCTACTTCGTGTCGAAACTCTTTGAATCTATCAAAAGTTTCCGATTCGTGTTTCGAAAGAAACACATAACTATAACGCGATGCCACATCCGTAAAGGTTTCGAAGTATTCATATCCACCTCTAGCCTAGCTAGACATGGCCCCACTCTCTTCACTATGAACGAGGGCTAACAGATCGGTGGCACTTACACTTTTACCAAGTAAAAAGTGTTTTAGGCACTTTGCCTAATAAACTAGATTTGTAGACATCATTTGAATATAATCAAATTTGTCATAGTACCCACTCTTCGAAAGTATGGATATACGAGTCTTGTTTAATGTGTCCCAGACAACAATGCCACAAATAAGTCTCATATGATTAATTCAGTTTGAGCTATTTGTTTGTCATGTTATATGTTTGAGATTCATTTATATTCAAAATATAAATACTGTTATTCACATCTAATGTGCTTATCTCAATATCTTCTTATAAACTGAAACACTTTAATGTTCTAGAATATAAAGGTATACTCGCAACGAGTTATACTCTGATATAGAGATAATGTTTCTAGTCAAACTAGTTACATTTTAATAGTTTCCTAATTTAAGTACACACCCGAAGGGTAGTTCCTAAACTTAGGTTTCTACGGTTAAAACAGCGACTCACGTCCCGTTTCCGATTCGCAGATCAATCTCATCTGAAGTCAGTATCCTGCTAATCAGTAGATTCCGCACATCAGTACATATCTATGTACCACATCTAGTATCAAAATCCAATTTTGAAACTAATAGTGAACATGTTTATGACAAACATACTTGAAGCCGGAGCCTTGCCCCTCTTCACTTCCTTTATGTCTGCCTTGTTCATACGGCGGTCACGCATCCAGTGACCCCGTTTGCCACAGTTTAGGCAGACATCTTGGGATATGTCATTTTATCTTCCTAGAAGACTGTGATGATTTTGCCTTTGCCCCTTTTAGAAGCTCTAGCTCTGCCTCCTAGAGCATAGCCATCAACTCTCCAAGAGTTTACTCTTGGTTCATAATGAACCTGCCCCAGCTTTCGGGTAGAGACTATAAGATCAAATCTTTGGTAGTCTCGGCCACGTAGGTAATGCCCAGCTAACCTAGCTGATCGATGTCAGCAATCATCTGTGACACCTAGTGCTCGACAGATGTACCCTCTGACATACACGAGCTAAAGAGCTTCTTATGCTATTTTGTACTTCTAAGATCTAAGAATAAATCTATGAAGATCTTTAATTTCATCATCAAGGTACAAAGATCTAATCCTTAATTTTGATGACGAAATTAAAGTGTCATTGCGGTAAGCATAATGGATTGAGCACTAAAGTTATCATCACATGAATCTTCCAAAGATCATGTTCTACTATCTGCTCAACTCGGGCTTAGGCCCGAGATGTTACTCTATCAAATAGATTAACTTCTCAGTTTCCAGGACTATCCTGAGGTTTTATTCCCAATTGAAAATTAAAGCCGTTTAAAGAATTTTTACCCAGGTTTATGTTTTAAACGCTAATCTTTCAGATATCTTGATTGCTATAGTCCAACTATACAATCAACGATTTCAGGTACTATTTAATATAATGATTACTATAGTCTAACTATATAATTAACTATAATTTGATTATTTAAATTCAAATATATTGATTACTATAATCCAATTATATAATCAACTATTATTGAAAGTAGTTTGAATACAGTCCAACTGTTTAATTAAAACAATGATTAAATATTAGTCCAACTAATATATTTATTTAAGTATTGACGAAAAATTGAAATGAGCGCGTATTGGCAAGTATCTAAACGAAATTGTAAATTTAATACTTGCCTCCCACTATTTTTCGGTGAGCCTCTAACCCTCTGTTGAGTACTCGGGAAACCTTGTTTCCTAGTGGGCTAGGATCCCATTAAATAACACACAACCTTGACTTTGGCCAACAAATTGTATGATATTTAACTAGGTAGATCTCTAAGATCAATTGGATCTCATCCAATTCCTAGATCAAATAGGTGGACATCCAAGTCCGAAATATATATAAAATATATGCCAATATATCCAATATATTTTCCTAACCTTTTTCCTCTGAATCAACTAAGCCTTGGCTTTGGCACAACAAACTTAATGATTCCAGTTAAGCGGGACCCATTGACCTTGGAAAGCTTCGTAATCGATGTCGATGGACAAGAAGTGATCTTGACTTTGGCCAACAAATCACAACTTGGACAAGACATGCGATATGGAATAAAGCCTTCATGATTCAAACACATCCGCGATAGACAAAGGTCTTGACTTTGGCCAACAAACCAGTGCCAATCTTGGATCTTGAGTAAGAATCACTCAATGGAAATGTAGGACACAGAAACTGGGCGACGCATGCTGTTCTGGGCTCGCGGCCCGATTGGGAGTACGGAGTAGCCCGCGGGGGACTAAACCGGAGAATAATGGAGTCGCCACCCGGTGTGAACCGGGAAAATGATTTAAGGCCGCACTCACCCCTCGCAAGGGAAGACCTCAAACCGTTGGGTTTGAAATGGTCTCTTACTTATGCCACTTGTAATGAAATGATTTGTGCAATAATCTAACCAAGCCTAAGCAACATATATTTCCTAGGATAATTTACTCCTAAGTTCGCATGCATAAATCAAGAGTTCATCTAAGTTTACATGTAACACATTTTGATATTTGCATACAACCTATTTGCATACAATCTATGTCCAAATTTGCATGCATAGAGATAAATTGAAATACGGCAAGCATACAATGTCATAAGCACATTACATTTATGGACACGGAAATGCAAACAAATGGCAGTTGCACAATCATACGTAATAAAGAGAAACAATTAGGTATATAATGCAAAGAAATAACTAAAGAGGCAATTGTACATCAAAATAAATGTGCCATGATGCGATTTGAAAGATAAATAATGGAAGTGAAAGAAAAGAGATGCGACATATGCCCACATCTATATAGGACTTCAAGTGTCCGATTGAACGTATCTCACATTCAATCGAATGCACTTTGTCTGGCGCGGCAAAACGTCGTGGCAAAGGTAGCCCGTAGGCTTTCTATCCCTCAAAGTGGAAGACCTTTAATCCAACTTGATTTGTCCATGCGCGATGCAACATGATGCATGATTATGCAAGAATATGACATACAAAGAAAAGCAAATAACGAAATAAAAGGCGCGGCGAAGTATCGTGGTAAAGGTAGACCGTAGGCTTTTTATCCCTCCAAATAGAGGACCTTTAATCCAACTTACTAAGCCCATGCGCATCACATCATAATGCATATAAAAGTAAAGACAACAATATTGGACTTCGTATCCCCGACTGAACACGTCTTACATTCAACCGAATATACATCATTCGGCGCGACAAAGCATCGTGTTAAAGGCTTTTAACCCCTAGACATGGAGGACCTTTAATCCAACTTTCTAAGCCCATGCGCTAATAACATAATGCATATAAAAATAAAGACAACAATATCGGACTTCGTATACCCGATTGAACGCATCTTACATTCAACTGAATATACATCATCCAACGTGGCAAAACATCGTGGTAAAGGATTTTAACCCCTCGACATGGAGGACCTTTAATCCAACTTACTAAGCCCATGCGCTAATAACATAATGCATATAAAAAATAAAGACAACAATATCGGACTTTGTATACCCGATTGAACACATCTTACATTCAACCAAATATACATCATCCGGCGCGGCAAAGCATCGTTGTAAATGATTTTAACCCCTCGAAATGGAGGACCTTTAATCCAACTTACTAAGCCCATGCGCTTTATCTCATCATTACACAAACAAATAACATGCAGAAATTAAATAACGGATAATAAACAAACAAGACAAAATGAATCGAAATATGTGCCGTTTACTCGAGTGGTACGTGGAGTTGTATCCCAAGTACAGACCGCATTACCGTCCATTCAGATTCGGCTACGGAGTTTACGTTGGGTTTCCATCCTATATACCACAAGAGGCGACACATTTTCCATTTTATTCAAGGGCCACAACACACATCATTCCACAATACTCATGCAAATAATAAAAAATAAAAAAACGAATGAAAATAGATGTAAAAGGTGCCCTCAGGTCTAACCTTTTATGTCGACTCTCGGAAATGCGTTACAAGGCCGTCGGAAGGGCTAACACTCCGCAACTTTTCTGGTTCATTGGTTCACGTCTTTCCTCGCTGTTTCGCTGCTCAAGCTACTGTTTTCACTCCGTTTTACTGCTGTTTCTTGTTGTATTTTCTGGTTACTATTTCGGGGTAATTGGGCTGCTGTTTGGGGGTGATTCGGGGACTGTTTTGGGCAGTTTACAGGACAGTTTCGGGATAGTTTTTGGGTGTAGTTTTGGGCAGTTTGCGGGACAGTTTCGGGACAATTAGGGACTGTTTCTCGGTGATATAAGGATGTCTTGAGGGGGCTGTTTGTTTGTTGTATTATGAGGGGTTGCTTTGTGATTTCTACGTGGGGGTGAGGCAGTGTGTTGGCTTCTTATTTGGTTCGGTGAAGGGCTTAGGGTGCAGGTCAGCGTGAGGGTTGCTGCTGGTCAATGGCTGGTGTGAGGCTGTTTTGAGCTTGTACGTGGCGTGACCAGCGAGGGTCTTTGGTTCTGAGAGTCGGTGAGGGTTGCAGGGTCATGCGTGATGAGGGGTTGCTCACTTTAGGTTTGTTTTATGCGTGCATTGGAGGGTTTGTTTATGGCGTGAGTGGATGGGGTTTTCTCGGCTATTTGTCGCAGTGGGTTGAGCTATATGTGAAGGGGATTTACGTGGACTTAAGGCTGTGGCTGATGCGTTGAGGCAAGGGTTACGTGAGGGCAATTTGGTGTGAGTGTCTTGGCGTTTATTGATGAGTTGAAGGGCTGGTCAGGTTTTGTAACGTGTGTGGCTGAGGGAGATGAGAGATTGAAGCCGAGAGTTTAAGGTTTGTTTGTTGAGAGAGGCGAGAGAGATAGCTGATGAGTGTTTAGGGTTTTTTTGTTCTCTTTGTGAGTGCCGTGAATAGTCCCCCCTTAGGGTTGCATTAGTGTTATGTTTTATAGTTACAAGCTATGGTTAAGCATGGGTTGTGTATGAGATTTTATATAAGGAAACAAATCATGCAAAAATGGATAGATTTAATTCAATTATTTAAGGAAAGGATAATTGTATTTTGGGTGGGTAATATATTAAATTGGTGAGTGATTTATGTAAATTAGGAAGTGATTTATTTAAATTAGGAATTTAATTTAATTAGATTTTAATTGGATTTAATTTAATTTAATTTAATTTAATTTGTGACATTTATATATGTTTTAATTATTTCTTGGATTGGGCTTGGGTGAGATGGGCTTGGTGTGTGTCTTGTGGGGGTTTGGGCTGAGGATGTGTTTTAATAAAGGAGGTCCAACAAGCGAAACCGAAGCAAATCCAGCGAATTAAATCCGACAGTGTGTCAATTCTTGACTCTTCCTTTCCGACGTCCGTTTCCCACGGCTTCCGCAACTTAAAAGGTAGTGCCTCCATACGAGACTCATCATAGGGACTTATATGCAAAAATACAGTGCTTACAGGAAGGAAAACGCTTAATATGTGTTGAGAGTTTTTCGCGTAATTGGCAACGAATTAATTATCTTTGTTAAGGTCTCATCATACACCCTTAAACATGCATTCTAAAAACATAATAAGACGCGTAAATAAATTAATAATGATATGCGGATGTATATTTAAAACACTTTGTTCTTAGAACAAATCTCTCATTTTCCTCTCTCCCGCTAGCACAAAACTTACTTCTACCTAATTACATAACACTTCTAAAGAAACCTCATTTACATTGAGGGGAATAAGTGAGAAGATAAATACAAAGAGTCAAGAGGTAATAGGCTGGACTCGCAGGTCCAATTTAATAAATTCTAAATTTATTACAACAATTTCCAAAATTACCCTCACCCATCTAATATCCATCTGATATACATTATTCATACATCACATCCATGTATTCACATAAAGCATGTTATCAATCAATCTAATCCAATTAATTAATCTGAAATTAATTACCATCCAATGTTCAAACAACGATTTGATTTGCGCGAGTCCAACTCGTTTTAAGAATAAGTACTCAAAGTACGAATTCTTGAATTATATCAAACTACAATATTAAATCCAATTTAATTTGTATTCAATAATAATTCATTATTTATTTCCAAATTAAATAATTACACCTTTTAATGAGCCTTTTGCGACTTAGATTCTAAATCTAATCTTTACGGGTCTCAAAGCCCAATTAACATCCAATGTCAATTTAATTAAAGTCCAATGGGCTTTCAATTAATTTCTTAAGGCATGGACTTTGGTCAATATGGTTCAAACCCAAATACCAAAGCCCAATTAAGGAATCACCCTTATTTGCCAAAAATCAATTTAGGCCCATTAGGCCCAATTAAAATTTTAAAGGTCCATTTAATTATATTTGGACTTTATGGATATGGTTTTGGGCCCAATTGGATCCAACCAATTAACCTAAACCAAACTTGGCCCAACCAAGCCCATTAAGCCCAAATACAACTTTATAAGCCCAATTCCAAATTAAGCCCAATTAATTTAAATCACAAAATTCCAAATTTCACAATTAAATTAATCTAAGTGTATAGCCATGATTAATTAACCAAATTAACATTTCCAAAATACCAATTTATATAATTAATCAAGCTTATTATCATCAACACATGTCCAACACAATTGAATCAAAAAATCAATTCATTTTCCATGCTTCAACTCACGGCAATTAGGGTATTTATGTCCGATTTCGATTTTAATCCAATTAAATCCTAAATCAACATTTCCCAAGTCTTTCAAACTCATCCAATGATTCAAAAAACAAAATTACCATGACATTAGGGCAATAGCAACTTTTGGCCAAGCCTACTAATTAGGGAAAATTTGATCCAATTAAATTTTCATCAAATTGACCATGCATAACACTATGTTATCATCATTCAAGCATATTCAAACAATCAATTTCATCCAAACATGCTCAAATCAATTTTACCCAATTTTACCCTAAATCCAATTTCATGCTTAAATAAGGCTCTTGATACCATTGTTGGGTTTCTACTATAGTCCCAAGATCATTCAAACAATGAAATCAATGTGAACACAATAAAGAAGTATGGCAGAATCATACTTACAATGAGCGGATGTTGAAGACGATGAACATAAAAACTTTTCCTCATGCCTTGAAGCTCTCGGCAATGTCCAAAAATTTGTGCTCCAATTTTCGGTCACCCTCCATGTGTGTTCTCCAAGTTCCAAGCTTTGTAAATGAGATTCCATGCTCAAGGGTTTGTTTCCCTATCACCTTTGGATGACTCTTTATGTGCTAGCATAAAAAAAAGTTGCCACAAATCTTCGTTGTTCCTTCCTCCAACTCTCGGCATTGAGAGGAAAATAAGAGAGAAAATGGCCCATTGGCCGAATGTGAGAGAGAGAGGGAGGGAATGAGTTGGTTGAAGTATATATGGTTTTCCAAAAACTAATACCAAAATTCAAATCCAAAAAGTACAAGGCAATAAAGCCTTCAACCACCCCCATCAATCACAAGTGACTAACATCACATCACTCAAAGTGACAAGACATCCATCACTTGATTGACAAAAGATGTGATGCGTGATGTGACTTATGGGCCGCACTTGAATTCGAAATGCGAGTGGGCCCGCAAACACTCCCGGGCTCGGGTTCGCTAATTCCGAATTAACGAATTTTCCGTTGCGACGTAATTAAATCAAATTTAATTAAATAATTATGCATAGCAAAATTACAATTCATGTCGCTAGCGAATTAATTCTAAATTAACTCGTTCGCCCGAATTCGAAATCTAATTTTAATTCCGCGTCGAAATCAAATTTCGTATAATATATCGAATATATTATTTTATCGATTAATTCCAAATTAATCGTTCTCTCTCTTTAAATAATATTTTATCCCAGATAAAATATCTCTGTAATTAATCACAAATTAATTTTCTCTCTCTATCGATTAATCCCAGATTAATAATGTGCGAGTCATACGTCATCGGTGAATCTTCGGGAAGTGACCCATGAGATCCTCGGATATGTTGGCAGTAAATCTGATCGTCAGACTATCCGAACACGTACGTACCTAGTACTACATTTTTACCGATTTAAAAGATATGGCTGGCTTCTAGCAAAGCACCGTGCCTACCCAATTCTCCAGAAATATTCTTAAAGGAATATGTAATATATATCAGGCGTAGTATACGTAGTATTGCGTATTGCGATCCATTATCGGATGTCACATGCAAGGCCTGGGGCTGGAATTGTGTCTGCCCCGTATGAAGCACATATCGGATCTCTGGTAACTAGTCTCTATAATCGGATAATCATGACCTTGTCATATTATCCCGATGACTGCAGTACATAAAAGTACTAGTTCCGTATCCTACGTGACCATCATCTCCACTATGACTGGAGTGATACTTCCATCTTAACATCACACCTAATACACTACGATTCTCAATATACCCAGAAGAGGCGTACACAGAACCGGTTAAAGCCCTGGACGACCAAAACCAAAGTATATTGATTGTCGCAAGTATTAGCGGTGCAAGTCTCAGGTTAAGACCAAATACACCTACCCTGATTCGGACTTGCATAGACACATAGTCATACTACCAATGGAATTCCGATGGGTCTATCCAGAGCGAAGCTGTTTCCGTACCATCGGTAAACACAACCTCCTATTACACTTGCATAAGTATCCAATACTTAAATATATGAGAACTATGTCGTTATGCTCCCACAACTCGCACAAGTGTAATACTAGTCTATTCCGCATTATCGATGTCCAATCTCAATAATACTACGACTAAGGATTATTTAATGATTAAACCTTCGTGGATTTATATTGTCTCATATCATCTCAATCTGATACTAATCATAAGGACCTTTTATCATTTATATATCTTGGTAATCTAATTACAAATGATAAGAGCAATTTCCTTTGTCACATAGTTAATTTGTACAACAACACCATGATCTGTACAAATAGTGATGCTATGGGTTATAATTGTCCAACATTCATGCAATATGAAAGCAACATGATTAGTTGCTCCATTATCAAGCCACCGAGAACTGGATGTGACATTAACATAATTGGATTCACATATAATAAAAACAAAGAGTTATTTGCATACCCATGTTTCTCAAACCAAACTTTATACTTGGAACACTTGACATCTTATGCCCTTTTTTTTTACAAAAGAAACATTTAAGTTATTTCTTGAAGAAACCTTTAGTACCACCCACGACACTTTTTTGATCAGTTTTATTGTAATTCTAAACATTACCAAAAGCTGAAAATTTATATTTCTTACCTTTCTTGTGAGGCTTTAAAACAAGGAGAGCTACATCTATATGCCCTGCCTTGAGTTTCTCTTCCTCAGCAACACATATGGCAATGGAATCATTAACATTCCAAGGTTCTTCCCTCGAATTGTAAGTTGTTACAATTGTACCAAACTCTAGAGGCATAATATTCAATGCTTGATGGACACAATTGTACCAAACTCTAGAGGCATAGTATTCAATGCTTGATGGACAATGCAAGCATCGGAAAGAACTATGTTAAGATTTTTCAGCTTGTTTTGAATATGGACCATCATCAAAATGTACTCTCTAACACCTCCATTACCATTATACTTCATTGAGTATAATTGCTTCATAATGGTTCAAATTTCTGCATTGATTAAGACTTTGTATCTTTTAGATACAACTGTCATGAAATCTTATGCTATAGTGGTTTCTGGAAGATCACTTAGCAAATGCTCAAGAATGGATCTATTTATAGTCAAATAGAACATGCGATTTGACTTATGCCATGTTATATGCAGCTGCTTATCCATATTAGTACCAGAACTATTAATATCAGATGACTTAGGAGTAGTTATAGCAAGCTCAATATCTGCTAATTCCAAAGCCAATTGCACATCTCTCTTCCACACTTTAAAATTGGAGCTAATTAACATCTCTATAGTCACAGTGTCGTTGTTAACTGAAAATATGACTGAAAAATAAATAACAAAGCAATTCTATAGTTTTAGCACAACACTAGATAATAAATAATACTTCAAGTCATAAAAGAGTATTATATCAAGAATTTTAGCACATCACTATATAAACACCTTTGGGCAGAATATACAATATGTAATTAAAAATTCTTCACATAAGACGATTCATAAACTTATCAAATTCTCGTAAGTTTACCACCTTTGGGTGAACAAACCACTCAAAATAGTCCATTCCCAACCATATGTCTAATATGTAGCATTTCTAAAATTTAACATATAATCAACATCTTTGGACAGAAGACTGCACATCAAAAATAGAAACATCTCTAAAACATGCGAGACTATCATCACTTAAAAGATTCAGTGAAAATGTCACTTTGGCGGTTGTAGTTTCACTAAACTCATAAGCAATTCTCACATCGGGATACACTTTATATTATCTTGAAAAACAACTTTAATAATGTAATTTTATTCTTTATAGACAATGGGCTGAATTGTCCATAAAATTATATTTTTGAATATTGTGACATAATTTATGAGATAAATTAATTCTTTATATTTATCTTTGTGTAACAAAAAATTAATTGTATTAAAATTTTTCTTTATGAAAGACAATTAATTCTCTCTAACAAATGATAAAATTTTTTTATACCCATGTATAAATAATACTTTATGAGATAATACTTTATCTCTTAAATTATCATAAATAATTATTTATGACTTTATATTTTAATTTTGGGATAAAATCGAAGTTAAAATGAAATTCATGGATCAAATTATAATAATTGGGGCTGGTGAAATTAACCACAAAGGGCTGCACGCGTGGAACCACGCCCCCGACAGCTTCTGGAGAGAAACCGTCGGCAGCTCAACCTTTTTAGAGTCATTTCATATTTTTTTAATGCTTTCTTTGACTCTTCAACAATAGCTTTTCTTGAGGGATCATTTTTTGACTATGGACATGGAGGAAATCACTAGGATTCCTTTGCCGAGACAGAGTATAGAGGACAAACTTTGTTGGCATTATGAAAAGAGAGGAGTTTTTATAGTCAAGAGTGCTTATCACTTGGGAGTGCAGTTGATGGAAGTGATGGAAGCGACGAGTTCAAATGAGAATTATGGTTTATGAAACAAGATGTGAGGCCTTGATGTGCTAGGAAAAATCAAAATTTTTGTATGGAGAGCATGCATGGACCTATTGCCATATGCTTCCAAACTAAAGATGAGAAAGATTAATGTCCATAATCTCTGCCCAAGATGTTTAAAGGAGGAAGAGACTTCCTGTCATGCAATCTTTAGATGCCAAACATCTAAGGCTTGCTGGAGCAAAACAAGTAGCTACGAGATATTTAGAAGCTTTCAATGAGAGGATATTGGGGTTTTCTTGAGGATGTGTTGGAGGTCCCTATCAAAGAATGAGATGAACCTTGTTGTGACTATAATGTGGAGTTGTTGGGGAGCTCGAAATCAGTTCATTTTTCAAAATGTTAAGATTGTACCAAACAGAATCCTTAGTAATGCGTAAGCTCTTCTTTGTTCCTCTGAAATGGTGTGTCAGTCGGCTGAGTTTCTTGATAATAATAAGCCTATCTCAGTTGATCAAGAGCTGTTTCATCCCCACACTCACTGCTATAGAGCCCAGGTTGATGGCTCTTTAAAAATGGATGGATACCATGGAGGTGTTGGGGTGATAATCAAGGACAGTGAAGGAAGGGCGAATGTGGTAGCTGTAAAGCAAAGCTCGAATAGTTCTGATATTGAACAGGTGGAAGCTGAAGCCATTTTGTTAGGGATTTATGCTGCGATTGAGGCTAAGGCTTTGCCTATAGTCATTGAGTCGGATGCGTTGAATGTGGTTAATTTGATACTTGGCAAATCGAATACAGCCAAAGAAATTGCTTGGGTGATTAGAGATATCCAAGAAGTGATTGCTTGTTCGAACCAGATATTGGTTCAGTTAGACCCAGAGTCTGTATCGCAATTGCGCATAATCTAGCTAGGCTTGCTTTTTCAAGCAAATTTTGTGGCATTTGGAAGGAAGTCTTCCCTCCTTTTGTATCTTCTCTTTTCTAGTTATAAATGACTTTCATTTTCAAAAAAAAAAAAAAAAAAAAAAATAGCTTTTCATAATAATGCAATTGCTTATTAATACACATTAAATATTCGGCTACTCAATTTTAGATCCATACTTCTTTTCACTAAATTTCAGTACTTTATAAATACCAAAACTCACAGATTTAATTAATATTTAATTCAATAAACTTTATTTGCTTAAAATTGGATCAATTAATAAAAATCATTAACAGATCAAGATAAATATGGATTCAATAAAAAAAAAAATTCATCCGAAAAATTTATCAGATTTTTCTTAATTTTATGAAAAATTCATTGATTCTAAAATTGTGTTCCTGTTCTGATACCACATATTATGATTTATTTTGCAACAGTACTTTTATCACAAGAGCTTAGAATACAAATTAAATAATTATTCGGATGATTCAGAGAGCGTACCTGATTTAGAATCCATAAATGCAATAATTTTTGACAGATCTGTTGAATGATTTGTACCGAAGAGATCAATTTATATTCTCATCTTCTTAATGATGAGAAGCTTACCCTCCGTTATTAAACTTCCTTATTTTCTTTATGCCTTAACCTGACTCTCTCTCTCTTATTATTTTCTTTCTCTCGGCAATTCAGAAGCCACTGTATTTTTACACCTCTGCATGCTTCATATATTTGAGCATGAGATGTGAAGCTTATTAAGCAAGCTTCACATCGCATCTAAATATATAAGTTCTATCCTTTAATAATGATAATTATAACAGGAGAGAGAGAATCATATTTAATTAAATAAATAAAAGAAGTTTATTGAGTAAGTTATTATAGGAGAGCGAAAATGAGACCTTAGCTCACTAATATATGGAGTGTAATGGACTCACCCATCAAAAGACCATAACATCTCCAAAGCCCGCTCTAATTTTCACACATCAATTAATATAAAGTACAGCCCACTTTATTAGATATTAAAATTGAGCTTCACGATTTCTATTACAAAACCAATTAACTTAGCGTTTTATTAAAACCTATATCACAATTAATAAAAAACCCATAATAATATTATTACGGTCATGAAACTCTATTTATTCTGATATCGTATTCAGTCTATAAATTAATTAATAGGTAGAACTCATGCCGTCTTGTAACGAGATGCACACATATGGTGCCACCATTAACCTGCACCCCATATGAGTGTTTTATTTAACCCTCCATTTTACTAACAGTAACACAATAACCAAAAACATTGGTGACCAAGCCCCCATGTTATCGTCGTCGATGAATAAAAATAAAACAGGTGCATATGAATCATGTCGCATGATAGAAATGCGAAGCAGGATAAGCACCTCCTATTGGTATTTCAGTAATAAAACTTGTAAACCACTTTTATGGCAGCAAAATTTTGAAATATAGTGCAAGAGAGTTCACCAATTTAGGTTTATTAATTTTGTGCCAAAAACTCAAATGATAATTGCACATTTCTTCATCATGATAGCGGCCAGTTGCTTCCATTTGTAGTTTGTGCGCTTGGCTGCTTTTATATATAACTTGGAAAGTATGCTTGTGGATACTGGGGAGAGATTTAAAAAACAAAGAAAACAGATAAGGATAATTATTTTTGTAAACTATTAAGGTATATCTATAATATATAAGTTCTTTTAAAGCAATTGTTTGAAGGGGTGAGAAATTTACCTTCAACAATTGTAATCAAGGAGTTTTCAGTCGTCATTGTGTACCTTCAAGACACTCCCAACACCCAAATTAGATGATGTCCGAAAGGTAGTAGAAGATCCTCCCTTCTTATTTTCTATGAACAATATTGACGGTTGTTTTTTGTTTCAGGAGTAATTCGGAAAAAATCACTCCTTGAGCAAACCTCCCACAAGCAATGAATTTGTTTGGTTTTTTGGGAACCAAATGCAAACTTAGCAGGCAGAAAGAAAACACACAGACAAACAAAGGATTTAACGTGGTTCGGCGGAAGAGATCCAACCTACATCCACAGACACAAGGGAAAATGAAGCTTTTATTACTGGCTCGGGTCTGACCGACCTCTTTTCTTTCTCTAGCTTAGGATTCTTTCCTCTCTATTACAAGTTACAAGTGCTTGTGAACAAAATTTTATCAACCCTCTACAATGAACTCTCAACCCCTTTATATACTAAGACAAAATACATTGTTTCGCTAACTTCGTGACGTCACCCACGTTGCTAAGCCATTATTGTCTAGGCTCTCTTCCCCAATTACCCTATAGATAATAGACCAGCCGCCAGACACCTCTACAACCTGCCATCTGAACTTCATTAAATTATTTATTCTTGGTAACTGTTACAAGCTATTCTCATGTGCCAACCGGTATTCCAACCATTCCCTAACAAAGCGTGTGTCAGTCAGTAAACTTGTAGTCCTGCTCCGTTTCATCAGCCCTGGCCTACCTCTAGCCCATCAGACCTTAGTAAACCCGAATTTCCTTTTAGGGCTTATGTCATCTAGACTTGAACTTAATGCCATTACTCAGACCTACTTCATCGGGTCAGCAGGTTGAGATGATTGACTGTAAACTGAAATGATCGACCAGTTCCATCAGGTCGGGTCAGTGCTGAGACATCTTCCATAAACATCTTTCCACCTCGGGTCGGGCATAATGTGTAAACTAATTCTGGTATTCTTGTCGGGCAGGATGCATATGCCACTTGGGTCTGGGCCCATTTTCCAGGAAGTGGAAATATTTTCTTTTATACCATTCTTCATACTTCAGCTCTTCTTTGGTCAAGAAATCACCGTCAACATCTGTCCTCTGGTTCTCGATATCAACGAGTCTACGAGTTGGTGCTGGAAACTATAAAATAAAAGTGATGTGGATTACCCCCATTCCTCGGGTCTGGATCTTGCTATCAATCAAACCGCACCCTCCTCAGGTCAGGACCTTGCATACGGTCGAGGGGTTATGTCTTGGTGACGGTTGCTTCACTGAATGCTTTTCTCGGGCTTTTAAACCATCCTTTGGGAATCGTGTTACCATCATTGCCTTTTTTTAATGCCTGTCACATCACTCTAGGGTTTCATCTATTTTGTCTCCCCGAGACGCCAAATGTCTCGCTCCCTTGGCTTGCGCGCCAAAACTAAATGTAATTGGATAGTGACTGAACAATCGTTCCAATCTCATACCTCTACTTGAAATTCAACTAAAGAGACCTTTTGCCATACGTGGCATTGATCCTGGCTACTAGCCTTGATTTAAAGGTCAGGATAAACCCGAGCCGACTATTTAAAGGTCGACGTACACCATTTTCCTCTTTTCATAACTTTGTAACGACCGATAGTCTCTACTACGGTTACATTGTAGTACTATGGTATTATAGGATAAAGATAACATAATGTAAATCATGTTGGGACACAAATACACTCATGGAATGACTTTTGGAATAATTGATTTATTTCCCGAAAGTCCGATACGAAACTGTACAATGTACCACTCAGGATAGCCTGTAGTATTTTGGCCATAATTTTCTCTGAAGAACTCCGAGTTTTATGAATTTTATATCGTTGGAAAGCTGAGAGCGAGACCTACAACTTCCGCATTGACCATTTTTCCAAATACGGAACCGAAATAAGTCAAAAATACAGATAAAATATTTAGATGAATAGTACTGGAGGGCATTCTAGAAAATTCTAAAAGTTTCTACAAAATTCTACCCTTTTCTAATTTTTTTAAATGCCAAGTATAAAAATGAAATACTATTCATGAATCCCCAAATGAGAAAAAGAGAAAGCAAGAAACGTAGAAGAAGGAAAGAAGAAGAAGAATAAAAAAGAGAAAAAGATAAGAAATGAGAGAAAAATGGAGAAGATGAAGCAAGGAAGAGCATTGGCCTCCTTGGAAGGCTTGAAGAATGAAGAAAAATCAAAAGAAAGAGGTAAGAAATCCATGACCCAAATTGTGAAATTTTAAGTTTTGATGATTTGATACTTATTAAGTGTTGTGAACTTCGGTGTGATGATGATTGTGTGATTTTTGGTATTAAGACAATGAGAATTTTGAAAAACCCCAACTTGTAAGTTTTGGGGTATAATTATATGAGGTATATGAAATAGATTAGAAGTTGGTTGTTGATGAGATTATCGTTTAGTTTATGTGAAATTGAGTGTAATATGATGTATTGAGCATCGGTTTTTAGTATGGGAATGTTAGTGATTACATTTGGGTGAGTTAAATTGAAGAAGAAAAAGTAGAATCCTGGAAAACTGATTCGCATCGCGACGCTAAAGGGTTGTGCGTCGCGACGCGGAAGGGAAAAATGATGGCACGTCTCTGGTCGTTGCGCGTCACGACGCGCAAGGATTTGCATTGCGACGCGTGGCAAAACTCATTCCCAAAACAGTTCTAAACCATCCCAGATCCACCTTAGCGTATTATAGACCACCTTTAGGGTCTCGTATCAGTTCGTATGCATACATTTCATCTTATTCCAAGCATGATATACCAAGTGACGATATCGCAGGCTTGAATTGAGAAAATTTAGCCTAATTCCAAAATCCATCTCGTGGTTTGTAGCCTAACCGAGTTACCATTTATAGACCATTGCAGGAATTGCACTTCCCATCGACGAAGCAATATAGCACCAACCAGATTCCTATCAGTGAGTGGACACTACCCTTTTTAAATTGACTTTCATTTGGTTATTTTTATATCAGACTTATTTTTACGCTTTAGGACGTTTGATTATTTTATTAAAATTATTTCATAAAAATTTATGATTTAAGTTATATTTGAGAAAAAAATATTTTCAGTATATGATTTATGTTTTTCGAGGCATGGGGAAAAACCTACCCCAATATGTAACTTTATTCAGTTATGGAATTGACGAATAGCACATGTGTACATGTAGAGGACTGAGAGGACGGCGATACGTAACGCCTCCAAATCCTAGTTCAGGACTAGGGATAACATATGCCCATAGATCCTAGTTTCAGAGTTTGGAGGGTAGCATAGATCCGCACCCCCAGTTCTAGTTCAGTGGCTTAGGGGACGACGATACGTAACGCCCCAAGATCACTAGTTTCAGGGACAATAGTGGCATGCTTTGGGGGACGGCGATACGTAACGCCCCATATGTCAAGTTTTTTTCAGAGACATCAGTTTTCAGAGATCCGATTTTCAGAAAAAAACATTTTTTCAGATACAAGTTTTCAGAACCAGATTTTCAAAGAAAATTTGAGTTAATCTTTATAGAAAAGTTCAGATGATGAGATTTTTCAGAAATAAGTTCAAAGTTTTCAAACAGAAAGATAGTTTTCTTATGAAGCTATTTCATGAATTTTCGGTTTTAGAACCAAATATTTTATAACTGTATTTTAGTTTTTCGTCCACTCACTGAGATCGTACAACGATCTAACCCCCCACTCCCGGTTTCCTTATTTTGCAGGTATTCTCGGAGGACGAGCTAGGGAAGACGGATAGTGATGCAATCACTAGGGTATGAGGTCCATCGGTTCAAGTCAGAAAGAGTGAGAGTCAATCAGAGTCAAGTAAAAGTTAATGTATTAGTCTTTGATTTTGAGGTAGTCATTGTAAAAATGTGTTATTAAGTTTTCAGTTTCAGATTTTGAGTTTGTATGATAAGATATTGAACTTGGGCTACGGTCTCACACATGAAATATCTAATTAGAGAAAAAAGTATTAGAAATTGTTTATGGTTGAAGAGTTAGAGGCTCAGGGGAATAATACGGCCTATTCACTGCCAGTAGCATCTTCCGGATTGGGGATGTTACAAAAATGGTATCAGAGAATGGTCTAGGGAGTCAGTGACTGCAGTGGGCAAAGTGATGGGGCATGGTATACGCAGTATGTCCGGGATACCCGTATACGAGGCACTACCTCTCCAGTATCCGATCCTCGAGTACGTCCTCAAGATCCATAGACAGGTTAGTAAGCTTTCATAGATTATTCGAATAATATTCCTTATGAGAACAACTACGCTCTAGACCCAAGTTGAGAATTTCCTTGTAGTATCATGGTCTATCACCAGAAATTCAGAACAAGCTATAAAACTAAATAGTAATCTAAGAATCGTTACCCTAGAGAGTAGGAAGAAAGGTCTATAAGAAAAGTAAAAGGGGACGAACAGATGATTAGAGTAACCAAATAATAGAAGAATCAGATACAAAAAGTTAGATAGCAAAAGATAATATCAGAATTTGTACTAAAGAAGAGTATGGCAAGCCTAGATAAGAGTAAAATGCCGAGTAGATCTAAGCAAAGTTTTTTTCCCCAAGCAAGATTTTTTTCCTCATCGGAAAATTCTTCCAAGCATATTCAATAGCTCATGAGCACCTCGTATAGATAGCGAGTTCCCCGAATAAACAAGGATAGCCATAAGGCAGAAGAAGCAAGAAATCATGGATAGTCATTGAGGCTTCTAATAGATGTGAGATGCCATGACAATACATAGATTCCAGATTCTTCAAACCCAGGCCCACAGGCAAATAAGGTGAATGACATCAAAAAAATTACTAGTTGCCCTAACCAAACAATCCGATGGAGACAAGACCTAAAGCTATCTAGTTTACCACTACTTAGTGATACCAGTTAAGAAAGTTGATGTAGGCATTGCATTTTCGCATGTGAAACCCGATGATGAGTCTCATTTGGAGGCACTACCTTTTGAGTCACGAAAGCCGCGGGAAACGGATATCGGAAGGGGAAATTCAGAATAAACAAGCTCACTGTCTTCGTTAGTGCTGCGTTCGTTACTTCTTCGTTCGAACGGAAAACAGATTGCGGGTGTTTGTGTCGCGTTCGAGGAAGCGTTCGAACGGTGTCGGTAATTCTGGTTTTGCTGCTAGCCTCACACCCAGCCCATTTAGCTCCCCAAAGCCCATAAAACACATCCCAAATTAAATAAATAAATATTAATTTAAACATTAAACATTAAATAAAATATTTAAACCATTTACCAATTAAATAAAATATTTACCTAACTTAAACTAAAATAATGCCTAATTTAAATAATTTGAATATATTATATACTAAAACTAAAAAGAAGATATGCCTAATTAAAATCAATCCTAACCAATTAAAGCCAATCATATATTTGACTTCCTAATCTAATAAGATAATTACCAATCTAAAATATTTGTATTCCTAAACCAACACAAATTAAATATTACAACTTCCTAATTTAAAATATTTTGTCCCCCCTCAATCTTGTGTATGCCTTTCTTGGAAATCCTAATTGAATACTAAAATCCTTTCCTTGTGAGACAAGGGCAACCCCTAGCTCTCTTCTATATAAACATGCACTAACCTAGCCACTTTTTCTCTAGACTCTCTAATGCACACCTAAGACAAAAAAGAAAAAAAAAACACTTGACATATACACAAAAAGAGAACAAAAGAGCCCCAACCACCTCCTCCATAGCCGAATCCACCACAAGTAACCACCCTCACATCACCGAAACTACAAGCACCAAAACAACCCCTAATCACCACCGAAAATCAACCCCTCTAAACCTCCATACATCACCGAAAATCACATAAACACAGCAGCCTAAATCACTCCCAAAACAGTCCCTAAAATCCTTTAAAACAGTAACATAAAATACACTTACAATCCTTGAAATAACCACACAGAACAGTCCACCAAGAACACCAAAACAGTCCCTAAAATCCCTTAAAACAGTAACATAAAATACACTTACAATCCTTGAAATAACCACACAGAACAGTCCACCAAGAACACCAAAACAGTCCACAAACAGTAAGCAGAGGACACAGAGGAAACGGCAGCAAAACCACAAGGAAACAGCAGAAAAACGGAGTCGGAACAGTAGCTTGAGCGGCCGAACAGCGAAGGAAGAGGCAAACCAGTGAACCAGAAAAGTTGCGGAGCTTTACCCCCTTCCGATTTTCGTGAAACGCGAGTCCGAGAGACAGCTTAAAAGGTTAGACCTGAGGGTATCTTTCACACTTATTCTTATTTAATTTCTGGTCATTTATTTTGATTATATTTTCAGTACTTGCGGCATTTGTTGTGTGTATGATGTGTGTTGTGGGTATTGGATGAATGGAAGAGTGTTGTCTCTTGTGGTATATAGGATGGAAACCCAGACGTAAATTCCATAGCCGAATCCGAATGGACGGTAGTGCGGTCTGTACATGGGACACAACTCCACGTACCACTTGAGTAAACGGCACCTTCTCTTGTGTTGTGTTGCTTTGGTTTATTTATTTCTTGTCATTTAAATTCTGTATGTTGCTTATTCCCGTATGATATGATCGAGTGCATGGGCTTAGTAAGTGCGATGAAAGGTTCCCTAATTGGAGGGGTTAAAATCCTTCACCACGACGTTTTGCCGCACCGATTGATGTGTGTTCGGTTGAATGCGAGATACGTTCAATCGAGCATACCTAGTTTGATATGATTGTCTTTATTTTCGTATGCATGATTCAACCGAGCGCATGGGTTTAGTAAGTGCGATGTGAGATCCCCTATGGGGAGGGGCTAAAGCCCTTTACCACGATGCTTTGCCGCGCCGGTTGATGTGTGTTCGGTTAGATACAAGATACGTTCAATCGGGCACACTATGTTTAATATCATTGCTTTTAATTCTTTGTATGCATGATTCAGTCGAGCGCATGGGCTTAGTATGTTGGTCTAAAGGTCCTCTCTTTGAGAGATCAAGAGCCCCAAAAGGCCACCTTTACGACAGTACTTCACCGCGCCCCTTTATTTGTCGTTTATGTATTGCGTCACATTTCATGCATCAGGTCTGTTCCCGTTCGAACGCGTTTACAACGCAACTCGAACGCGCATGTATTTTGCCTTGTCATGCATCAGGTCTTATTTATGTTCGAACGCGTTCACGAACGCCACACGAACGTGATTATTCTCTTTCATTTCCGTTCGAACGCGTTCACAAACGCCATACGAACGAGAGCATTCTGTTTCATTTCTGTTCGAACGCGTTAACAAACGCCATACGAACGAGAGCATTCTGTTCCATTTCTGTTCGAACGCGTTATCAAACGCCATACGAACGCGAACCTTCTGTTTACCGTTCGAACGCGTTTACAAACGCTACACGAACGCGCACCCACTGAACTGAGTCCTCTTCATTAGATTTCATGCATAGTTTTCCTAGTAGCTATCTCCACATGTATAAATACAAATATGTTAATGTATTACAATTCATATGCTTATGTCATGATAACATTTGAGTATTATTTCTTGCGGTATATCGGATGGAAACCCAGACGTAAATTCCGTAGCCGATTCCGAATGGACGGTAGTGCGGTCTGTACTTGGGATACAATTCCACGTACCGCTTGGAAAAGTGCCCATATGTGTGCTTGTATGGTTAATATGTGTGCTTGTGTTTTCCTGAATGTGATATGCAAATGAAGTTGTATGTTCGTTGCTATTTTGATATATGTTAATCATGCAATTTTAAATGTGAGATATATGTGAAATGTGTACATAAGTTTTATTTTGCATATGAGAATTTAGAAGCATGAAACTCTTGGAAATAAGTGTTACTTAAGCTTGATTAAATTATTACATAAATCCTTTCATTACAAGTGACATAAGTAAGGGACCATTCCGAACCCAACGGTTTGAGGTCTTCCCTTGCGAGGGGTGAGTACGGCCTTAAATCTTTGTCCCGGTTCACACCGGGTGGCGACTCCATGTTATTTAGTACTTCCCAACTAGGTCGCGAGCCTAGGAACGGCGTCGCCCAGGTTCTGTTGTCCACAGTCGCCCTGATGAAATCTAGCTTATACCTACCTTACATGAGAAATAGACTTTACCAGGACACAGAGTACCAGAACAAGGATACCGGAACTCATCAAACATAAGATGTTTTACCTAGTCTATACCAGCACAGATATAGAAGACCGTAAGAAGCCGATGAGAGTTATTTTAATAAATGAAGGACCTTGGAGGCCAGATTAGTCAGAAAAAGATTAAGGAAGTTTTCAAGGATGTAAAGAAGAGAACCCGATATAGCTTAAAGATCTAGACAAGACAGTAAAAGGTTTACAGTACTAGTAGAAGTCCACATAATAGATTAAACTCAGCAGAACCTACAAAGCAGCCCAAAGCCAATAGAAAACCATGGAAGTCAAAAGAATAGACCCGTAAAATTGGAGATATTTAGGAGTGACAAAAGTATTAGTATGGACAGTAGAACAAGATGCCATAGCTGCGACTTATAGCAAAGAGCATAGACCAAAGATCTAGGAAATAGTCAGAAGAATGAATCACCACTAGCCTCAATTGTTTGGTGTAGAGCCAAATAGATTGGATCGTAAAACAGTAAGAAGGAAAACAGAAGTGTCAAGAAGATTCAATATGTATAGAGACATGGGTAATGTAGCCTGGAGATTGTAAGAATGAGTGAAGACTCTAACCAAGCCAGTAAGCTTATACCCACCCCTCAACTTAGAGCCCAGTAAAGAGAATAACTAGTAAAGTAGAGTAATGGATAGATTAGACGAATAGGGAGATGGTCATACTGCCAAATCGATCATCCTAAATGAAACATAGAAAAGAAACATGAAATAGAATAGTTTGAAGCTACAACAAGTTAAGCTAAGTCTAGAAGCTATCGTTGAATTAAGGAACCCTTAAAGAAGTAAAGACTTAGGAGTATTAAGGGACCAGAAAGAGCGACTCTCAAGAGTATAGAATATGAGTCATAAGAGTCTCAAATTATTGAGAAAGAAGGACTAGATAAGAGTGTCATAAACCAAAAAGAATCAATAGAAGAGGCCTTAAGCAATTAAAGATGATAGAATTTTCAGAAAAGTCAAGGTGTAAGGGTTCAAGGAAATATGATGAGAAAAAAATCTATGCAGCAGAGTAAACTTATTAAGGAGGAGTAACAAAGAGAATATAGTAACACTTTGAGAAAGAAAGTAATGACTTCATAAGGTTTAACAGCAGACACAAAATAGGAAGGAATGCAGAGGCGACACGAGAAAGTTTTTAGAGAATATGACTACAGAGGAATTTCGCAAAAGGGGTAGAGTGTTCGATAGTTGGATATAATCAGAAGTAAGTTAAGGAAAATGAACTAGATAAATTTTCAGCAGTAATGCCCTAATGCATGAATAGACATCAGATATATGTATATGCACGAGAGTCATAGGCTCATAGATAAGCAATATGTGTAACCGGATCACCATAAACAGAAAGGCCTCAAGCTAAATTTCCACCCTCCCAACCCTCGTTAGACAACAATAGCAGAGCTGGAACTTAAAGCTTGCCTCAAGATAGTCCCAGAAGTAAGAGAATGCTTAGTGGGAAGAGACCAAAACATCAAACCTTTAGATACAGTACCAGAACAGAATAGAAAAGGAAATAGCTCTAAGTGAGAGATCTAGAAGAGAAGTAATTAGATGAAGCAGTGAAGAGAAGAAGTACTAGTTAAACAATGACAAAGATGTAGGGGAACAACGTTAAACATGACTAGAAACATGTGAAAGGTGATATTCTTCGGATAAGGAGATAAAGATGTAGACCACAGAAGTTTCAGGCATAGAACAGAGCACGAGAAAAGACAAAAAGGCCAACAAGTAACAGGTTTGAAAGTAGAACTGTCAAAGTGCGACAATAATAAGAGAGAATATTAAGTAAGCATTAATGATTCTTAGTATTGGAAATAAACCAAAGACCCATTACGTTTTAGTTCACGTAATCTATATGGAGTACCCAACCCTAGTCTAAGTTAACCAAACCACCAAGAGTTTGGGATAGCCTTAGGCACATAAATGGGTGGTTTGGCAGGAATGTAGTACAAACCGAGAAAATAAATTTACTAAAATATGGTAAACCATAAAGAGAGAGTATTCTAGCATATAACCAGGCTTGGAAAACGAGTTGGTGTGAAGGAACAACAACCAGATTTATAATAACAATGGAAGCAAAGTACGAAAAGAGTATAAACTTTAGCCATACAATTAAGCCTGGATCTTTAGCCAATTGAAGAGGATCACTAGCAAGCTACCATAAACAACATTAGTAAGCTAGGAAGTCCTAGGCCCCCAGAGATAAGCCGAGATATTGGAATTTGAAAAGAGAAACTCATAAGCAGTTGAAGCTTGGTCAGGAGAATATAGAGAGTTGAGTAGTCAAGATATGGAAAAAGAATATCAAAATCAAGTTTAACAAGTGGGGCAAAGGAAGTGTCGAGAGCAAGCACTGCTAGTAACGACAAGGATCACTCTCGTAAGCCTATTGATTCCGAAAAGGGAACATGGGAAGTGTAGGAGCGGAGCGGGGTTTACCGCTATGCCTATGATTCTCGAAGACCATGAAACTGTTGGGCTCGCAACCCGTAGAGAGTACGGAGTAGCCCGCGGGGGATGAGAAAATTCAAAACTTTCCAATGGATGTAGAAGCTCCAAGCTTGGTGTTGAGTTCTAAACTCTTGGGTGAGTTTCCCCATCACCTTAAAATAACTCCCAAAGTGCTAGCTTTGACCAATTTGTGAAGCAAAATTTTCCCAAGGAAGAACAAGGCTCACGGTTTTGGAGAGAAAAATGAGAAGATGAATAGTTCCAAACCTACCCAAAAGTTGTATGTATGTGTTGACAAAAAGATGCCTTTTAAATGATAACTACTTACATCACAAATAGTGACTAGTGATGTAAGTAATGTGGGTCCCACCCAATTTTGAATTCTAAATTCAAGTTGGTTTACACAACACATTTTGGGCCCGGATTCGTTTAATCTGATTAAACGAATTTTCCGTCGCGACTTAATTAAATCTAATTTAATTAAATAATAATGCCAAGCAAAATTATTACGATAGTCGCTTACAAATTAATTCCAAATTAATTCGTTCGCTTGAATTAAAATCCAATTTTAATTCCGTATTGAAATCCAATTTCAATTAATATATCCGATATATTATTTTAGCCCAAATAATAAATGAAATAGAAAAATCTAATTTAACTATTAAATTTATTTTATCAATCAATTCCAAATTAATCGCATTCTCTCTTCTAGACGAATTTAATCCCAGATAAATTCTTGCTGCAATTAATCCCAAATTAATTTTCTCTCTCATAATTAATCCAAGATTAATTTTGTTCGAGTCAAATGTCATTGGTGAATCTTTGGTAAGCGACCCAAGAGATCCATGGATATGTTGGCAGTAAATACGGTCATCGGACTATCCGAACACATGCGTACCCCGTACCACGTTCTCACCGATTTACAAGACATGGTTGGCTTCTAGCAAAGCACTGTGCCTACCCAATTCTCCAGAAATATTCAACAAAGAATATATAATATGTATCAAGCGTAGTATACTATGTATTGTGTAATACGATCCAGTATCGGATGTCACATGCTAGGCTTAGGGCATGAATTGTGTCTGCCCCGTAAGAATCATATATCGGATCACTAGCAACTAGTCTCTGTAATCGGATAATCATGACCTAGTCATACTATCCCGATAGCTGCAGTATTTAAGAGTACTAGTACCGTATCCTGCGTGATCATCATCTCTATATGACTGAAATGATACTCCCATCTTGACATAACACCCAATACACTACGATTCTCAGTAAACCCAGAAGAGGCGTACACAGAACCTGTTAAAGCTCCGGATGACCAAAACCAAAGCATACTGATTATCGCAAGTATTAACGATGCAAGTCTCAGGTTAAAGATCACATACACCTACCCTGATTCGGATTCCCATAGACACATAGTCATACTACCAATGAGACTCCGAGGGGTCTATCCAGACATGGTGTTTTTGTATAAATTAACTATGTGACAAAGTAAATTGCTATTTATCTTTTTGTAATTGGATTACTTGGATATATAAATGATAAAATTCCATATGATTAGTACCAGATTAATAAGATATGAGACAATATTAATCGACGAACGATTTAATCATTAAATATATCTAGTCGTAGTATTATCGAGACTGGACATCGATAATACTGAATAGACTAGTATTACACTTGTGCGCGTTATGGAAGCTTAACGGCATAGTTCTCATATATTTAAGTATTGGATATTTATTCAAGTGTGATAGGAGGGTCTGTTAGTCGTTGGACCGGGAACAGCTTCGCTCTGGATAGACCCCTCAGAATTCCATTGGTAGTATGTCTATGTGTCTATAGGAATCCGAATCAGGGTAGGTGTATGTGGTCTTAACCTGAGACTTGCATCGCTAATACTTGCGACAATCAGTCTACTTTGGTTTTGGTCGTCCGGAGCATTAACAGGTTATGTGTACGCCTCTTCTGGGTTTACTGAGAATAGTAGTGTATTGGGTGTGATGTCAAGATGGAAGTATCACTTCAGTAATATGGAGATGATGATCACGCAGGGATACAAAACTGGTACTCTAAATGGTTGCAACCATCGGGATAATATGACATGGTCATGATTATCCGATTAAATAGACTAGTTGCTTATAATACGATATATGTTTCGTACGGGGCAGACACTATTCCAGCCCTAGGCCTAGCATGTGACATCTGATACTGGATCGTATTACGCAATACATTGTATACTACGCCTGATACAGATTAGATATTCTTCGTTGAATATTTCTGGAGAATTGGGTAGGCACGGTGCTTTGCTAGAAGCCAATCATGTCTTGTAAATCGGTAAGAACGTGGTACGGGGTACGCACTTGTTCGGATAGTCCAATGACCGTATTTACTGCCAACATATCCATGGATCTCTTGGGTCGCTTCCCAAAGATTCACCGACGACATTTGACTCGAACAAAATTAATCTTGGATTAATTATGAGAGAGAAAATTAATCTGGAATTGATTGATAAAATAAATTTAATAGTTAAATTGGATTTTTCTATTTGATTTATTTATTTGGGCTAAAATAATATATCAGATATATTAATTGAAATTGGATTTCAATACGGAATTAAAATTGGATTTTGATTCGAACGAACGAATTAATTTAGAATTAATTCGTAAGCGACTTTCGTAATAATTTTGCTAGGCATTATTATTTAGTTAAATTGGATTTAATTACGTCACGGCGGAAAATTAGTTTAATCGGATTAAACGAACCCGAGCCCAAAGTGTGTTGTATAAGCCAACTAAATTTTGAATTTAAAGTGGTGGGACCCACTTCAGTTACATCAACTAGTCACTATTTGATGGAAGTTGTTGGCATAATAAATTGGATTTATTAACCAACACATCAACCAAGTCAAAGATAATTATTGTTAGACATTACTATTCATCATCACTCTCTCTTTCTCCCATTTGGGCGTGACTTTGCTTCACTCCAAGGGAAAGTTTTCTTCAAATTTTTCTTAAGCTAGCACTTAAAAGAGTTGATTAAGGTGATAGGGAAACTCACCCAAGTGTTGGAAACACTCAACAAAGCTTGGAGCTTCTAAATCCAAGGAGATTTTTTGAAAATTCTCATCTGATCAATGTAAGTTATTCCGCAAACTTTCTTGATAATTTCACACACAAAATCAATGTTTAGAGACCTTGGACATGTGTCGGACACTAACAATGGTATCAAGAGCCAATCTAAACTTCATTTGAATTTTAGGGTTCTTAACTTTAATTTGGGGATTTTGTGCTTGGATCATGTATTTTTCCAAATTGATTGTTTGGTTGTGTTTAGATGATGATGAATTGGATTTGTGCATAATTGGATTTGTGAAAATTTGATTAGATTAATTTTCCCCAAAAATTCCATCATGTCCGAAACTTGTACCCTAGATTAAGCTCATGGTAATTTTGATTTTGACAATTGGATGTGTTAAAAGCATGAAATGAATATTGATTGTTGATTTAATTGGATTGAAATCAAAATTGGGTGTTATTTCATGTAATTGCCGTAAGTATGAAGCATGTTGGATGAATTGATTTTGCTTCAATTTTGTGTTGGACATGAATTTGAAATTAAGCATGATTAATTGGATTAATTAGTGTTTTGGAAACATTAGATTAATTGATTAATTGTGTTAATTACACTTTGATAGAATTAATAAGATATTTGGAATATTATGTTAATTTAATTGGTTGTATTTGGGCTAATGGGCTTGGTTGGGCCAAGTATGGTTTTGGACAATTGGGTTGGATCCAATTGGGCATAAAACCATTTCCATAAAGTCCAAATATGACTATTGGGCCTTTAATAATTTAATTTGGCCTAATGGGCCTAAATTGATTTTTGGCATAGGGTGATTCCTAATTGGGCCTTGGCATTTTGGATTGGATCCATAATTGCCAAAGTCCATGCCTAAAGAATTAATTAAAAGCCCATTGGACTTTAATTGAATTGGCATTGGATGCTAATTGGGCCTTTAAGATCCAATTGGATTGGATTTGGAATCCAAGTCCATAAGGCACCAAAATAAGTGTAATTATTTAATTTTGAATTAAATATGAATTAGTATTAGATACAATTTAAAATTGGATTTAAAATTGTAGTTCGATATAATTCAAGAATACTTACTTTGAGTATATATTCTTAAACGAGTTGGACTCGCGCAAATCAAATCGTTGTATGAACATTGGATGGTCATTAATCAAAGATTAATTAATTGGATTAGATTGATTGACAACATGCTTTGTGTGAATACTTTGATGTATTTGTATGAATAATGTATATCAGATGGATATTAGATGGGTGGGGGCAATTTTGAAAATTGTTGTAAATTTGGAATTTATTAAATTGGACCTGCGTGTCCAGCCTTTCACCTCATATTCTCTTTTTATTTCTCTTCTCACCAATTCCCCTCAATGAAAATGAGGTTTCTTTATATATTATGTAATTGGGTAGAAGAATTTAAAGTGCTAGCAGGAGAGAGGAAATGGAGAGATTTGTTCTATGAACAAATTATATTATATATCTATCCGCATATCATTATTAATTTATCGCGCCTTATTATGCTTTTAGAATGCATGTTTAAGGGTGTATGATGAGACATAATCAAAGATAATAAATTGGTTGTCAATTTACGCGAAAAACCCTCACTTCAATATTAAGCGTTTTCTTTCCAATGAGTGGTTCTATATCAAGATCCAAGATTGACTTTGATTTGTTGGCCAAAGTCAAGATCACTGTCCATCGTGGATGTGTTTGAACCATGAAAGCTTTGTTACATATCGCATTTCTTGGGCAGTTGTGACTTGTTGGCCAAAGTCAAGGTCACTTTTGTACATCGATGTGGATTACGAAGCTTTCCCACTGTCAATGAGTCACGCTTAACTGGAATCATTAAGCTTGTTGAGCCAAAGCCAAGGCTTAGTTGATTCAGAGGAAAATGTTAGGAAATATATTGGATATATATTTTGGACTTAGAGGTCCACCTACCGGATCTATGAATTGGATGGGATCCAATTGATCTTAGAGATCTACCTAGTTAAGTTTCATACATCCTGTTGGCCAAAGTCAAGGTTGTGTGTTATTTAACGGGATCCTAGCCAACTAGGAAACTAGATTTCCCGAGTACTCCACAGAAGGTTAGAGGCTCGCGGAAAAATAGTGGGAGGCCAGTATTAAATTTACAATTTCGTTTAATACTCGCTAATACGCGCTCTTTTATTAATTTATCATCTTTATAAATATATTAGTTGGACTAATATTGTTTTTATTGCTTTCTTTGAACAGTTAGACTGTACAAGACACTACTCCACTTGTAGTTAGTTATATAGTTGGACTATAGTAACCACTACATTTTGAATGTAACTGATATCATTGATTGGATAGTTGGACTATTGTAACCGAGATGGCTGGAAAGATTAGCGTTAGGGACATCATCATTGGCGATAATGTCTTTAACGGCTCCAATTTTCCAGATTGGGAGATGAATCTCAGGATAGTCCTGGAGGCCACGAAGTTACTCTTTGTCATAGAGAAACCTCTCGAGCCTGAGCCCGGACCTGAGCGACCAGTTGATCATGAACTTTGGAAGACTCATAAAGATGATAACTTTACCGCTTAATCCATAATGCTTGCCGCAATGACACCTCAATTTCGTCGTCAAAACAAATGATTGGATCCTTACAACATGATATTGAAATTGAAGGACCTTCACAGATCTAACCTTAGATATCAGAAGTACGAATTGCAAAAGAAGCTCTTCCACTCGCATATGTCAGAGGGTACATCTGTCGAGCACTATGTGTCGCAGATTATTGCTGACATCGAATAGCTAGGTCAGCTGGCCATAACCTTCGAGGCCGAGACTTCTATAGATTTGATCTTACAGTCTACCCGATTGCTGGGGCGGGTTCGTCATGAACTATAACATGATGAACCAAGAGAAAACTCTTGGAAAGTTAATGGCAATGCTGAAAGAAGCAGAGCCAGAGCTTCCGAACGGCAAGAAGTGCGAGACGTATCTTACTTCGACATCACAGATAGCCAAGGCTTGGCCGAAGGATTCTGGTGGTGTGAAGAAAAAGAATAAAAAGGGCAAGGCCAAATCATCACAGTCTTTTGGGAAGACTAAGGACATGAGAGAAGTGAAGACGGGCAAAGCTCCGGCTTCAGGTATGTTTGTTATAAACATGTCCACTACTGGTTTTAAAAATTGGATTTTTGACTCTGGATATGGTACTTATATATGTACTGGTGTGCAGGATCTGTTGATTAGCAGGATACTGGCTTCAGACGAGATCGACCTACGAGTCGAAAATGGGACGAGAGTCGCTGTTTTGGCCGTTGGGACCTATGTTTTGTATTTGCCCTTGGGTCATGTAATTACATTAGGTGACTGTTATTTTGTACCTAGTTTGACTAGGAACATCATCTATGTATCTTGTTTAACCCGATCCGGGTATACCTTTGTATTCAGGAACACTGGGTGTTTTGTATATAAAGATGACATTTTGATATGTACAACATATGTTAATAATGGTCTTTATATTTTGAATATAAATGAATCTCAAACATATAACATGAGAAACAAAAGGCTCAAATTGAGTAACACGGATGAAACTTATCTGTGGCATTGGCGTCTGGGACACATTAACAAGACTCGTATATCTACACTTTCGAAGAGTGGATACTTGGACGGATTTGATCCTAATTCATATGACGTCTGCAAATCTTGTTTATTAAGAAAAATGCCTAAAACACCTTTTAGCGGTAAAGGTGTACGTGCCACCAAGCTGTTGGCCTTCGTTCATAGTGACGTATGTGGGCCCATGTTTAGCTAGGCTAGAGGTGGATCTGAATACTTTAAAACCTTTACGGATGATCCATCGCGTTACGGTTATGTGTATCTTATGATACACAAGTCAGAAACTTTTGAGAAATTTAAAAAGTTTCGACACGAAGTAAAAAAATAGTATTAAAACATTACGGTCGGACCATGGTGAAGAATACTTAAGCAATGAGTTTCTTGATTACTTAAAAGAATATGGTATTCTTTCACAGTGGACTCCTCCCGGAACACCTCAATTGAACGGTGTGTCCGAACGGAGAAACCGAACTTTGTTGGACATGGTAAGGTCAATGATGAGTCGCACTGAGCTACCAATTTCCTTCTGGGGATACGCATTGAACAGTGTAAAACTTATTTTGAATAAGGTTCCGTCAAAATCTGTTGTACAGACTCCATATGAAATATTGGCAGGAAAGAAATCGGGTTTCTCATTCCTGAAGATTTGGGAATGCTGGGCATATGTTAAACGTTTAGATGGTACCAAACTAGAACCCAAATCGAATAAGTGCCTATTTGTAATTGGTTATCCTAGGGAAACCAAAGGATATTATTTCCACAACCCACAAGAGAACAAAATATTTGTTGCTCTCCATGCAGTTTTCCTCGAAAAGAAATTCCTAATTGCAGTGGTAAGTGGGAGGAAAGTAGAACTCAATGAAAATCGGAGTGATATTGTTCCTGGCACCGACCCCTCACGAAACATGAACAAGTCATCAGGGATGAGATTTTTCCACAATCTTCTAATACACAAGATGCTGGAATTTTCTAAGCATCCCAAGATCATTTAACAAGCATGAAACAAGTGCGAATACAACGAGGGAGTTGCGTAATACTCACATCGATCGGTTGAGCGACGCGGTGAAGACAAAAATCATTTTCTGCCCTCCAACATCTCACGGCAGTGACTGGTTTCCTCCTCCAAGAATCGGCCATGGGTGGTCCTCTATGCAAGCTCCAAGCTTGTGTTGATTCCTAGCTCATGAAGTGAGTTCCCTATCACCTTTGTATGTCTCCTAGAGTGTGCTAGCACCTTGATTTTGCAACAAAATCATCATTTTCTTCCTCTATGGCTCACGGTTTTGGCAAACCAGTGAAGAAGAACAAGAACAGCCCAAAGGGCGTGAGAGAGAGAGATGGAGAAGAAAAAAATGGCTCCAAACTGTAAAAGAAAGAGAGAGAGATTGAAGTGTTTTTGGTAATTCAATTTTGTGTATCTAATACACAATTTTTTATTTTCCAAAAATGAATAAATTGATTTACCAAATACAAAAGTCAAGCCAACAAATGCTTGCCAACTACCACCATCAATCCACATCAATCAATCAATCAATTGTCACATCACTCAAAGTGACATGATTTGACGCTGGATGCGACTAACGATTTGACGCTTGATTTGACTTGCGTGCCGCACTCGAATTCAAAATGCGAATGCGCTCGCAAACAATCCAGGGCTTGGGTTCGCTAATTCCAAATTAACGAATTTTTCGTTGCGACACAATTAAATAATTACGCCTAGTGAAATCACTATTCACGTCGCTAACGTATTAATTCTAAATTAACTCGTTTGCCTGAATTAAAATCTAAATTTAATTCCGAGTCGAAATCTAATTTCGTATAATATATCGAATATATTATTTTATCGATTAATTCCAAATTAATCGTTTTCTCTCTTTCTATGATATTTTATCCCAGATAAAATATCTCCGTAATTAATCTTAGATTAATTTTCTCTCTCGTCTAATTAATCCCAGATTAATAAAAGTGCGAGTCATACGTCATCGGTGAATCTTCGGGAAGCGACCCATGAGATCCCCGGATATGTTGGCAGTAAATTCGATCGTCGGACTATCCGAACACGTAAGTACCTAGTACTACGTTTATACCGATTTACAAGACAAGGTTGGCTTCTAGCAAAGCGTCATGCCTACCCAATTCTCCAGAAATATGCTTATAGGAATAAGCGATCTATATCAGGCGTAGTATACGTGGTATTGCGTATTTCGATCCAATATCAGATGTCACGTTCTAAGCCTGGGGCTGGAATTGTGTCTGCCCCGTACGAAGCACATGTCGGATATCTGGTAACTAGTCTCTATATCGGATAAACACGACCTTGTCATTTTATCCCGATGACTGCAGTACATAAGAGTACTAGTACCGTATCCTACGTGACATCATCTCCATATGATTGGAGTGATACTTCCGTCTTGACATCACACCCAACACACTACGATTATCAATATACCCAGCAGAGGCGTACACAGAACCGGTTAAAGCCCTGGATGACCAAAACCAAAGTATATTGATTGTCGCAAGTTTTAGCGGTGCAAGTCTCAGGTTAAGACCAAATACACCTACCCTGATTTCGGACTTCCATAGACACATAGTCATACTACCAATGGAATTCCGATGGGGTCTATCCAGAGCGAAGCTGTTTCCCGTACCATCGGTAAAACACATCCTCTTATTACACTTGCATGAGTATCATATACCCAAATATATGAGAACTATGCCGTTGTGCCCTCACAACACGAACAAGTGTAATACTAGTCTTTTACGCATTATCGATGTCCAATCTCGATAATACTCTGACTAGGGATATTTAATGATTTATCCTTCGTGGATTGATACTGTCTCATATCTTCTCAATCCAGGAACAAATCACAGGGACCTCATATTATTTATACACCTTGGTGATCTAATCACAAATGATAAGAGAGCAATCTCATTTGTCACATAGTTAATTTGTACAACAACACCATGATCTGTACAAATAGTTACTCTATAGGTCATAACTGTCCAAAAATCTCCCACTTGGCCTATAGCCAGTCACTCGAGTTTCTGGCACCCGAACTATGTACGGTTGGCTCAAATTACTGAGAAAATGTTTTCGTTAGCAGATTTGCATGATTATCGTCTGATGCGATTTATTCGATCATCACATCGCCACGATGTATGATCCGAACGATTCAGATGAATATCGAAGTATTTATCTGGATCGTTGATGAGACCATTAATTCTTTAGCTTGCGTTGAAGCCTAGCTCAGCTGCTAATAGAACTATATCTAATCTAATTAGATTTTTTATCGACCCAAATGGCTTCTATTGCTGCCTCAGCTGCAACAATAATCCGCATTTGTTGTTTATTCGGTAACAATATCTTGTTTGGAAGATTTCCAGCTCACTGTACCGTTATTCAAACTGTATAGTACCGTTTTGTGACTCATAGTCGTTTTATCGGTTGGGAAACTTGCAGTAGTGATCCCAGTCACTTCAAGTTCTCCTTCTCCATAGATTAAGACAACATCCTTAGATCTCTACGATACTAATGGATGTTCTTAATATCAATCCAGTGACTATCACTTGGATTGGCCTGTTTGTGAATCCATATGCTCAAAGCGTATGAGGCACCAGGTCGCGAACATTTTTCAATGTACGATTTCTCGGAGAGTTTTTCATGAAAGCCAAGCTTTCACCGATTGTATTATGGGAATATCATTTCCAAGAAATTATTTATTATCATTATTTATAGGACATCCACTGTCAGTGCGCTCCCACTAACCTCCTTATATACACAAGAATCATTTTCGTTTTGAATTAAATCATACTCCATTATGATTACATCAAAACCATAATTCTAATAACCTAATGCTTGCTTCAATCCAAACATGGATCGAATAATCTGCAAACCTTGTTTGCTATTTTTGGTACGAGAAAACCGTCAGGATGTTGTAAACATCCTCCAAAAGGTTTCCTTTGAAGGAAAGCGATTTTCCCGTTCAGCTGACATATTTCATAAATGAAAAATGCAGCGTTAGCAAGCATTATCCAAATGGATTTACCGTGGCAACAGGTAAAAGGTTTCGTCGTAATCGACACAATATTGATAACGATACCTTTCTGTTAAAAGCCTAGCTAGACATGGGCCCACTTACGTCACTATGAACTAGGGCTATCAGATCGGTGGCATTTGCACTTTTACCAAGTAAATGTGTTATAGGCACTTTCCTAATAAACTAGATTCGTAGACTTTATTTGATTTAAATCAAATTTGTCCTAGTACCCACTCTTCGAAAGTGTGGATATATGATTCTTGTTTAATTGTGTCCCAGACAACAATGCCACTTATTAGTTTCTTCTGATCAAATCTGTTTGAGCTATTTGTTTGTCATGTTATATATTTGAGATTTATTTATATTCAAAATATAAATTCTGTTATTCACATCTAATGTGTTTATCTCAATATCATCTTTATGAAATAAAATATTTTAGTGTTCTAGAATATAAAGGTTAACCCGCAGCGGGTTAAACACTGATATAGAGATAATGTTTCTAGTCAAACTAGTTACATTATAACAGTTTCCAAATTTAAGTACGTACCCGAAGGGTAGTTCCTAAACTTAGGTATCTACGGTTAAAACAGCGACTTTCGTCCCGTTTCCAATTCGTAGATTAAATCTCAATCTGAAGTCAGTATCCTACTCATAGCAGATTCTGAACATTAGTACATATTTATGTATCACACTAAGTATTTAAAATCCAATTTCAATACTAGTAGTGAACATAATTATGACAAAACATATTTGAAGTCGGAGCCTTGCACTGTCTTCAATTCCTTCATGTCTGCTTTGTCCAAATGGCAGTCACGCTTCCGCGATCCCGTTTGCCACAATTTAGGCATATATTTTGGGATATGTCCTTTATCTTCCCAGAAGACTATAATGATTTTGCCTTTGCCCTTTTCTACACTCCAGAAGCCTTTGGCCTAGCCTTGGCTGACTAGAATATAGAAGTAAGGTGCGACTTGCGCTACTTGCCATATTGCAAACTTTGACTTTGTCTCCTTGAGAATAGTCATTAACTCTCCAAGAGTTATTATTGCAATTTTAGTACTTCTAAAATCTAAGTATAGATTTATGAAGATCCTTCAATTTGAGTATCATACTTTAAGGATCTAATCCTTAGTTCTGATTAAGAAATTAAGGAGTCTATTGCGACAAGCTAAATGGATTAAGCACTAAAGTTATCATTACATAAATCTTCCAAAGATTATGCTCTACTATTTGCTTAACTCCGGGCTTAGGCATAATATGTTATTTTATCAAATAAAGTAACTTATTATTTTCCAGGACCATCTTGAAACTTTATTCCCAATTTGAAAAATCAAACCATTTAAATACATTTTCCCTAGGATTATGTTTTAAATGTCAATCTTTCAATTTTATCTTGATTCTAATAGTCCAACTATTTAATCAACGATTTAGGTACTATTTATTATAATGATTATTATAGTCCAACTATTTTAATCAACTATAATTAATTTGTTTGAATACAGTCCAACTATTTATTAAAACAACGTTTAAATATTAGTCCAACTAACATTTAATTTATATGACGAAATGATATTTGATTTGAGCGCATATGGCAAGTAATTAAACGAATATTGCAAATTCAATTCTTACCTTCCACTATTTTTCGGCGAGCCTCTAACCCTCTGTCGAGTACTCGGGAAACCGTGTTTCCTAGCGGGTTAGGATCCCGTTAAATATCACACAATCTTGACTTTGGCCAACAAATTGTATGATAATTAACTAGGTAGATCTCTAAGATCAATTGGATCCAATCCAATTCCTAGATCCAGTAGGGGGACATCCAAGTCCGAAACATATATCTTATATATGCCAATATATCCAATATATTGCCTAACCTTTTTCCTCTGAATCAACTAAGCCTTGGCTTTGGCACAACAAACTTAGTGATCCCAGTTAAGCACGACCCATTGACCATGGAAAGCTTCGTAATCAATGTCGATGGACAAGAAGTGGTCTTGACTTTGGCCAACAGACCACAACTTAGACAAGACACCGATATGGAACAAAGCTCTCGTGATTCAAACACATCCTCAAAGGACAAAGGCCTTGACTTTGGCCAACAAGCCAATGCCAGTCTTGGATCTTGAGTAAGAATCACTCAATGGAAGGAAAAACGCTTAATATTTTGCGAGGGTTTTTCGCGTGCAAATTGGCAACCAATTTATTATCTTTGTTAAGGTCTCATCATCATACACCCTTAAACATGCATTCTAAACACATAATAAAGCGCGTATAAATAAAATAATAATGATATGCGGATGGATACTTTACACATTGATCCTAGATCAAATCTCTCTTTCTCTCTCCCGCTAGCACATGTATTACTTCTACCCGTTACACTACACTTCTAAAGAAACCTCATTTACGTTGAGGGGAATAAATGAGAAGAGAATACAAAGAGTAAGGAGGTAATAAGGCTGGACACGCAGATCCAATTAATAAATCAAATTTATTACAACAATTTCTAAAATTTCCCCACCCATCTAATATCCATCCGATATACATTATTCATGTATCGCAACCATGTATTCACACAAGCATGTTATCAATCAATCTAATCAAATTAATTAATCTGATAATTAGTGACCATCCAATGTTCAAACAACGATTTGATTTTGCGAGAGTCAAACTCGTTTTGCGAATAAGTACTCAAAGTACGAATTCTCGAATTAAATTAAACTACAAAATTAAATCCAATTCAATTTGTATTTAATACTAATTCGGTAATTAATTCCAAATTAAATACTACACTTTATTTAACGAACCTTTAACGATTTAAATTCCAAATTTAATCGTTACGGGTCTCAAAGCCCGATTTTTTGGAATACTTTAAGCTTCCCAAGATCGAATCAAGCAATGAAAATAAACATGCGAATACATCACAGAGTTGCGGAATACTCACATCGATCGGTTGAGCGACGCGCGAGGCAACAAAAATGATTTTCTGCCTTTGTCATGGTCATGGCAGTGACTGTTGTTGGGCTCTCCAAATTCGGCTTTGTGTCTCCTTGAACAAGCTCCAAGCTTTATCAAATGATTCCAAGCTCATGGGTGGACTTCCCTATCACCTTCGCATGACTTCGTAGTGTGCTAGCACTCCCGATTTTTCCACAAAATCGTGACTTTTGGCTTCCTTCATGCTCGGTTTTGCCCAGCAAAACAGAACTAGAAAAGTGCCCAAATGGGCGAGAGAGATGAAGAGAATTTTGGAGGAGAGAGAGAGATAATTGTGTAATGTAATTTTGGTAATGGATTTCCTAAATCATATACACAATTTTGGCTTTAAAAAAGTCAAACCATTAAAGCCATTAACCACTACATCAATCAATCAATCAATCACATCAATCAATCAAATTGTCACATCACTCAAAGTGACATGATTTGACGCTTGTTGTGATTAATGATTTGACGCTAGATTTGACTTACGTGCCGCACTCGAATTCGAAATGCGAATGCCTCGCAAATAATCTCGGGCTCGGGGTCGCTAATTCCAAATTAACGAATTTTCCATTGCGACACAATTAAATGATTACGCCTAGTGAATTCACTATTCATGTCGCTAACTAATTAATGTAAATTAACTCGTTCGCCCGAATTAAAATCTAATTTTAATTCCGCGTCGAAATTCAATTTTGATTAATATATCAAATATATTAATTTATCGATTAATTCCAAATTAATCGTTATCTCTCTTTAAATGATATTTTATCCCAGATAAAATATCTCTGTAATTAATCTCAGATTAATTTTCTCTCTCGTCTAATTAATCTCAGATTAATTAAAGTGCGAGTTATACGTCATCAGTGAATCTTCGGGAAGCGACCCATGAGATCCCCGAATATGTTGGCAGTAAATTCGGTCGTCGGACTATCCGAACACGTAAGTACCTAGTACTACGTTTGTACCGATTTACAAGACAAGGTTGGCTTCTAGCAAAGCGCCATGCCTACCCAATTCTCCAGAAATATCCTTACAGGAATAAGGATCTATATCAGACATAATATACGTAGTATTGCGTATTTCGATCCAGTATCGGATGATCACGTGCTAGGCCTGGGCCTGGAGTTGTGTCTACCCCGTACGAAGCACAAGTCAGATGTCTGGTAACTAGTCTCTATAATCGGATAAACCTGACCTTGTCATTTTATCCCGATGACTGCAGTACATAAGAGAACCAGTACCGTATCCTACGTGACCATCATCTCCATATGACTGGAGTGACACTTCCGTCTTGACATCACACCCAACACACTACGATTCTCGATATACCCAGAAGAGGCGTACACAGAAACCGGTTAAAGCCCTGGACGACCAAAACCAAAGTATATTGATTGTCGCAAGTATTAGCGGTGCAAGTCTCAGGTTAAGACCAAATACACCTACCCTGATTTCAGACTTCCATAGACACATAGTCATACTACCAATGGAATTCCGAGGGGGTCTATCCAGAGCGAAGCTGTTTCCCGTACCATCGGTAAAATATAACCTCCTATTACACTTGCATGAGTATCCTATACCCAAATATATGAGAACTATGTCGTTGTGCCCTCACAATGCGCACAAGTGTAATACTAGTCTTTTACGTATTTATCGATGTCCAATCTCGATAATACTCTGACTAGGGATATTTAATGATTTATCCTTCGTGAACTGATACTATCTCATATCATTCTCAATCCAGGAACAAATCATTATGACCTCCTATCATTTATATATCTTGGTTATCTAATCACAAATGATAAGAGTGCAATCTCCTTTGTCACATAGTTAATTTGTACACCACACTATTATCTGTACAAATAGTGACGCTATGGGTCATAATTGTCCAACACGATTAACGTCCAACGTTAATTTAATTAAAGTCCAATGGGCTTTTAATTAATTTCTTTAAGACGTGAGATTCGGCAACCAAAGCCCAATCAAGGAATTACCCCATAAGCCTAGAAATCAATTTAGGCCCATTAGACCCAATTAAACTTTAAAGGTCCATTAGTCGCATTTGGGCTTTATGGAAGCGGTTTTGGGCCCAATTGGATCCAACCAATTTAGCCTAAACCCAACTTGGTACAACCAAGCCCAATAAGCCCATTTACAACATTCAAGCCCACTTTTACAAAATAGGCCCAACATAATTAAATTACGAAAACCCAATTTCACAATTTAATTACTCAAAGTGCATAACACAATCAATCACCCAAATCAATATTTCTAAAACATCAATTAGCCTAATTAATCATGCTCAATTACATCAATTAGTGTCCAACACATTTTGATCAAAAATCAAACCCAAACATGCTAGTCAAGTCTCGGCAAAGTAATGATTTTTATATCCAATTTTAAATCCAATCCAATTGAATCCAATTAAACATTAAATCATCATTTCCAATTGATTCCAACTCATCCAATGATTAAAATCAAAAATCACCAAGACATTAGAGCTTCTCTAACTCTCGGCTTTAGTAGGGATTTTCAAATCAATTCCGAATTCAATCCAATCAAATCCTAAATCAATATTCCTAATTGTTTTTCAAGTCATCCAATGAATCAAAAACAAAATACCAAGACATTAGGGTTCATCAACTATTCGGCCAAGCCATGAAAAATTGGGGAAAATTGTTCCAAACACAATTTCTTCAAATTGATCTAATCAATCCTCAATAAAACATGTTTTAAGCATACTCAAACATCCAATTTAATTAAAACATGCTCAAACACATTTTACCCAAATTTTAAGCCCTAAAATTTACATGCTCAACCTTGCTCTGATACCAATGTTGGAATTTTCTAAGCATCCCGAGATCATTTAACAAGCATGAAACAAGTGCGAATACAACGAGGGAGTTGCGTAATACTCACATCAATCGGTTGAGCGACGCGGTGAAGACAAAATCATTTTCTGCCCTCCAATAGCTCACGGCAGTGACTGGTTTTCCTCCTCCAAGAATCGGCCATGGTGGTCCTCCATGCAAGCTCCAAGCTTGTGTTGATTTCTAGCTCATGAAGTGAGTTCCCTATCACCTTTGTATGTCTCCTAGAGTGTGCTAGTACCTTGATTTTGCAACAAAATCATCATTTGCTTCCTCTATGGCTCACGGTTTTGGAAAACCAGTGAAGAAGAACAAGAACAGCCCAAAAGGCGTGAGAGAGAGATGGAGAAGAAAGAAATGGCTCCAAACCGTAAAAGAAAGAGAGAGAGATTGAAGTGTTTTTGGTAATTCAATTTTGTGTATCTAATACACAATTTTCTATTTTCCAAAAATGAATAAATTGATTTACCAAATACAAAAGTCAAGCCAATAATGCTTGCCAACTACCACCATCAATCCACATGAATCAATCAATCAATTGTCACATCACTCAAAGTGACATGATTTGACGCTTGATGCGACTAGAGATTTGACGATTGATTTGACTTGCGTGCCGCACTCGAATTCGAAATGCGACTGCGCTCGCAAACAATCCCGGGCTCGAGTTCGCTAATTCCAAATTAATGAATTTTCCGTTGCGACGCAATTAAATAATTATGCCTAGCGAAGTCACTATTCACGTCGCTAACGAATTAATTCTAAATTAACTCGTTCGCCCGAATTAAAATCTAATTTTAATTCCGCGTCGAAATCCAATTTCGTATAATATATCGAATATATTATTTTATCGATTAATTCCAAATTAATCGTTATCTCTATTTCTATGATATTTTATTTTCTCTCTCGTCTAATTAATCCCAGATTAATAAACGTGCGAGTCATACGCCATCGGTGAATCTTCGGGAAGCGACCCATGAGATCCCCGGATATGTTGGCAGTAAATTCGATCGTCGGACTATCCGAACACGTAAGTACCTAGTACTACGTTTATACCGATTTACAAGACAACGTTGGCTTCTAGCAAAACGTCATGCCTACCCAATTCTCCAGAAATATGCTTATAGGAATAAGCGATCTATATCAGGCGTAGTATACGTGGTATTGCGTATTTCGATCCAGTATCAGATGTCACGTGCTAGGCCTGGGGCTGGAATTGTGCTGCCCCGTACGAAGCACATGTCAGATATCTGGTAACTAGTCTCTATATCGGATAAACATGACCTTGTCATTTTATCCCGATGACTGCAGTACATAAGAGTACTAGTACCGTATCCTACGTGACATCATCTCCATATGACTGGAGTGATACTTCCGTCTTGACATCACACCCAACACAATACGATTATCAATATACCCAGCAGAGGCGTACACAGAATCGGTTAAAGCCCTGGACGACCAAAACCAAAGTATATTGATTGTCGCAAGTATTAGCGGTGCAAGTCTCAGGTTAAGACCAAATACACCTACCCTGATTTCGGATTTCCATAGACACATAGTCATACTACCAATGGAATTCCGAGGGGGTCTATCCAGAGCGAAGCTGTTTCTCGTACCATCGGTAAAACACAACCTCCTATTACACTTGAATGAGTATCCTATACCCAAATATATGAGAACTATGTCGTTGTGCCCTCACAACACGCACAAGTGTAATACTAGTCTTTTACGCATTATCGATGTCCAATCTCGATAATACTCTGACTAGGGATATTTAATGATTTATCCTTCGTGGATTGATACTGTCTTATATCTTCTCAATCCAGGAACAAATCACAGGGACCTCCTATCATTTATACATCTTGGTGATCTAATCACAAATGATAAGAGAGCAATCTCATTTGTCACATAGTTAATTTGTACAACAACACCATGATCTGTACAAATAGTGACGCTATGGGTGATAATTGTCCAACACAAGAACCGCGTAGATCGGAGAGAGTAAGAAAAAAACCTGAGAGGTATGGGTTCCACAATCTTCTAATACACAAAAACCGCGTAGGTTGGAGAGAGTCAGAAAACAACCTGAGAGGTATGAGTTTCTGATCTCACCTCATGTAGATATTAATCTTATTGAGGAAGACGAACTAGCTACGTATGAGGAAGCAATACAAGGTATCGACTCCGCTTTATGGAAAGGTGTCATAAAGTCCGAAATGGATTCCATGTATACCAATCAAGTTTGGACACTGGTTGATGTACTAGAAGGCATTGTGCCTGTTGGTAGTAAATGGATCTTCAAATGAAGACAGACATGGATGGAAACATACAAACATACAAATCTAGGCTTGTAGTGAAAGGATATCGTCATTGACATGGTGTCGATTACGAAGAAACCTTTTACACGTTTCCATGATTAAATCCATTCGGATGTTTATATTGTTGGGGTTGGTGCTCAGAGCGCCAATCCGCTCCGTATTTATATCTGATTCATGAATACGAACAATTCTTTTTTCCATAATATTACTTATTTATGGTTGAACCTCTTTTTTTATATACGTATTCGATCTGATTATGATTAGATTGAAACTAAATGTGGTTTAGTGATATGTATATATTAGACAAAGGCCCGATAATAAATAATGCAATACACGGTTACAAAGTTAGTTTGTAATTGACATTGGGAAGTGTCACTGCTAAATGTATATTATCAAATATAGTTCCTGGTCAAGATTTACTAACATGGGTCGGTTAGTCAAATCCGTTGAGACAAGTACATGTTGTATATCGAGACTTGGTCCGATGGTTTATCCCAATGAATCATGAGTCTATGGAGACTCGTATATATGTGTAGGTGTTTATAATGGATAAACACTGAACGACTCACCGAAGATTCTTAATGGATGGTACACCAACGTCAATAAGAATCTTCTCGGGTTGAGTAGCATAGTGGTCCTTCGACTTGAGATACCACTATGGATGTATGAGACATCCTCCACACTTAGATGGCAGTCACATCACCGATCTATTTTGATCAGACCTCCGCCTGTTCGTTGGGTGTGGACCGATCCTCATGATATCCTGTGTGTATCAAGATAGGATCCTTCAGTTCTATGTACAGAGTATAGGTAGTCCATATATGATTAGCAATCTGTTAAATCTGTGGCCACAGTATACTTCGGAAGTAAGTTCCTAGTGTTATTTAGAGATTGCTAATAGATACGTCGACGGGGTAATACCAATAGAGATTTGACGTTTACATCTATATCTCTGGTATTATCCGGATACCTTTGATGGAGGGATTATACGTATGTAATGACCTCGACCTGTATGATTCAGCTAGTTTATCCATGGTCGTCATAATTTACGGGTGGATAAATTATGGACATGAAATTGGATTTCGTGATGGATATGCCTGAATCTAGAGAGTCTCACTAATGAAATAAACTCGTAGAGCACTAGGGCAACTTTTATAAATAATATTAATTATTTATAAAGTCGTTTAAAGGTTAAACGAAAAATACATGTATTGGGACCTAATAGTCATTTCCTAATTTTTGTGCATTTGCATTTAATGTTAGATTTTATGAAATACACATTAATTATTTGTCAAATTGAGATATTTGACTTATATCATGAATATATATGTATTTGATATTTATTGTAAATATAATACATAAATTTAATATATTTGTATTTAAATAAACAAATAAATATTTAATTGTTAAATGATTAATTTAATTAAAATATAAATGTATTAAAGTTATGATAATCATTGAGATGACATAAAAATGCTATACATGACTTTAAGAAATTCATTAAAGAGTTAATGATTTCAAAAGCAAGTGGCCAAGTTGGCTTGAATGAAATAAAATGAAAAATATTAATATTTTCCCTTATTGTTGAATTCGGCCAAGCTAGAAATTAGCAAAAAGTGTTGGATATTTTCATTAAGCAAAAATCTCATCCAAAAACTCTATTAAAAGGAAGACAAAGAAGCTTGAGAGAAAGAAAAGCAAAAACAAAGAAAAGCTTGGAATTTAGTAAGTATTTCCAACTTACCATTAAAGAGAAAAATGTTCCTATTGTTGTGGGCTTCATCTTGTGATGTTCTTATGTTTTTCTATTCTTTATTCTTTGTATTTTTGGAGGATGGAAGTTTTGGATAAGGTTGAACATGTATAAAGATCATAGAATGTTAATAATGTGTTTATAAGCATTCTTTTGATGGTTTGAGAAACTTGTTGCCATTCTAGAGTTATTGACCCACTCTTAAGTGACCTAGAATTTTTCTAGAGTTATTTCAAAGTGGTGAGGATTGTTTGATGAAGCAAAGAATGAACTAAAGTGTTGGTTTTAAGTTTTTGACCTTCTACCACCTTTGGGCTTTTCATTTTTGTTATGTATTTGGATGTGTATATGATGCATGTAAAATATTCGTATGGTTGACCCTGATCTGGTCAGATTTTGTCTGGTCGGACATGGTCTGGTCGGACCTCGTCTGGTCGGCCCTAGTCTGGTCGTACCTGGTCTGGTCAGATCTCATATGGTCGTCTCTAGTCTGGTCGGACCTAGTGTGGGCGGATCATGACCCCATGTGGTCGGCATGACCTCATGTGGTCGGATCGTGACCTCATGTGGTCGGACCATGACTTCATGTGCTCGGACCATGGGCCTTTTGTGGTCAGATTATTACTTCATCTGATCGGATCATGAATGTGAGTAATTTTTTTTGGATTTAGGTGAAATCTGAATAGATTATTCATATTAGATATTGAATAATTTACTCGATATTTTGGAAAAGATTTTTTTGAAATACGATTTCTGCCCCGACCCGCATTTCCGCTGCGATCGACCCGAATGGACTAAGAAACCTTACATATATGAAATATGGCAGATGGACGTCAAAACTGCTTTCCTTAATGGAAACCTTTTGGAGGATGTTTATATGCAACACCTTGACGGTTTTGTCGTGCCAAAACATGCAAATAAGGTTTGCTAGTTAAATCGATCCATTTATGGATTGAAGCAATCCTTGCGTTCTTGGAACCAACGTTTTGATGAGATCATAAAAGAATATGGTTTCATTCAAAACGAAGATGATTCTTGTGTATATAAGAAGGTTAGTGGGAGCGCACTGACATTCGTTGTCCTATATGTTGATGATGTATTGCTTTTACGCAATGACATTCCCATGCTACAATTGGTGAAAGCTTGCCTTTCATTAAAATTCTCCATGAAAGACCTTAGAGAAGTAGCCTTTATTCTGGGAATAAGGATCTACCGGGATAGATCTAGAAAGCTGCTTGGACTCTCCCAGAGCTCATACATTGATAAAGTGTTGAAGAGATTCAACTTGGATCAGTTCAAGATGGGGCTGCTTTCGGTGTCACATGGCGTCTCTCTATCTAAAGACATGTGTCCTAAAACTCAAGATGAGAGAGATTCAATGAATCAGATCTTGTTCGCTTAAGCAGTCGGATCGATCATGTATGCGATGATATGTACGCGACCTGATGTCTCGTATGCTTTGAGCATGTGCAGTCGCAATCAGGCCGATCCAGGTGATGGTCACTGGATTGATGTAAAGAACATCTTTGAGTATCTTAAACGAACTAAGGATGCTTCCTTAGTCTATAGAGATTGAGAACTTGAGGTGACTGGGTTCACCGATGCAAGTTTCCAAACCGATAAAGATGACTGTAAATCGCAATCAGGGTACATATTTTGTTTGAATAACGGAACAGTGAGCTGGAAATCTTCCAAGCAAGATATTGTTATGGATTCAACAACAAAAGCGGAATACATTGCTGCAGCTGAGGCAGCAAAATAAGCATTTTGGATCTATAAATTCATAATTGGATTAGAAGTAGTTCTGTTAGCAGCTGAGCTGGGCTACAGTAGAGGCTAAGGAACCAGGGTCTCATCAATGATCCAAGTATGTACTTTGACGATTTCATCTGATTCATGAGATCATACATCGTGGCGATGTCAAGATTGAAAAGATCGCATCAGATGATAACCTTGCAGACCGCTGACGAAAGCTATTTCTCAGTAAAATTTTGAGCGACATGTACATAGTTCAAGTGTTAGATACTTGAGTGATTGGCTATGAGCCAAGTGGGAGATTGTTGGACAATTATGACCAATAGCATCACTATTTGTAAAAGACATGATGTTTTTGTACAAATTAACTATGTGACAAAGGAAATTGCTATTTTATCATTTTTTTTAATTGGATTACTTGGATATATAAATGATAAAAGTCCATATATGATTAGTACCGGATTAATAAGATATGAGATAGTCTTAATCCACGAACGGTTTAATCATTAAATATCCATAGTCGTAGTATTATCGAGACTAGACATCGATAATACGGAATAGACTAGTATTACACTTGTGCGCGTTATGGAAGCTTAACGGCATAGTTCTCATATATTTAAGTATTGGATACTTATGCAAGTGTGATAGGAGGTTATGTTAGTCGTTGGACCGGGAACAGCTTCGCTTTAGATAGACCCCTTGGAATCCCATTGGTAGTATGACTATGTGTCTATAGGAATCCGAATCAGGGTAGGTGTATGTGGTCTTAACCTGAGACTTGCATGGCTAATACTTGCGACAATCAGTATACTTTGGTTTTGGTCGTCCGGAGCTTTAACAGGTTCTATGTACGCCTCTTCTAGGTTTACTGAGAATCGTAGTGTATTGAGTGTGATGTCAAGATGGAAGTATCACTTCAGTCATATGGAGATGATGATCACGCATGATACAGAACTAGTACTCTTAAATGCTGCAGCTATCGGGATAGTATGACTAGGTCATGATTATCCGATTACAGAGACTATTTGCTAGTGATCCGATATATGTTTCGTACGGGGCAGACACAATTTCGACCCAAGGCCTAGCATGCGACATCTGATACTGGATCGTATTACGCAATACATTGTATACTACGCCTGATACAGATTATATATTATTCGTTGAATATTCTGGGAGAATTGGATAGGCACGGTGCTTTGCTAGAAGCCAATCATGTCTTGTAAATCGATGAGAAAGTGGTACGGGGTACGCACGTGTTCGGATAGTCTGATGACCGTATTTACTGCCAACATATCCAGGGATCTCTTGGGTCGCTTCCCAAAGATTCACCGATGACATTTGACTCGAACAAAATTAATTTGTGATTAATTATGAGAGAGAAAATTAATATGGGATTAATTGCGTCAAAAATTTATCTGGGATTAAATTCGCATAGAAGAGAGAACGCGATTAATTTGGAATTAATCGGTAAAATTAATTTAATAGTTAAATTAGATTTTTCTATTTGATTTATTTATTTGGGCTAAAATAATATATCGGATATATTAATTGAAATTTGATTTCAATACAGAATTAAAATTGGATTTTAATGCAAACGAACGAATTAATTTGGAATTAATTCGTAAGCGACTTTCGTAATAATTTTGCTAGGCATTATTATTTAATTAAATTGGATTTAATTACGTCGCGACGGAAAATTCGTTTAATCGGATTAAACGAACCCGTGTCCAAAGTGTGTTGTGTAAGCCAACTAAATTTTGAATTTAAAGTGGTGGGACCCACTTCAGTTACATCAACTAGTCACTATTTTATGGAAGTTGTTGGCATAATAAATTGGATTTATTAACCAACACATCAACCAAGTCAAAGATAATTATTGTTAGACATTACTATTCATCATCACTCTCTCTTTCTCCCATTTGGGCGTGACTTTGCTTCTCTCCAAGGGAAATTTTCTTCAAATTTTTCTTAAGCTAGCACTTAAAAGAGTTTATTAAGGTGATAGGAAACTCACACAAGTGCTGGAAACACTCAACAAAGCTTGGAGCTTCTACATCCAATGAGATTTTTTGAAAATTCTCATATGATCAATGTAAGTTATTCCGCAAACTTTCTTGATAAATTCACACACAAAATCAATGTTTAGAGACCTTGGGCATGTGTATGACACTAACAGGAATGACTTTGGGAATAATTGATTTATTTCCCAAAATTCCGATACGAAACTGTACAATGTACCACTGCGGATAGCGCGTAGTATTTTGGCCATAACTTTCTCTGAAGAACTCCAATTTTTATGAATTTTATATCATCGGAAATCTTAGACCGAGACCTACAACTTCCACATTTAACATTTTCCAAATTCGGACCAGCAATAGGTCACAAATTCGGATGAATAGTTTCCGAGGAAATTCTAGTAAATTCTAAAAGTTTCTACAAAATTCTACCTTTTTCTAATTTTTTTTAAATGCCAAGTATAAAAATGAAACACTATTCATGAATCCCCAAATGAGAAAAAGAGAAAGCAAGAAACGTAGAAGAAGGAAAGAATAAGAAGAGAGAAAAAGAAAAGAAATGAGAGAAAAATGGAGAAGATGAAGCAAGAAAGAGCATTGGCCTCCTTGGAAGGCTTGAAGAATGAAGAAAAATCAAAACAAAAAGGTAAGAAATCCATGACCCAAATTGTGAAATTTTAAGTTTTGATGATTTGATACTTATTATGTGTTGTGAACTTGGGTGTGATGATGATTGTGTGATTTTTGGTATTAAAACAATGAGAATTTTGAAAAACCCCAACTTGTTAAGTTTTGGGTATAATTATATGAGGTATATGAAATAGATTAGAAGTTGGTTGTTGATGAGATGATGTCTTAGTTTATGTGAAATTGAGTGTAATATGATGTATTGAGCATTGGTTTTTAGTATGGGAATGTTAGTGATTACATTTAGGTGAGTTAAATTTGAAGAAGAAAAAGCATAATCCTGGAAAAGCTGATTCGTGTCGCGACGCTAAAGGGTTATGCGTTGCGACGTGAAAGGGAAAAATGATGGCACATCTCTGGTCATTGCGCGTCGCGACGAGTAAGGATTTGCGTCGCGACGCATGGCACAACTCATTCCCAAAATAGTTCTAAACCATCCCAGATCCACCTTAGCGTATTAGAGACCACCTTCAGGGTCTCGTATCTATTCATATGCATAAATTTCATCTTATTCCAAGCATGATATACTAAGTGACGATATCGCGGGCTTGAATTGAGAAAATTTAGCCTAATTCCAAAATCCATCTCATGGTTTGTAGCCTAACCGAGTTACCATTTATAGACCATTGCAGAAATTGCACTTCCCATCGACGAAGCAATATAGCACCAACCAGATTCCAATCAGTGAGTGGACACTACCCTTTTTAAATTGACTTTCATTTGGTTATTTTTATATCAGACTTTTTTTACGCTTTATGGCGTTAGATTATTTTATTATAGTTATTTCATAAAAAAATTTATTTAAGTAATATTTGAGAAAAAAATATTTGCAGTGTATGATTTATGTTTTTCGAGGCATGGGGGAAAAATCCACCTCAGTATGTAACTTTATTCAGTTATGGAATTGACAGATAGCACATGTGTGTTGGAGTTTTGGGCAAAGGCCGCAGCGGAAGCGCGGTTCGGCCGAAATTGTAATTTTAAAACTTTTTAAATTACCGAATGAATTATTCAACATCCAATATGAATAATTCATTCATATTTCACCTAAACTTATTTATTCAATATCAAATAACGGCATAAACAACTAAAAAACGTCGCGAAACTTTTACGAAATTTTTTTTCCGCAAGATGGCACAAAACGCGTTTTTGACCGAACCGACTACCCAATACACATGAGGGCTGCCCAGGTCAGCCCCAATAGTATTATGACAGTTCATGGGCTGCGCGAACAGTGAAAAATTCATTGTTTGGACAGCCGTCACCCGGTTGACTGAAAAGACACATGGTAACGCCGTTTTTTACTCTTTTCGCTTATTTCAACTCCGAAACAATTTCCGGAAATTATTCCAACACCCAAAACACATCCAATACATTCAAATGACATCATTTTCATCACAAACAACCCATTTTTTCCAGATCTGATTTTGCAACAAAAATAATTAATTTTTCATGTTTTAATCCAACTTTTTTTTAACATTAATCATAACACCAATTCATGTCACCACAAATGAACCACCCAAGAAAAATTCTAGGCATTACAAGAGTGGTCATAACACTCTAGAATGGAAATTTATCATCAAATGACCAAATTGAGTAAATATTACAAGAATATTATTCAAAACAACTTCACACATGCAATATGCTTCCACTTCCATCCACCAAATCCAAAAGCCCCAAATTTATAGAAAAGAAGAAACCCTAGATCTCACTAGATCAACAAGAAATAAGAAACATAATTTCTAAGCTTAGGGATTCGTAGAATTACATTTAATCCTCTCAATTCCTTATATTTTTTTCTTGATTTTCTTCTTTTCCTTTACTTGAATCATCAAGCAATTTGAGAGCCTTTTCTTTGGTGTAAGTTTCGGCCATAGTGTTCTTGAATGAAAAAGAAAACAAATTTTTCTAATTTAAACAAGCTTGACCGACATTAAGGATGGTATTTTGGTCATTTTCAAACATTAATCCAATTAAATTAAATCAAACTTTATATTAACAAATCAAATTTGCACACCTAAAGTTTAATTAAATCATGACATGTGTCACCAATAATAATTAAACATTTTTCATAACAATTATGAAAATTTTTATCAATTAATTTTTCAAATATTTAACATTTAAATATCTAAATAATTAATTAATTTAATTATTATTATATATGTATTTTTATTTATATTAAATAACAAATACATATATTAATGGCATGTGTCAAAATCTCATTTGACACTTAATTAATGTTTATATAATCAAATTATGTATCAAATACATATACACAATAATTACGATTGACCAAAATTTCCCTAAAGCATGTGTTTTCATTTAACCGATTAAATGATTCGAATTAACTCATTTAATCCGATGAAGTATTATGAATAATCTATATTATTCATAACGCGTTTCCCAAGTGCTCAACGAGTACACTTCATATTGTGGGACTCTCTAAGTTTAGGTTTATCTGTCACAAAATCCAATTTCGTGTCCATAATTCACCCACTCATGAATTATGACGACCACGGATAATCTCGCTAAACTATGCAAGTCGAGGTCATTGCATACGTATAGTCCCTCCGTCACAGGCTATCCATATTATACTTGGGATATAGATAAAAATGTCAAATCTTTTCGGTATAATATAGTCGACTTTCAATTTGCGATCTCTAAATAACACTCGGAACTAATTTCCGAAGTTACACCATGGCCATGGAATTTCTAGATTGTAAACACTTGAGGATACCTATGCCTTGTACACAAGACTGACGGATTCTATCTTGATACGCACTGGATATCATGAGCATTAGTCCACACCCAACGAACAGGCGGAGGTCTGATCATGAATAGATCGGTGACGTGACTGCCATCAAAGTGTGGAGGATAACTCATATATCCACTATGGTATCTTAAGTCGAAGGACCACTATACTCGCTCAAATCGAGAAGATTCATATTGACGTTGGTGTACCATCTATTAGGAAATCTCCAGTGAGTCGTTTAGTGTTTATCAAATAAACACCTACATGTCTATACGAGTCTCCCGAAACTCATGGTTCATTGGGATAAACCATCGGACCAAGTCACGATATACGACATGTACTGGTCTCAGCGGATTTTACTAACTGACCAGTGTTACTAAATTTTGACCAGAAACTTTATTTAAGGATATACAACTTATAGTGATATTTTCCAATGTCAATTACAAACTATGTTGTAACTGCGCACTACATTGTAAATCCTAGTGTATGACACAGAAATCGGTGACGCTGTTCCAGGCTCGCGGCCCGGTCGGGAGACTAAATCGGAGAAATAAATGGAATCGCCACCCAGTGTGAACTGGGAAATAATTTAAGGTCGAACTCACCTCTCGCATGGGAAGACCTCAAACCATTGGGTTCAGAATGGTCCCTTACTTATGCCACTTGTAATGAACGAATTTATGTGATAATATAACCAAGTCTACGCAACATATATACGTAAGAATAACCTACATCTAAGTTTGCATACAACCTATATCTAAGTTTGCATACAACCTATATCTAAGTTTGCATACAACCTATATCTAAGTTTGCATACAACCTATATCTAAGTTTGCATGCATAAAAGTAAGTCGAAATAATGGCAAGCACACAATCTCATGGACACATTAAATTGATAAATACAGAAACATAAATGAATAATCTATTGTCTAAACATAAATATTGAAGAGAAATAATTAAGCTCCTAGTGTGAAAGAGATAACTAAATCATGCATAAAAATAACATAATATTTCTAATAAACAATGAATAAACACAAGGTTAGATGAAACGAAATATGTGTGTTTCTCAAGCGATACGTGGAGTTGTATCCCAAGTTCAGACCGCACTACCGTCCATTCAGATTTGACTATGGAATTTACGTATGGGTTTTCATCCGATATACCACGAGAGGTAGCACAAAATTTTTCATCCCATGGCCACAACATACATGAATCAACAATACGCATGCAAAGAAGTACTAGTAAATAATTAAAAAAGATGAACGAGAATAAATAAAAGGGTGCCATCAGGTCTTACCTTTTAAGTCCCTTCTTGGAAGTGCGTTACCCGGCCTTCGGAAGGGTTAATGCTCCGCAACTCCTCCGGTTCACTAGTTTAATGTTTTTCTTCGTCGCCTACATGTTTTGGGCTGCTGTTTCCTTTGTTTTAGGTTGCTATTTTTGCTATTTTTGAGGCTATTTTTGGACTGTTTAAGGGTGTAAATTATGGGGTGCAGTTTGCGTGAGTGTCAGGGACTGTTTGGCGGTAGTTGAAGGCTGTTTTTTAGGGTGTGTTTTGTGATTTTCAGGGGTTATTTGAGCTGCTATTTTGTGGTTTTCAAATGCAGTTTTGGTGGACTGTTTGCGGTAAATGGAATGGTTTCAGGGGTGCAGTTTTGCGGTAGTGCAATGACTATTTTAGGCTACTATTTTCGGTGAAGGATGGGCTGTTTTGATGGTGCAGTTTTGGTAATTGATGGGTTGTGTTAGGCTACTGTTTTCGTGAAGGGTGGGCTGTTTCAAAGGTGTAGGTTCACAGTAATGCATGGGGCTTTTAGGGATGCAATTTTTCGGTGAATGTAGGGTTGTATGGGGTTGTGTATGTGGCGGCAATGGGAGGGCTATTTTCTTTGTCTCTTAGGCGTGAATGCTAGCTATGGGAGAAAGGCTTATGTCTTTTTTTTTATAGGAGAGGGTTAGGGTTGTCCTTATACGGGAAGGAAATAAATCATGCAATTATGGGGGATATATTTTAATTAGTGTGTGATAAAGAAAAGATCCATTTAATTAGGAAGGTGATTTGTTTTAGTTTAGGAAAGGGATTCATGGGATTTGATTTGATTTCTTTAATTTAAGCATGTGATTTGATTTGATTTCTTTAAATCGGGAAGGTGATTTATTTAGATTTATTTAATTTGGGAAGGTGATTTGATTTGATTTTAACATGTGTTTAATGTGTTGGATATTTTGGATTGGACTTGATGAACTTGTGGGCGTGTGGGGATGGCTCTTTGGTGGACTTGGGCGTGTGGTTGTTGGTGTGTGGGCTTGGGTGTGTGGCTTAGTGTAGGTTGCGGGGGTTTTGGGCCAATGATGAATTTTAAAACATAGATCCAACGAGCGAACCTGAAGCTAAGCAAACAATTGAATCCAACAAGGTAGCCCATCCGACGTCCGTTTCCTTCGACTTCCGCAACTCAAAGGGTAGTGCCTCCATACGAGGCTCATCATCGGGACTTAAATGAAAAAATGCAGTGCCTATAGTCGCCCCCATTTTGATGGGACTTGTGCAGTGTGTGACCATGACAATCCTATCAAAGTTATGCAATGCATTTTTACTTACCTCGCTCGCCAGCTACTGCCTGACTTGCCTGTTGGTTCGAACTGAGTTGATCTAGTGGTGATGTGCCGCGACCCTTGAGGTTTATCCCTGCAAGATGCTGCGATTTCTAGGAATCACTACCGAACTGAACTGATATGATGGTGAGGTGTTTCGACCCCAAGGTTCATCCCTGCAAGATACTGCGATCTCTAGGAATCACTACCGAACTGAGCTGATATGGTGGCGAGGTGCTTCGACCCCAGGGGTTTGTTCCCGAACTACCGAATGTGGTCTTTGATCCCTGGGCTTTATTCCCGAACTGTGCTGAATGTGATGGCGAGGTGCTTTCGACCTCTGGGCTTTGTTCCCGAACCATCCGTGGGCTTTGTTCCCGAACTATCACTGTGAGGTGGTCCATTCCCGAACCGTTACTGCGAGGTGGTCCATTCCCGAACCGTTACTGCGAGGTGGTCCATTCCCGAACCGTTACTGCGAGGTGGTCCATTCCCAAACCGTTACTGTGAGGTGGTCCATTCCCGAACCGTTACTGTGAGGTGGCCAATTCCCGAACCGTTACTGTGAGGTGGTCCATTCCCGAACCGTTACTGTATGAGGTGGTCCATTCCCGAACCGTTACTGTGAGGTGGTCCATTCCCGAACCGTTACTGTGAGGTGGTCCATTCCCCAACCGTTACTGTGAGGTGGTCCATTCCCGAACCGTTACTGTGAGGTGGTCCATTCCCCAACCGTTACTGTGAGATGGTCCATTCCCGAACCGTTACTATGAGGTGGTCCATTCCCGAACCGTTACTATGAGGTGGTCCATTCATGAACCGTTATTATGAGGTGGTCCATTCCCGAACCGTTACTGTGAGGTGGTCCATTCCCGAACCGTTACTGTATGAGGTGGTCCATTCCTGAACTGTTACTGTGAAGTGGTCCATTCCCAAACCGTTACTGTGAGGTGGTCCATTCTCGAACCGTTACTGTGAGGTGGTCCATTCCTGAACTGTTACTGTATGAGGTGGTCCATTCCCAAACCGTTACTGTATGAGGTGGCTGTGAGGTGGTCCATTCCCGAACCGTTAATGTGAGGTGGTCCATTCATGAACCGTTACTGTATGAGGTGGTCCATTCCCGAACCCTTACTGTGAGGTGGTCCATTCCCAAACCGTTACTGTGAGGTCGTCCATTCCCGAACCGTTATCGTAAGGTGGTCCATTCCCGAACCGTTACTGTATGAGGTGGTCCATTCCTGAACCATTACTTGTATCATATGTAGTAGGTTGGTCGCCCCCAGACTCAGCTTATCTCTTTGTTCTTCATGGCTTGCACTCGGCTAAAGTAGATCATTTGATGCGGTGTTCCGTACTGTCATACCATATTACTCTTTTTTACGAGATAGTCCCAATAGTTATACATATTTTCGTCCTCAAATGATGCCTAGTGTCTAAACCAGAGAACCTTCAAAGTATCTGATACAACTCAAATCTGACCGTTTGAATAAATGCTCTGAACTAGACTCCAAGTGTGTGTGTGCCAAGGTTCTTTCACAACTTATTCCTTAAGTAAGCCAACTCGATGATTTTGTTTCAAAGAATGGGATCATTGGGTCTAACCAACCTAGATGTCTTGGTCATGCTCTGCAATTACTTCCTCGTACTCAATGTGATATGGTTTTCTTCTTCTTTTCTTTTGTCTCTTCATCATCATTTCATTTTTTTCTTTTCAACACACCTACCCTTTAAGGTAGCATTTCTCCTAATGGTGGTCCTAATACTCGCCCATGGGTAGCTTCACGCTTATCGGTTATAGGTGGTTTATTTTTCCTCTTAAGAGATTTTTCCTTCGTTTCCAACCATATCACATATCGTAACACAAGTAAACCAGGATGGACATCTAAGCAAACGGTCATTCATTGATCCACCATCTCTTCAACTAGTCATCTCGCCGACTACTGATGCTTCTACTGCTAAGATCATGTAATTAAGTGCCCGCGAGTCTAGGCGAGATCAACCACTCAAAATATCGGATAAGAGCACATCTTGCACCTATTGTTTCTAAGGTTTCACCCTACGGCAAACAATTTCATCACCAGACATATGCCTAACCATCAAGGACTTCTCTCGCTCTTTTTTTTTTCACTCCACTGGAATTCTTCTTTTCAACCGCTGATAATGTGGGCTTTGCCCCATGGGATTCATTCCTGAAAACCGTTGGTGATGTGGGCCTCGGCCCTGGGATTCATTCCCGAAACTAATACTGATGTGGGCCTCAACCCTGGGATTCCTTCCCGAAACTAATATTGATGTAGGCCTCAACCCTGTGATTCATTCCTGAAAACTGCCGATACCGTACTGTTGCCGCTTCTGGCTGGCCTACCTTTGCCGCTTTCTCTTTTTCTTCTTTGAAGCCTGTGAATACAAAATGAAACAAAACACAAAAAAGAATGCAAGTATGTTACGTGTATGCATGCATGGATGAATTTCCTATCCCGTTGGGTTAGGTCTTCCGCCAATTCTCCTGGCGACTGCTCGGTCTTCTCTTCTTCAGGCAAAATATTGCTTCAATCTGTCCATGTTGATCGACTCGGTGAACTCGTTCCTTTCTAAGTATGTCAGTCTCACTGCCCCGTTTCCCATCACTTTCTTGACTATGTAGGGCCCTTCCCAGTTAGGTCTGAACTTTCCTCTCGGGTCTGTTGTCGATGGCTTTGTCTGTTTGAGTACCAGATCACCCTTTTTGATCTTAGTAGGACGCACCTTCTTGTTGAATGCTCGAGCCAACCTCTTCTGGTATAACTGCATATGATGTAAGGACTTCATCCTCTTCTCATCCAACAATGCTAACTGTTCAAATCTCTGCAAGGTCCATTCTTGTTCAGGTAACTCTGCTTCTGCTAATACCCGCATGGACTGTATCTCAACTTCCACTGGTAATACTGCTTCCATGCCATAAACCAGAGAGTAAGGTATGGCTTCCGTTGTTGTTCTCACAGAAGTTTGGTACCCCCACAGGACGTACGGTAGTTTGTCAGCCCAATCTTTATAATTCTCCGTCATTTTAGCTAATATCTTCTTTATTGTCTTATTGGCTGCCTCGACTGCCCCATTTGCCTGCGGTCTGTAAGGTGACGACTTGTGATGTCCTATCCCATACTTCTGTAGCATTGCCTTCGTTTCTCCTTGAATCTGGACTTCATTATGTGTGACTACGTGATGCGGTATTCCATATCGATATATGAGGTTCCGTGCTATGAACTTTGCCATCTGTTTTGCTGTGAAGTTACGAAATGACTCGGCTTCCACCCATTTTGAAAACTAGTCTACTGCCACTACTATGAAACGATGTCCATTTGACGCGTGCGGTCGAATTTCTCCGATCATGTCAATTCCCCATACTGAGAAAGGCCACGGCTCTCATAGCCTATGCAACTCTGTGTGAGACAAATGGTTCAAGTTACCGTGCGCTTGACAATCATGATAATGATTCACCAGCTTCGCGCAGTCAGCTTCCATGGTTGACCAGTAGAAGCCTTGTCTTACAATCTTGCGAGACAAATTCAATCCGTTAATGTGCGGTCCACATACCCCGGCATGTACTTCTTCCATTGCCTTCTAAGCCTCTTCTTTTCTTAAACACTTCAGCTGGATGCCATTCGTTTGTCTCTTGTATAGTTCTCCCTTCAAATTCACATATTGAGAAGCCAACATCTGAATGGCTATCATGTTCTTTCTGCTTGCTTCTTCCGGGAGTTCCCGTATTCTAAGTATCGCTGGATATCATAGTACCAGGGTTTCCCCTCGTTGACCTATACTTCTAAGACCCTTTCTATCTCGTAAGCAGGTCTGCTTGCTGTTGTCAACACTAGAGGTCTCATCACCAACTTTTCTTGGTTTTCCCAAGTTACGGCTAGAGTAGCCAACGCGTCTGCCATTTGATTCTCTTCTTGCGGCAAGTGCTGGAATTTACAATTAGGGAGGGCTTGTGCCAGATTCCTGAGATGGAATAGGTAGGGTTTCAACTGTTCTTCCTTCAATTCCCATTCTCCTTGCATCTGTCGGACTACCAACAATGAGTCTCCGTAGATCTCCATATTCTTAGCCTTCAAGGTTATCAATGCAGTCAGTCCGAAAGCGCATGCTTCATATTCGTCCATGTTGTTGGTTACTCCGAACGTCAACCTCTTGGCCATAGGCAAGGTTTCTCCCTCAGGGGTTACTATCACGATTCTTATCCCGCTCCTTTGTAGTTTACTGCTCCGTCAAAATACATCTTCCATCCCTGGACAATTATTGCTTGGATCTCCTCGTTTGGGAATTCAAACTTGTATTGATCTCCTTCTATAGGTTGTAATGCTAAGAACTCCGCTACATCTCGACCTTTGATTACTTTAGAAGTGAGATACTCAATATCAAACTCTGTCAGAAATACAAACCATCTGCCTAACTTCCCTACTAGCGAAGGCACTTAATGCAGATACTTCAAGGGATTCTCTTTTGCTACCACTTGGTTCTTGTAAGATTGGAAGTAATGATGCAATTCTCTGGATGCCCACACTACTGCCAAATAGATCTTCTCTACTTCTTGATAGCGTGCTCCGTACGGAAGCATCTTCTTACTGAGGTAGTAGACTGCATGCTCTACCCCCGTCTCATCTGCTTGTACCATCATCACCCCCAGCGCTTCGGGTTCTATGGCCAAATACAGTACTAAGGGTTTTCCTGGTCTCGGAGGCTTCAAGACATGAGGTTTCACCAAGTATTCCCTGATCTTTTCGAAAGCTTCTTAGCATTGCTCATTCCATTTCACTGGCCGGTCATTCCTCAAGAATTTGAAGATAGGCTCGCATATTGACGTCAACTTGGCAATGAGCCGACTGATGTACTGAATTTTCCTGAGGAATGCTCTAACTTCTTTCTCTGTCTTCGGTGTGGGCATCTCGGTAATCGCCTTGATATTCTCAGGGTCTACTTCTATTCCTCCCATTCGCACCGTATGTCCTAGCAATTTTCCCGACGTTACTCCGAACACACACTTCTTGGGATTTAGTCGCAGGTTGTATTTGTCGACTCGTTCAAGGAACTTCTCCAGTGCTTCTATGTGTCCACTTCTTGTCTCTGACTTCACCATCATGTCGTCCACATATACTTCAATCTCCTTATGCATCAAGTCATGGAATAACATAGTGGCCATCCGCTGGTAAGGGGCTCTTGCATTCTTGAGCCCAAACGACATCACTTTGTAGCAATACGTACCCCACTCCATGACAAAGGCAGTCTTATGTTTGTCTTCTTCAGCAATAAGGACCTGATTATATCTTGAGAACCCATCCGTGAACGAGTACATGGAAGACAAAGCCGCACTATCAACTAGCACATCTATATGGGGTAACGGGAAATCATCATTCGGGCAAGCTTTATTAAGGTCTCTGTAATCCACGCACATTCTAACCTTCCCATCTTTCTTCGGTACTGGCACAATGTTTGCCAACCACTCGGGGTACTTCACTACTTCTAGAAATCCCACATCTATCTGCTTCTTGACTTCCTCTCTAACTTTCTCGGCCCACTCAGGTCTCATTCTTCGGAGCTTCTGCTTTACCGGCCTCATGTTCGGATAAGTCGGTATTACGTGCTGGGCGATACTTCTATCTACTCTGGGCATGTCCTCATAGGACCAAGTGAATACCTTAGCATATTTGACTAAAATCCCCTCTAATTCCTTCTGCTCCTCAGGGGTAACCTCACTTACAATTAGAATCTCCTTGGGGCTTTCAGGCGTACCAAGGTTAAATGCATTTGTTTTGGTTGAGTTGATGTCAAATATACTTAAGTCATGCAAGTTTAAAGGAAGAGACTCAGGCAAGTAAGCGAAATGAATGTCTTTATTATTAGCGAATGCATGAGTACACTCAAATAAATCAGGGAGACAAACATCTTCGTCTTCTACAGATGCTTCATCCTCCACAACCGGGTTTTCTTCAGTCTCATTGCTCTCTTCGAGAGTCAAGCTCTCCAGCTGCATCAGCTCTTCCTCCCACTTGTCTTCCTCCTTTGCAACTTCTCCTACCAGCGGTTTCTCGCCCATCACATCCTGGAAGATCTCAAATCCTGGTACCGTGATCCCGTTGACTTCCACTGGTTCAGGCTCTCCTTGATACCTCGTTGCTTTCATGAAACATTTTGTCAGCTTCAACCTCTTCTTCTTAGTTTTCGGCTTATCCTCATCAGATTTGTATCCCAAACCTCTCCTGGTGGTCAGCCCTTTGAAGTCGGGCAATGCTCCTCCAACACCCGAACCTGTACCTGGCTCGAACTTCATCTTCTCCATGATCTTGGCCACCTTAGGATCCATCCACTCCTCAAAGGTTGCCGACACTTGGAACCTCGTAAAAGGTTGTATCTCCAAGGTGGCCACAGCATTGTCTACTTCAGCTCTAATAGTGACAATCTCTCCCCCGTATGGAAACTTGATGGCCTGGTACAAAGTGGAAGGCACGCCCCCAAGTTTGTGAAACCACGGCCTTCCCAATAGCAAAGAAAAAGTGGTTGGTATATCAAGCACTGTGAACTCAACCTCATCTTCAATTGGGCCCACTTTACTATCGTAATAAAAGTGCCCTCTACTCCCCGCTTGCTATCATCATACGCCTTGATAGTCATGTTGGAGGGACTCAGGTCTGTCGTCTTCATACCCAACCTCGACAAAATCTTCAAAGGGCACACATTGATAGATGAGCCATCATCTACCATCACACAAGATGTCTTCTTGCCCCTCACTTCTGCTCTTATGAATAATGGCATATTGTGATTCCTTCCTTCCACCGACAATTCCTCCTCGAAAAAGGTTATCACCTGCAAAGCTTCCTTCTGCACCGATCCTACGCATGTGCTCTTGAGATGCGCATAACAATTCCCAGATGCTCATTTGTGCTCGTGTCTTCTTCAACTGACGCAGCACCACATCTCCTTCAGCATTATCCACGTTCTTTGCCACTTCTCTACCTTCTGTTAACACTTCTTTGCCCTTCTCCGCCATATCACTGTAAAATCTCCCACTGCGTGTCATTCCTTTCACCTCTTCTTCATCACTGCTTGAGAAGTCTTCCCAAAAATTCTTCCCCTGTTCCGTTTCATCCTCACTATTGCTATCCCAAATCCCCAGGCAAAAAGCTTGGTGGTCAAAGGTTTGGAGGACAAGGCTTTCAGGTAGGCCGGAGCCAATCATGTAGGTAGGTGGTGGGACAGAGTGATAGTTAGGTATGGGGTTTCTGTGTGTATTGGGCTGCTCTTTTTCTGGGTCGGATATTTTATGGGAGTCTATAAGGTCCTAGATTTCATGTTTGAGGCGGGCACAGTTATCGGTGTCATGGCCATTTTGCTGGTGGTAATGGAAATACAGGTTCATATTAAGGTGTGGTGGTGGAGGATTGGGAAGTGGTCTAGCTTCTAATGGTTTTAGGAGTCCCTGTCTCGCCAACTTCTCAAGCACCTTAGATAAAGGCCTACCCAGGTTAGAGAAACGCTGGTTTCTGATGGCGGCAACCTCGGCAGAAACGGGCTTGGCTCTTGACGGTCCCCCGACGGTCCTCCTGTTCAGGCCATAAAACTTCCTATTCTCCACTTCTTCTTCCTCAATGTCCATGACAGTCTCCCTCAACTTTCGAAAATCAGTAATCATAGAGGTCATCCTCCTCAGTTTGCCATAAATGGAGGGTTTGGTGCCCTTGATGATCATCTTGATCTGATCCTTCTCCGAGGGTCGAGTTTGTATCTTCAGAAGCTGGCTTCTCCAGCGATCCACATAATCCTTGAAGCTCTCCTCCGGCTTCTGTTTGGCATTCTCCAAGTCGTAAAGCGACAAGTCGATCTCCAAATCCGTGACATACTGATTCAGAAAGGCCTCTGCCAATGCTCTCTAATCATCATTGACGTTCCTCTGAATGCCATGATACCATACCACGGGTGCTCCCTCAAGCGACATCCGGAACATCTTCTGAACCTGACATTTTGACAGACCCACTAAACTCATCACAGAAACATACTGTCGGCATCTTGAATTGAGTCGGTAGCTGCTCCTCAAAAGTCATCGCCTCATAGTCCAGCAAATCCTAATATTTACCCTTCAGCTTGCGGGTAACTGACTCTACCTGATCCCAAAGTTTCTGCAACTCTGCTTGGGACCCAGCTATCCTTCCCGAGGCATACTCGGCCACGTCATTATCAAAAACAGGGATATCATCACTCAACATGTTCGGAGGCTCTTCACGCCTCACATTCTCAGAGCCTCCCCCAGGGCGGGGCACAATCATATTAGCCATAGCGGTGGACGAAGCTTGCAACTGCTCGGTAACCTTGGTGAGACTGGTCTCCAGTTGATCCATATGAGATCCTTCGTTCTCTGATTCGCTCAAGTTCGCTAACGGCTTTTTGACGAGTCTTCCCTCTTCCTAACCCAACGGGTATCTATGGTGTCTTTTAAAACCGCATGTTAGCTTGTATGCGTGCGATGCATGGAATATATAAGTCGGCCCATTATCATTCCAAAGCATTCAACCATACTATTGCGCGTTGCAAACTTGTCCCAGTTGAAAAGGCCCAACAGGTTTACACTTTTGCGATAACATGGCTAAACAACTTCAAATGATAAGAGGCCCAAACACAAAATGGCCCATCGGCATTTTAGAAGCTTTTGGCCCAATTGTCAGAGGACACGAACTCGTCCCAATTTAAATGGCCCAACAAGTTCATATCTCCTGACAAGAAGTCCAACTGAATCCAAATGATGATGGTCCCGAACACAAGCATAAATAGATGTTTTCTATTGGTCATACAACTACGGTTCACATGCGAGTTTATATGGGTATAGACAAAGGCTCCCGCTGGCGAAGGATTGCCCACAACTAGGACTCCCCACTCAAGGTTCGAGCGACCAAGTGAGCGCACCTTTTTTATACCTTAAAGTACATACCAACGAGTTATGGTGCATGACTGACTGTCAAATGGATTCCCTATTGAAGATTCCCCAGAGGGAGGGTGGAGTGAACTCTCTTAAATACCCAAGCCTCTTAGGCTCTTATCGCCTTGGTGACAGGAATAAACAGTAGGTCCTCCAGATTAGTCCATCACGGTAAGCTATGAGTAAATGATTATCTAGGTGCCTTCACAGCTTTTCCTTCTAGCTATAAAAATGTAGTGAATGAAGGAAGACACCAAACCATTACCTAGCTCTAATAATGCCTTTGATTAAACCCATTCAACCCACTATAGACACAGTTAACTAAAACAAAAATCACAATCATTACAAAGCATTATTTCAGGGCCGATTCTCTATCCCCAGTGGAGTCGCTAGACTGTAGGACACAGAAATCAACGACGCTGTTCCAGGCTCGCGGCCCGGTCGGGAGTACGGAGTAGCCCGCGGGGGACTAAATGGAGTCGCCACCCAGTGTGAACTGGGAAATGATTTAAGGCTGCACTCACCCCTCGCAAAGGAAGACCCCAAACCGTTGGGTTCGGAATGGTCCCTTACTTATGCCACTTGTAATGAACGAATTTATGTGATAATATAACCAAGTCTACGCAACATACATACGTAAGAATAACCTATATCTAAGTTTGCATACAACCTATATCTAAGTTTGCATACAACCTATATCTAAGTTCGCATGCATAAAAGTAAGTCGAAATAATGGCAAGCACACAATCTCATGGACACATTAAATTGATAAATACGGAAACATAAATGAATAATCTATTGTCTAAACATAAATATTGAAGAGATATAATTAAGCTCCTAGTGCAAAAGAGGTAACTAAATCATGCATAAAAATAACATATTATTTCTAATAAACAATGAATAAACACAAGGTTAGATGAAACGAAATATTTACGTTTCTCAAGCGGTACGTGGAGTTGTATCCCAAGTTCAGACCGCACTACAGCCCATTCGAATTCGGCTACAGAATTTATGTCTGGGTTTCCATCCGATATACCACGAGAGGTAGCGCAAAGTCATTCATCCCATGGCCACAACATACATGAATCAACAATACGCATGCAAAGAAGTACTAGTAAATAATTAAAAAAAGATGAACGAGAATAAATAAAAGGGTGCCCTCAGGTCTTACCTTTTAAGTCGCCTCTTGGAAGTGCGTTACGCGGCCGTGGGAAGGGTTAATGTTCCGCAACTCCTCCAGTTCACTGGTTTAATGTTTTCCTTCGTCGCCTCGCTATTTTGGGCTGCTGTTTCCTCTATTTTAGGCTGTTGTTTTTGCTGCTATTTTTTGGACTGTTTAAGGGTGTAATTTAGGGGGTGCAGTTTGCGTGAGTGTCAAAGACTGTTTGGCGGTAGTTGAAGGCTATTTTTCAGGGTGTGTTTTGCGGTTTTCAGGGGTGATTTAAGCTGATATTTTGTGGTTTTCAAATGCAGTTTTGGTGGACTGTTTGCGGTAAATGGAAGGGTTTCAGGGGGTGCAGTTTTACGGTAGTGCAGAGACTGTTTTAGGCTACTATGTTTGGTGAAGGATGGGCTGTTTTGATGGTGCAGTTTCGGTAATTGAGTGGCTGTGTTAGGCTACTATTTTCGGTGAAGGGGGGCTGTTTCAAGGGTGCAGGTTCACGATAAAGCAGGGGGCTTTTAGGGATGCAATTTTTCTGTGAATATAGGGTTGTATGGGGGTTGTGTATGCGGCAATGGGAGGGCTATTTTCTTTGTCTCTTAGGCGTGAATGCTGGCTAGGGGAGAAGGGTTTATGTCTCTTTTTATATGAGAGGGTTAGGGTTGTCCTTGTACGGGAAGGAAATAAATAATACAATTATGTGGGATATCTTTTAATTAGTGTGTGATAAGGAAAATATCCATTTAATTAGGAAGGTGATTTGTTTTAGTTTAGGAAAAGGGATTCATGGGATTTGATTTGATTTCTTTAATTTAAACATGTGATTTGATTTGATTTATTTAAATCGGGAAGGTGATTTATTTAGATTTATTTAATTTGGGAAGGTGATTTGATTTGATTTTAACATGTGTTTAATGTGTTAGATATTTTGGATTGGACTTGATGGGCTTGTGGGCGTGTGGGGATGGCTCTTTGGTAGGCTTGGGCGTGTGGTTGGTGGTGTGTGGGATTAGGTGTGAGGCTTAGTGTAGGTTGCAGGGGTTTTGGGCCAAGGATGAATTTTAAAATAGAGATCCAACGAGCGAACCCGAAGCTAAGCAAACGAATTGAATCCAACAAGGTATTGATATTTCCCTTCCAACGTTCGTTTCCTGTGACTTCTGTAACTCAAAGGGTAGTGCCTCCATACGAGGCTCATCATCGGGACTTATATGCAAAAATGCAGTGCCTACACCTAGGGTCTTTATCTAATATACATGTATCACTAAATCAAATTTATTTTCAATCTAATCATAATTAGATATCTAATCGCAATTAGATCGAATATGTGTATGAAGCTATTTCGTGAATTTTCGGTTTTAGAACCAAATGTTTTATAACTGTATTTTAGTTTTTCGTCCACTCACTTAGATCGTACAACGATCTAACCCCCCACTCGCAGTTTCCTTATTTTGCAGGTATTCTCGGAGGACGAACTCGGGAAGACGGATACTGATGGAGTCACTAGGTATGAGGTCCATCAGTTCAAGTCAGAAAGAGTGGGAGTTAGTCAGAGTCAAGTAAAAGTTATGTATTAGTCTTTGATTTTGAGGTAGTCATTGTAAAAGTGTGTAATTAAGTTTTCAGTTTCAGATGTTGAGTTTGTATGATAAGTTATTGAACTTGGGCTACGGTCCCACACTTGAAATATCTAATTAGAGAAAAGAGTATTAGAAATTGTTTATGGTTGAAGAGTTAGAGGCTCAGGGGAATAGTACGGCCTATTCCTTACTGGTAGCATCTCCTGGATTGGGGATGTTACAAACTTCTTCTTCAAAAGAGCTTCAAAACCTCTCAAGTTACCTGCAACTTCAGTTCTCCACCGTCTTCATCAGCATCTCAGCATCTCCCTTCGCCTTCTCAAGCAAGTAAGCTTATATCTGAACATTTTTTCTTTTGATGTGTGATTCTGATTTCAATAATGTTGGATGTTGAATATTTGTATTCGTGTTCTGGAATTTTGGGGGTTTTCTGTGATAATGGGAATACGAGGGATGGGTTTACTCATGAAGATACATGTAATTTATGCGTAGATGCTTTTCTGGGTTTTTTTTGGAATGAAGGGTTTATGTTTCTGGGTTCTGTATGTGTTTGATTTTGGTTGTGTTTTGGAAGACTTACTACTTTTCCATTACTAGGGCGTTAAGAGCTTTCTAGTGTTATCCACTTCGTAGGGATGAGGAATAACTATAGATTTAGTGTGTTTTACTGACCGAAATTATGAACTGACCTTCTGTCTCGAGCAATGTCTTGATAGGAATATCTGGGTCTGGGTCTGAGTCCGAGTCTTCCTCCCTCACTCCCCTCGAGGTCCTGCCTACAGCCCCGCCCCCACACACAACCATACACAGCTCGGGATCAGAGAGTCTTAGCGACTATGATACCACTCCGACTGTTTCAGAGGAGAACAACCAATCCTACCACATATGGGTACCCCAGCCTGAGACAATTCATACCAAACTTGACTTCGAGAACCACGACATAGATCCGGCTTCAGCAATCACCGATACCGAAATGGAGAAATTAAGGGAATGGTTTGATATTTCGGAGGATATCAGCCTAGCCGTCTCGGAGGAGTGGGACCAAGCAAGCCGAACAGGAAATGATGTCGTGGAACTGTGCACGGATTTCTTCGATATGGGACTTCAGCTGCTCATCCAAGGCTACTTCGCAAGGATGCTATCTTCCACGCATATAGCACTGTGCCAAATGAATCTGAACAACTGGAGAATTTTGGCCTGCTTATACGTCATCCAGAGCCGAGCCGGGCTGGGAGAGCCGACATTCTCCGAACTGAAGAGGCTATACCGGATGAATGTCAACCCAAAGGAATACAAGGGTTGGTACTACCTCTCTGCTCATGCCATGATTCCCTACCTGATAACTAATCTCCTGGCCACTAATAGGAACTTCAAAGACAAGTGGTTCTTCGCTATGGGCCCTTGGGGCCAACAACAGCTAGTTGACATGGAACTCCTCACAGTCCCCAATGTCTTCTCTGACGGAGATAACGACCCGACCTCTGAATTCCCATTTTCTATTGACTAAAACGATTTCTAATCTTTGAAATCGTTGCAGCTTGCTGGGGGATCTCTTTAAAGTCTATCACGGGGACCAATTGGACCTACGATTCTGAGCTCCAATAATCTCAAAATATTAATTAAGCTCTTAATTAAATATTTTGAATTATTAACTTCGGGTTATTCCACTAAAAACCCGAAGTTGCAATCTCGTTGCCGCAGATGATATATTAAGCCGAACCAAGTCGGTGTCCACTGATATAGTCACTACATACGAATTGACCCTTTAAGAGTATCTCGTAATCAGAGCCGGGTCATAATGTCTGTTATATCCCTCTAATTATTTATACCTTAAGTGCCATTGATTCTCTAATGAACGATTTATTCATAACCATTAAGAATTTTAATCTTTCTATTCGTAATAGAAAGACTTAAGTGCTCAAATCGTTCAAGTACCGAATCAACCCTTAAGGAAGATACTCCTCTACTTCTCGCAAGAAGGATTGAACTTCATATCTATGTAAGACGTTCTCAGCTACACAACAGACCATGCCCCCAAAGTATGTAGCTATTGGTCGGGACTGCTACACCAACCTCACCTTTGTAAATCAAATGACATAGCCTGCCATGCAGAAGTTCGTAGTACACTCAGGATGAAGATCAATCCATATATGACCATCTAGTAGATCGAAATGATTTTCTTTGTTTAACGGATATTATAAGAAAGTCATTTCCATCTGGGTCCAGTCCTATATGATCACATCATACAAGGTGCCTCCATTCTCATCTCTCTACATGGACGATCTCGGATCAAGGTCGCCATACATTTATAGAATGGACCGCAACTATAGATAAACCATAAATAAAGTACCTGTTTTATCTGCTCTCTATGGACTGTTTAAGATTACTAACTTCAGACTTAAATTCTCTTGTGTATGACACTCATACACTAAGTCTGAAGGCACATAAGTAATCTAGGGTAATCAAGATAATTTATAATATGCGAAAATTAAACAAACATTTTGATAAATGAATAATGCATCATTTTATTTCAAAACATATATAATCTGTCTACATTACATGCAGCTCTAGGGAATAGATCCCAACAAATGATGCATGTTAAACATATTTAGTGACATGGTTGAACATTGTGTAAAGGTCTTTATGAATGATATAACTGTTTTTGTGGACTCTTTTGATAATTGCTTGAATAATTTGAAAAATATGTTGAAAATATGTGAAGAAAAATGACTTGTGTTAAATTGGGAAAAATGCCATTTCATGACTAATTCAAGAATTATTTTAGGTCACGTTTTGTCATCTAAAGGTATTGAGGTTGACAAGACAAAAATAGAGGTAATATCTAAATTGGCACCCAAAAAAATAGTCAGGGAAATCCGTTCTTTCTTAGGACATGCAAGATTTTATAGGAGGTTCATTAAAAACTTTAGTACCATATCCAGACCTTTGTGTAACCTCCTATTAAAAGATGCAACATTTGAATGGACATAAGAATGTCAAAAATCATTTGAAAATATTATCAGTCTCTTAACTTATGCTCCTATTATGCAATCCCATGATTGGTCTTTGCCTTTTAAGCTAATGTGTGATGCCAGTGATTACACAGTTGGTGCAATATTAGGACAGAGAAAGGAAGGTAAGTCCTATGTAATTTATTACGCAAGTAAAACTTTAAACAGTGCACAAATGAATTACACTACCATAAAAAAAGAACTACTTGCTGTAATATTTACATTGGACAAATTTTGATCATATATAATTGGTTCCTCAATTGTTGTTTATTCTGACCATGCTGTTGTTAGATATTTGATGTCTAAATAGGATGCAAAGCCAAGATTACTACGGTGGATTTTGCTGCTTCAAGAATTCGATCTGACAATCAAGGACAAGAAAAGAGAAGAGGATGTGGTTGCAGATCATTTATCGATACTCACAAATGAGTCATCAATCGACACAACTCTTATCAATGACTCTTTTCCTGATGATTTTTTATTTTATGTAAATACAATGTCTTGGTATGCTAATATTGTCAATTTTCTTGCAACATGAAAAATACCTCAAGATTTGAGTCACCAAGAAAAGAAGAAATTTTTGACCGAAGTCAAAAGATTTTACTGGGACGATCCATATTTGTTCAAGTATTGCCCTGATTAGATTTTCCGACGATGCATACCGGACAATGAGATAAATGGTGTTATTCAGTTTTTTCATTTAGAAGCATATGAATGTCACTTCTCATCTAAGAAAACCGCTGCAAAAATCTTGCAGTGTGGATTTTATTGGCCCACAATTTTTAAGATACCCATGCTTTTTACAAAACTTGTGAAAATTGTCAAAAGTTGAGATCTATTTCAAAAAGAAACATGATGCCTTTAAATCCTATCATTGTCATCGAAATCTTTGATTGTTGGGGGATAGATTTCATGGGTCCATTTCCACCGTCATTTGGATTTTTATATATTTTAGTTGCAATCGATTATGTATCAAAATGGGTTGAGGCGATTCTTTGTCGAAACAATGATCACAAAACTGTGATGAAATTTTTAAAAGAAAATATTTTAAGTTGATTTGGAATCCCTCGGGTCGTTATACGTGATGGAGGTATACACTTTTGTAACATGCCTTTTGAGTCATTAATGAAAAAGTATGGAGTTACACATAAAGTTTTTACCTCTTATCACCCTTAGACAAATGGTCTAGTTGAACTAGCAAATAGAGAAATCAAACAAATTTTGGAAAAAAAATGGTAAACCCAAATCGTAAAGATTGGACTCTTCGACTGACTGATGCACTTTGGGCATACCGAACAGCTTTCAAAACATCTTTGGGAATGTCTCCATATCGTCTAATTTATGGAAAACCTTGTCATTTGCCTGTAGAAATTAAGCATAAGGCATATTGGGCTATTAAAGCATTCAATTCAAACCTTGAAAATACCGGTCATGAACGTAAACTGTAATTAAATAAACTTGAAGAGCTAAAGAATGATTCATATGAGAATGCGAAAATTCTTAAAGCTACAACTAAGGTCTTTCATGACAGTCGAATTTCATGAAAAATATTTGAAATTGGTCAAAAAAATTTACTTTATAATTCTCGTCTTCATTTATTTCCTGGAAAAATGAAATCCAAATGGAGTGGCCCATTTATTATGAAGAATGTTTATCCATATGTGGCTATTGACATTGAGAATCATAGGGATGGTGATGTATTTATAGTGAATGGACAACGTCTGAAACCATTTTTGGAGTGTTCAAATTTTCAAGAATCTATTTTCATTTCAAACCCAATGTACTGTGATTGATGTATTTTCTTTTCTTTTTTCTTTTATATTTGTCTAATTTCCATTTTTCTTCAGTTTTGCGGTATTTTTTATTTTTTCCCTTTTTTCAGAATCTTGCACCCCGGTTAAACAACGGATAATGGTACTCCGTGACTCTAAGTCGGTTCCTTCAGTTTCCTAAAAATAATTATACCCTACAAGTAAGGCATAGAAGAAACTCTCGCAAAACTCCACAATCATTTTCTTTCTCTCCCCAAAAATGCTGTTATGAAATTTACAAAGCACGCACCGAAAGAATGAGGCTTCTTATGATCCATGGTATTCCTAGTGATAGTCGTTGGGTAATTGAAGTAAGGGTTCGCTTGGCAGGTGAGTCATCTGACTCTTTCATTTCTTACATGTCTAGTTTAAGGAAAATCGCCTATGCTAAAAAATGAAAAGCTAAACAATTAGGTGTTTGTTATAAATGTGCACGCTGGATATGCAACACTCGTTGTCGTTCTTTAGGAATGATGTATGTCAATCGTGAAGATAAAATTCAATTTATTAAGATGGTTTGAGTAAGAAGTCTTCAGATGATATATCATTGACTCTTGAGGTGCATACTAGTGGACATGTTCATCGAGTAATTCGCAATTTGCATACACAATTTCAAAAAAAAGACAACAATACAGTCTCGGAATATGACTTTATAAGACCATGTTTGCCAATTTATAAGAAAATTGGATGAGAAGCATATCCCCGACCCATAGAGGGCGTTCAAGCAGTTACTGGATGTAAAATCAGTGGAAGATGCGAGTCACAATCACAATTTGATTTACTTTAATTTATTATTTTGATTTCCTTTACTTTAATTTTTGCCGACAGTATCTAAATTTTTTGACTTTCACGATCTATTTTATTGTTCATCTGACAATTATTATTTTACAAGTACTAGTTCTTTTATTACTACTATTTTTCAGGATCTATAAATACAGCTCGTCATTTCTCTCTTCAACGCATCCAGATAATATATAGAATAAAAATGGAGACAACTTCAAGAAGACGAGTCACTAATATCTGTATTTTTTGTGGAACTAGCTCTGGAACTAAACCAAAATTTGTTGAGGCTGTAAAAGAATTGGGTAGAGTTCTGGTGGAAATAAACATGCACTTAGTATATGGTGGTGGCAATCTTGGATTGATGAGATGTGTTTCAAAGCCCGTACAACAAGGTGGCTGTCAAGTTTTGAGGATCATTCCAAAACCTTTGGTAAACGGAAACCTCATCGGAAAATCAAATGGAGAAGAATGCATTGTCTCAAGTATGTCTAAAAGACTTACTGAAATGATTAATCATGTTGATGCTTTTGTTGCTTTACCAGGTAGACTGGGCACATTGGAAAAAATATTCACATTGACATCATGGGCGAACTGGAGCATTCGCCAAAAACCCATTGGACTACTTAATGTTGACAATTGTTTCGATTTTCTTTTAGTATTTTTTCCGGATGCCAAAAAACTTGGGTTTATTTCGAAACCGGTAAAAGATATCGTCCTAACTACAAGAAAAGCTGATGACTTAATTGATCAACTCTTAGCTTATGAACCAAAAATCAACCCAATTCTTTCCAAGTTAAAATGGTCTGATAATGATCGTGGCAAAAAATGTAGAGTGGACTTTGATCTTAATCTGTAATTTTTCTTTTTAATAGTCGTAGATTCAATTGTCAATTCCACACTAACCATGTGATGTCTTCTAAACTTTGTTTCTTCTTATTCAGACATTGGGGACAATATCTCAATTTGGTTGGGGGGAGGGGATAGTTGACTAGATAGTTTTTATTTTTATGTTTCATTTTTGTGTTTTTCTAGAAAAAAGTTTTTCATTTTTATATTGTTGTTTTATGTTAAAAAAAAGTTTTTATTATGTTGTTTTTGCTTTATTGTTATTTTGTGTGTAAAAAAAAATATTTTGTTTTGTGTTTTCAAAAAAAAAAAACTACACACAAACTAATAATAAATTTTTGACTAACCAAGTGGAATTGTTGTTTAGAGATGGCAGTGTAAGGAGTTCCTGAGACGTATCTCAATTTAATTCGTAACAAGTTATTTTTGTTTCTTTCCTTTTGAATCATTTAAATTTGTGAATTCTCCATAATATTTATTAAATTTGATATTCATATGCTCATTTGACAAGTATTATCAACATACACGGTAACATATGAACATGGGTTGTAAGTGAAAATTTTGTAATATTCAGTTATCTAGTTTGTTGGATGTAGCACCTAAAGGCAGTGGAATTTGTGTTTTTATTCAAAAAAAAATAAGCATGCTTTTACTTAGTAAACAGACATCTTGCCTCAGGAAACAATGATTGTTCGCGTAAAACGGTAGAACTTGAGTTTGTAAAAAAATGATAATAATCAAGTTTTTACTTAGCAATCGGACATCTTGCCTCAGCATGCAGTGATTGTTCGCGTAAAATGGTAGAGCTTGAGTTTGTTAAAAAAACGTGTGTGAATAAGTTTGATTTCATAGCCTCTCTAACTCGAGTAATTTAAGCCTGTATGAGTGTTTTAACACTTAGTGCCTTAAGGCCACCTGGTCTAGGAGTCGCTGGCCCAAAGCTCGTTACATGGGTTAAAGAGAATGTTGGTTTCTAATTAGGTCCCAAGTTCAATAAGAAGCATGAAAAACATATGTGAATACATCAACGGAGGTAGCGGAATACTCACATCGATCGGTTGAGAACGATTTGGTGAAGAACAAAAATGAAATTCTGCCCTCCAAGAATGCCACTGCTGTGCAGATTTCTGCCTCCAAAAATCAGATTTTGATCCAACATTTGAAGCTCCAAGCTTCGTCGTTGATTCCGGCTCATGGGTGAGCTTCCCTATCACCTTCGCATGTCTCGTAGTGTGCTAGCACTTGCGATTTTTGCCACAAAAATCCAACTCTTGCTTCCCCTTTTTTTCCTTTATTCGCAGTTTACTGCCTCAGAAGAACAAGAAATGGCGTGAGAGAGGGATGAAGAAGAAAGAGAGAAAATGTTGTAATGGTTATTGATTTCCAAAATCAATTAACATATACTAAATATTATAATAATAATATATGTCAATCAACATTCAAAAGCTTTCCATCAACTCTCATCAAGTCACATCTATCAATCAATCTAATCAATTGTCACATCACTCAAAGTGACATGATTTGAAGCTTGATGTGACGCTAGATGCGACTAAAGATTTGACGCTTGATTTGACGTGCCGCACTCGAATTCGAAATGCGAATGCGCTCGCAAATAATCTCGGGCTCGGTTCGCTAATTCCAAATTAACGAATTTTTTGCGTTGAATTAATTAGATTGATGACGCCAGCGAAATCACTATTCACGTCGCTTACGAATTAATTCTAAATTAATTCGTTCGCCCGAATTAAAATCTAATTTTAATTCCGGGTCGAAATCCAATTTCGTTTAATATATCGAATACATTAATTTACCGATTAATTCCAATTAATCGTTATCTCTCTTTAATGGATATTTTATCCTAGATAAAATATCTCCGCAATTAATCCCAGATTAATTTAGAGTGTGAGTTATACGTCATCGGTGAATCTTTGGGAAGCGACCCATGAGATCCCCGGATATGTTGGCAGTAAATTCGGTCGTCGGACTATCCGAACACGTAAGTACCTCGTACTACGTTATACAGAATTACAAGACAATGTTGGCTTCTAGTAAAGCGCCATGCCTCCCCAATTCTCCGGAAATATCCTTATAGGAATAAAGGATATGTATCAAGCGTAGTATACCATAGTATTGCGTATTTCTGTCCAGTATCGGATGATCACGTGCTAGGCCTGGGGCTGGAATTGTGTCTGCCCCGTACGAAGCACATGTCGGATGTCTGGCGACTAGTCTCTATAATCGGATATACATGACCTAGTCATAATATCCCGATAGCTGCGCAGCATTTAAGAGAACCAGCCCGTATCCTACGTGATCATCATCTCCATATGACTGGAGTGACACTTCCGTCTTGACATCACACCCAACACACTACGATTCTCGATATACGCAGAATCGGCATACACAGAAGCTGGTTAAAGCCATGGACGACCTCAACCAAAGTATATTGATTGTCGTATGTATTAGCGGTGCAAGTCTCAGGTTAAGACCAAATATACCTACCCTGATTTCGGACTTCCATAGACACATAGTCATACTACCAATGGAATTCCGAGGGGGTCTTATCCAGAGTGAAGTTGTTTCCCGTACCATCGGTAAAACACAACCTCCTATTACACTTGCAAGAGTATCTTATACCCAAATATATGAGAACTATGCCATTGTGCCCTCACAACGCGCACAAGTGTAATACTAGTCTTTTACGTATTTATCGATGTCCAATCTCGATAATACTCTGACTAGGGATATTTAATGATTTATCCGTCGTGGACTGATACTGTCTCATATAATTCTCCGTCCAGGAACAAATCACAAGGACCTCTCATCATTTAGATATCTAGGTGATCTAATCACAAATGATAAGAGTGCAATCTCCTTTGTCACACAGTTAATTTGTAAAACAACACCATGATCTGTACAAATAGTGACGATATGGGTCATAATTGTCCAACAATCTCCCACTTGGCCTATAGCCAGTCACTCGAGTGCTTGACACCCGAACTATGTACGGTTGGCTCAAATTGCTGATGAAAGACTTTCGTCAGCGGATTTGCATGATTATCGTCTGACTCGATTTATCCGTTCATCACATTGCCACGATGTATGATCCGAACGAATCAGATGAATATCGAAGTATATATCTGGATCGTTGATGAGACCATTAATTCTTTAGCATGTGCTCAAGCCTAGCTTAGTTGCTAACAGAATTATATCTAATCTAATTAGATTTATTATCGACCCAGAGGCATCTATTGCCGCTTCAGCTGCAGCAGTAACCCGCATTTGTTGTTTATTCGGTAACAGTATCTTGCTTGGAAGATTTCTAGCTCACTGTACCGTTATTCAAACTGTATAGTACTGTTTGCGACTTATAGTCGTTTTATCGGTTTAGGAAACTTGCTACAGTGATCCCAGTCACTTCAAGTTCTCCTTCTCCATAGACTAAGACATCATCATTAGTTCTCTAAGATACTAACGGTTGTTCTTAGCATCAATCCAGTGACTATCACATGGATTGGCCTGTTTGTGAATCCATATGCTCAAAGCGTATGAGACACCAGGTCGCGTACATTTTTCAATATACGATTTCTCGGAGAGTTTTCTCGAAAGCCAAGTTTTCACCAATAGTTTTTATGGGATATCATTTCCAAGAAATGACATATTATCATTATTATTTAGGACAGCCACTGTCAGTGCGCTCCCACTAACCCTCTTATATACACAAGAATCTTTTCGTTTTGAATTAAATCATACTCTATTATGATTACATCAAAACGATAATTCCAAGAACCTATGCTTGCTTCAATCCAAACATGGATCGAATAACCTGCAAACCTTGTTTGCTAGTTTTGGTACGAAAAAACCGTCAGGATGTTGTAAACATCCTCCTAAAGGTTTCCTTTTAAGGAAAGCGATTTTCCCGTTAAGCTGACAATTTCCTAATAAATAAATACGCAGCTTAGCAAGCATTATCCATGTATGTCTTCCTTGAAGACTTATAGTACCAATAGGCACAATGCCTTGCGGTACATCAACTAGTATCCAAACTTGGTTGATATACATGGAATCCAATTCGGACTTATGAATCTTTGTCATAATAGGGAGTCGATACCTTGTATCACTTCTTCATACGTAGTCAGTTGGTATACCTCAAAAGATTAACATCTTCATGAGGTGAGATCAGAAACCCATACCCCAGGTTGTTTTCTGACTCTCTCCGACATACGCGGTTTTTGTGTATACGAAGATTAATGGTATAGTTTCATCCTTGATGAACTATTTTGTGTTCCATTAGGATTCGATGCCTGGAATAGTATTACTCCGATTTTCATCGAGTTTTATTATCCTCCCACTGACCACTGCATATCGGTATTCCTCTCAGGAAAACCGCGTGGTGTGCAACAATCTAATTGTTCTCAAGTGAGTTGTATAAGTACAATACTTTGGTATCCCTAGGATAACCTACAATTGGCACTTATCCAATTTGGGTTTTAGTTTGGTATCACCCAAACGTATGCCCAGCATACCCAAATCATCAGGAATGTGAAACCCGGTTTCTTTCCCGTTCATATCTAATATGATGTCTGTCAAATAGATTTTTAATGGAACCTTATTCAAAATAAGTTCTTGCACTGTTAATGATTATCCGTTGAAGGAAATGGTAGCTCAGAGCGACTCATGATTAACCTAATCATGTCTAACAAAATTCAGTTACTCAGTTCGGACACACCGTCACTTTGACGTGTTCCGGGAGGAGTCCTCATTTGATAGAATACTTTACTCTTTCAAGTATATTAGAAACTTATTGCTTAAGTATTTTCCATTACGGTCTTACCATGACAGTTTAATACTTCAGCAGTTCTGTTTGTCTATTTCGTGTCGAAACTGTAAAAGTTTCCGATTTGTGTTCTTCAAAAGAAACACACAACCATAACGTGATGCCACATCCGTAAAGGTCACGAAATATTCATATCCACATCTAGCCTAGCTATATACGGGCCCATTTGCTTCACTATGAACTAGGGCTAACAGATCGGTGGCAGTTGTACTTTTACCAAGTAAATAGTGTTTTAAGCACTATGCCCAATAAATTAGATTCGTAGACTTTATTTGAATAGTATCAAATCAATCCGAGTACCCACTCTTCAAAAGTGTGGATATACGATTCTTATTTGATCGTGTCCCAGACAACAATGCCACATTTAAGTTTCTTAACTGATCAAATCAGTTTGAGTTATTTATTTGTCATTTTATATGTTAGAAATATATTTATATTCAAAAATAAATTCTGTTATTCACATCTAATGTGTTTATCTCAATATCATCTTTATATAATGAAACACTTTAGTGTTCTAGAATATAAAGGTTCACCCGCAACGGGTTAAACACTGATATGAAGATAATGTATCTAGTCAAACTAGTTACATTATAACAGTTCTTAATCCTGCTCATAGCAGATTCTGAACAACATCATATATCTTATGTACCACACTAAGAATTTAAAATCTAATTTTAATACTAGTAGTGAACATAATGTTGACAAACATATTTGAAGTCATAGCCTTGCTCGTCTTCAATTCCTTCATGTCTGCTTAGTCCAAACGGCAGTCACGCTTCCGCGATCCCGTTGCTACATTTTAGGCAGACATTTTGGGATATGTCTTTTTTCTTCCCAGAAGAATATAATGATTTTGTCTTTACCCTTTTCCATATTCCAGAAGCCTTTGGCCAAGCCTCGTGTTTCTAGAATATCGAAGTATGGTGCGCCTTGCGCTACTTGCTTAATTGCAAACTTTTGACTTTGTCTCCTTGAGAATAGTTATTAACTCTCCAAGAGTTATTTATTACAATTTTAGTACTTCTAAAATCTAAAGATAGATTTATGAAGATCCTTCAATTTCAGTATCATACTTTAAGGATCTAATTCTTACTTCTGATTCAGAAATTAAGGAGTCTACTGCGACAAGCTAAATGGATTAAGCACTTAAGTTATCATTACATAATCTTCCAAAGATTATGCTACTATTTGCTTAACTCCGGGCTTAGGCATAATATTATTTTATCAAATAAAATAACTTATCATTTTCCAGGACCATCCTGAAATTTTATTCCCAATTTGAAAATTAAACTATTTAATACATTTTCCTTAGGATTATGTATTAAACGTCAATCTTTCAATTTATTTTGATTTTAATAGTCCAACTATTTAATCAATTAATTAGGTACTATTAAATATAATGATTATTATAGTCCAACTATATTAATCAACTATAATTAATTAAATCAAATATATTGATTATTATAATCCAATTATATAATCAAATATGAATGAATAGTTTGAATATATAGTCCAACTATTTATTAAAACAACAATTTAAATATTAGTCCAACTAACATTTAATATGTTTGACGAATGGTATTGTTTGAGCGCTTATGGCGAGTAATTGAACGAATATTGCAAATTCAATTCTTGCCTCCCACTATTTTTCGGCGAGCCTCTAACCCTCTGTCGAGTACTCGGGAAACCGTGTTTCCTAGTGGGCTAGGATCCCGTTAAATATCACACAATCTTGACGTTGGCTAACAAATTGTATGATAATTAACTAGGTAGATCTCTAAGATCGATTGGATCCAATCCAATTCCTAGATCCGGTAGGGGGACATCCAAGTCCGAAACATATATCTTATATATGCCAATACATCCAATGTATTACCTAACCTTTTTCCTCTGAATCAACTAAGCCTTGGTTTTGGCACAACAAACTTAGTGATCCCAGTCAAGCGCGACCCATTGACCATGGAAAGCTTCGTAATCAATGTCGATGGACAAGAAGTGGTCTTGACTTTGGCCAACAAACCACAACTTGGACAAGACACTGATATGGAACAAAGCCTTCGTGATTCAAACACATCTTCGACAAACAAAGGTCTTGACTTTGGCCAACAAACCAATGATGTCTTAGATCTTGAGTAAGAATCACTCAATGGAAGGAAAAACGCTTAATATTTTGCGAGGGTTTTTCGCGTGCAAATTGGCAACCAATTTATTATCTTTGTTAAGGTCTCATCATCATACACCCTTAAACATGCATTCTAAACACATAATAAAGCGTATATGAAAAATAATAATGATATGCGGATGGATACTTTACACAATTGATCCTAGATCAAATCTCTCCATTTCTCTCTCCCGCTAGCACAAGTATCACTTCTACCCGTTACACTACACTTCTAAAGAAACCTCATTTACATTGAGGGGAATAGGTGAGAAGAGAAATACAATGAGAATGAGGTAATAAGGCTGGACACGCAGGTCCAATTAATAAATCGAATTTATTACAACAATTTCTAAAATTGTCCCACCCATCTAATATCCATCTGATATACATTATTTATGCATCGCAACCATGTATTCACACAAGCATGTTATCAATCAATCTAATCAAATTAATTAATTTGATAATTAGTGATCATCCAACGTTCAAACAACGATTTGATTTTGCTCGAGTCAAACTCGTTTTTGCGAATAAGTACTCAAAGTACGAATTCTCAAATTAAATTAAACTACATCATTAAATCCAATTTAATATGCATTCAATTCTAATTCGCTATTTAATTCCAAATTAAATACTACACTTTATTTATAAACATTTACGACTTAAATTCCAAATTTAATCGTTACGGGTCTCAAAGCCCGATTAACGTCCAACGTCAATTTAATTAAAGTCCAATGGGCTTTTAATTAATTTCTTAAGGTGTGGACTTTTGGTCAACTCGGGTCAAACCGACTAACCAAAATCCAATCCGGGAGTTACCCCATAAGCCCAGAAATCAATTTAGGCCCAATTAAACTTTAAAGGTTCATTAAGTCGCATTTGGGCTTTATGGAGGCGGTTTTGGGCCCAATTGGATCCAATCCAATTTGCCTAAACCCAACTTTGTACAACAAAGCCCAATAACAACTTTAAAAGCCCAAATCCAATTAAGGCCCAATTAATTAAATTCATAAAATCCAATTTCACATTTAATTAACCTAAAGTGTATAACATGATTAATTAACCAAATCAACATTTCTAAAACATCAATATTCATAATTAATCATGCTCATTTACATCAATTAGTGTCCAACACATTTTGATCAAATCAAACCCATATACATGCTTCCTAGTCTCGGTCAAGGAGGGACTTTTTATCCGATTCGAATTCAATCCAATTAATTTCACAATCGATATTAAATCATATCCCGAATGATTTCCAACACATCCAATGTCCAAAAATCAAAAAATCCAAGACTAAATATGGCATCTACCATTCGGCCACCATAAGTAAATTGGGAAAATTGTTCCAGACTAATTTTCATGAAATTGATCCAATCAATCTTCAATTCAACAACATTTAAGCATGCTCAATCATCCAATTTCATAAAATCATGCTCAAATTCATTTTACCCAATTTTAAGCCCTAAAATTTTCATGCTCAAACCTAGGCTTTGATACCATTGTTGTTTTCTAATTAGGTCCCAAGATCAATAAGAAGCATGAAAAACATATTTAAATACATCAACGGAGGTAACGGAATACTCACATCGATCGGTTGAGACGATTTGGTGAAGAACAAAACTGAAATTCTGCCTTCCAAGAACGCCAGCTGTGCAGATTTTCTGCCTCCAAAATCAGATTTTGATCCAACATTTGAAGCTCCAAGCTTCGTCGTTTGATTCCCGGCTCATGGGTGAGCTTCCATATCACCTTTGCATGTCTCGTAGTGTGCTAGCACTTGCGATTTTTGCCACAAAAATCCAACTTTTGCTTCCTTTTTCTTTCTTTTATTCGGCAGTTTACTGCCTCACAAGAACAAGAAATGGCGTGAGAGAGGGATGAAAGAAGAAGAGAGAAAATGTTGTAATGGTATTGATTTCCAAAATCAATTAACATATACCAAATATTATAATAATTATATATGTCAATCAAGCTTTCAAAAGCTTTCCATCAACTCTCATCAAGTCACATCTATCAATCAATCTAATCAATTGTCACATCACTCAAAGTGACATGATTTGACGCTTGATGTGACGCTAGATGCGACTAGCGATTTGACGCTTGATTTGACATGCCGCACTCGAATTCGAAATGCGAATGCGCTCGCAAATAATCTCGGGCTCGGTTCGCTAATTCCAAATTAACGAATTTTCTGTTGCGTCGTAATTAAATGATTACGCCTAGTGAAATCACTATTCACATCGCTTACGAATTAATTCTAAATTAATTCGTTCGCCCGAATTAAAATCTAATTTTAATTTCGGGTCGAAATCCAATTTCGTTTAATATATCGAATACATTAATTTACCGATTAATTCCAAATTAATCGTTATCTCTCTTTAATGGATATTTTATCCCAGATAAAATATCTCCGCAATTAATCCCAGATTAACTTTCTCTCTCTTCAAATTAATCCCAGATTAATTTAGAGTGCGAGTTATACGTCATCGGTGAATCTTTGGGAAGCGACCCATGAGATCCCCGAATATGTTGGCAGTAAATTCGGTCGTCGGACTATCTGAACACGTAAGTACCTCGTACTACGTTTATACCGAATTACAAGACAAGGTTGGCTTCTAGTAAAGCGACATGCCTCCCCAATTCTCCGGAAATATCCTTACAGGAATAAAGGATCTGTATCAAGCGTTGTATACCATAGTATTGTGTATTTCTGTCCAGTATCGGATGATCACGTGCTAGGCCTGGGGCTGGAATTGTGTCTGCCCCGTACGAAGCACATGTCGGATGTCTGGAGACTAGTCTCTATAATCGGATATACATGACCTAGTCATAATATCCCGATAGCTGCGCAACATTTAAGAGAACCAGTCTCGTATCCTACGTGACTATCATGGAGTGACACTTCTGTCTTGACATCACACCCAACACACTACGATTCTCGATATACCCAGAATCGGCGTACACAGAAACCGGTTAAAGCCCTGGACGACCTCAACCAAAGTATATTGATTGTCGTATGTATTAGCGGTGCAAGTCTCAGGTTAAGACCAAATACACCTACCCTGATTTCGGACTTCCATAGACACATAGTCATACTACCAATGGAATTCCGAGGGGGTCTTATTCAGAGCGAAGCTGTTTTCCGTACCATCGGTAAAACACAACCTCCTATTACACTTGCATGAGTATCATATACCCAGATATATGAGAACTATGCCGTTGTGCCTCACAACGTGCACAAGTGTAATACTAGTCTTTTACGTATTTATCGATGTCCAATCTTGATAATACTCTGACTAAGGATATTTAATGATTTATCCTTCTTGGACTGATACTGTCTCATATCATTCTCCGTCCAGGAACAAATCACAAGGACCTCTCATCATTTATATATCTAGGTGATCTAATCACAAATGATAAGAGTGAAATCTCCTTTGTCACATAGTTAATTTGTACAACAACACCATGATCTGTACAAATAGTGACGCTATGGGTCATAATTGTCTAACAGAGAAATGTTAGACATTATGACCCATAGCGTCACTGTTTTGTAAATGATATTGTATATTGTACAAAATTAACTATGTGATAATGAAATTTCCTTTTGTCGTTTTGTAATTTATTTACTTTGATATATAAATGGCGAAAGTCCATATGATTAGTTCCGTATTGAGATGATATGAGACAGTATCAATATAAAAGGTTTAATCATTAAATATCCCTAGTCGGAGTATTATCGAGATCGGACATCGATAATGCGGAATAGACTAGTATTGCACTTGTGCGCATTGTGAGGGCACAACGACATAGTTCTCATATATTTAAGTATAGGATACTTATGCAAGTGCGATAGGAGGTTGTGTTTTACCGATGGTACGGAAAACAGCTTCGCTCTGGATAGACCCCGCGAATCCCATTGGTAGTATGTCTGCGTGTCTATGGGAGGCCGCATCAGGGTAGGTGTATATGGTCTTAACCTGAGACTTGCATCGCTAGTACTTGCGACAATCGGTAAACTTTGGTTTTGGTTGTTCGGGGCTTTAACCGGTTCTGTGTACACCTCTTCTGGTTTATCGAGAATCGTAGTGTGCTGGGTGTGATGTCAAGATGGAAGTATCACTTCAGACATATGGAGATGATGATCGCGCAGGATACAGAACTTGTACTCTATAAAAAGGTTGCAACCGTCGGGACAATATGACCAGGTCAGGATTGTCCGATTTAAAGAGACTAGTTATTTGATGTCCGATATATGTTTCGTACGGGGCAGACACATTTTCAGCCCCAGGCCTAACATGTGATTGTCTGATACTGGATCGATGTACGCAATACTACGGTATACTACGCTTGATAAAGATCTAATATTCCAATAAGAATATTTCTGGAGAATTGGGTAGGCATGGCGCTTTGCTAGAAGCCAACCTTGTCTTGTAAATCGGTAAAAACGTAGTACAAGGTACGTACGTGTTTGGATTATCCGACGACCGTATTTACTGCCAACATATACGGAGAAACTTTATCTTGGATAAAATGCCTAATTAGAGAGAGAACGATTAATTTGGAATTAATCGATAAAATAAATATTCGATATATTAAACGAAATTAGATTTCGACGCGGAATTAAAATCGGATTTTAATTCGGGCAAACGATTAATTTAGAATTAATTCGTTAGCGACGTGAATAGTGATTTCGCTAGGCATAATTATTTAATTTACGTCGCGACGGAAATTCGTTAATTCGGAATTAGCGAAACCGAGCCCGAAAGTGTTTGCGGACACATTCGTATTTTGAAACGAGTGGGGCCCGCAAGTCACATCGCGAAGTCACATCACTTGACATGACTAGTTGATAGATATCACAAGTCACCTTTATTGAATGACACATTGTCACTGTTCATGAAAGAAGTTGGTGAGGCCATTTAATAACTTTTTGGAGGGAAAATGTTTTTGACTTTTTGGAAAGGTATTTACCAAATATTTTGGTAATTATTTTTTAATAACTCGGTTTTTAGAAAACAAAGAGAAAAAGATAAAAACAAAAAACAAAAAGGCTTCTCTCCCTCTCTCTATTGTTCACGTCGTGAGCTTCCAAAGGCAAGAAAGAATTGAATTTTCTTTTACTCCTTTTGCTAGCACATTGAAGGATCAAATGAGGTGATAGGGAAACAACCTTGGAGCTTGGAATACAAAGAAAGCTTGGAGCTTCTTCTTCACTTCCACCTTGGCCGAAAGTTTGCACCTTGGAGACTCAAAGATTTTCTTCATCACTTTTCATCACAAGCTTTGTAAGTATGATTCCGCCATGCTTCAAGTTTTACATATATAAATCATGTGTTTCATTTGCTTATACTTTCTTTGGGACTAATATTAGAAACCAACAATGGTATCATAGAGCCATGTTTAAGCATGAAATACATTAGGGTTAATTTGGATAAAATTGATTGAAGCATGTTCTTGTGAAATTTGATGATTAAGTATGCTTATATGTATGTAATATGATGTTATACATAATCAATTTTGAGAAAAATGCATTGGATGATTTTTCCCCAAATTTGTTGCCTTGGCCGAATATGAAGGTCCTTGCATTGGATTGGAATTTTTTGTGTATAAGTTCATTAGATGACTTAAAACATATACGGGACGTAGATTAGTGATTCAATCGGATTGAAAAACAAATCGAACCAAAAAATCCCTCTTGGCCGAATGCAATATGACATGTTAAAGGACTTGATTTTTGTTCAAATAATGTTGGACATGTGTTAGAACAAATAATGATTAATAAAATTAAATTGATGTTTTTGAAATATTTGGTTTAATGAATTAATCATGGATTTACACTTTAATTAATTGAATTTTAAAATTTGGAATATTAAAATTAATTAATGGGCTTAATTGTAAAATTGGGCTTGTATTATTATATTTGGGCATAATGGGCTTGGTTGGGCCAAGTAGATTTGGGCCAAAAGGATTGGATCCAATTTGGGCTTAAATCACTCCATTAAGTCCAAATATAGTAAAATGGGCTTTAATGTTTAATTGGGCCTTATGGGCTTGAAATTGATTTTATGGCATATAAGGGTGATTCCTTATTTGGGCTTGGTAATTGGGTTTGACCCACATTGACCAAAGCCCAAGCCTTAATGAATCAATTGAAAGCCCATTGGACTTTAATTAAACAAACATTGGATGTTAGTTGGGCTTGAGACCCAATTAGATTAGATTTAGAATCTAAGTCTTTAAAGCACATTAAAAGTGTAAACATTTAATTTGGAATTAAATGAATTGAATTAGTATTGAATACGACTTAAATTGGATTTAACAAGTAGTTCGATATAATTCTTGAATTCGTACCTATGTACTTATTCTCAAACGAGTTGGACTCGCGCAAAATCAAAACCGTTGTTTGAACATTGGATGATCACTTAAACAAAGACTAATTAATTGGATTAGATTGGTTGTATAGCATGTCTTGATTGAATATATATGTATGTGATGAATGAATAGTGTATATTGGATGGATATTAGAAGGGAAAAGGGTAATTCTAGAAATTATTGTAAATTTAGAATTTATAATTTGGACCTGCGTGTCCAGCCTTATCTCTTTTATCTCTTTGTATTCTCTTCTCACCTAATTCCCCTCAATGTAAATGAGGTTTCTCTTATTGTATTATGTTTGGGTAGAAGTAGAATAATGTTAGCGGGGAGAGGAAATGGAGTGATTTGTTCTAGGAACAAGTTGTTTTATATATCCATCCGCATATCACTATTAATTTACTTTACGCGCTTTATGATGTTTTAGAAGCATGCTTAAGGGTGTATGATGATGAGACCTAACAAGATAATAAATTGGTTGCCAATTACGCAAAAATCCCTCAATCTATATTAAGCGATTATCCTTCCGTTGAATGATTCTTGTTCAAGATCCAAAGTTGGCATTGGTTTGTTGGCCAAAGTCAAGACCTTTGTCAATTGAAGATGTACTTGAATCATGAGAGTTTTGTTCTATATCGGTGTCTTGTCCAAGTTGTGATTTGTTGGCCAAAGTCAATATCACTTCTTGTCCAACGACATTGATTACGAAACTTTCCTTGTCAATGGGTCCCGCTTAACTGGAATCATTAGGATTTGTTGTGCCAAAGCCAAGGCCTAGATGATTCGGAGGATATGGTTAGGAAAATTATTAGATACATTAGATAGCATAAGTAATAATGTACATATGTTTTGGACTTGGATGTCCACCTAACCGGATCTAGGAATTGGATTAGATCCAATTGATCTTTGAGATCTACCTAGTTAAATCATACAGCTTGTTGGCCAAAGTCAAGGTTGTGTGTTATTTAACGGGATCCTAGCCCACTAGGAAATAGGATTTCCCGAGTTCTCAACAGAGGGTTAGAGACTTGATGAAAATAGTGGGAAGCTAAGTATTGAATTTGCAATTTCGTTCAGATACTTAGCCTTACGCGTCTTTCAAAATTATTTCGTCTATTTATTAAAATTAGTTGGACTAATACATTGTTATTTTTTCTTGTAACAGTTTGACTGTACCCATTTTATCGTTAACTAGATAGTTGGACTATCGTAGTTGAGATGGCAAGCAAAGGAAATGTCCGAGACATCATCATGGGTGACAATGTCTTTAAGGGCACAAACTTCGTTGATTGGGAAATGAACCTGAGGATAGTCCTTGGGGCTGAGAGGCTGCTGTACACTATACAGATACCTCTCCCGCCCTAACCCACTGAGCCACTTGAGCTGGAGTTATGGAAAACTCACAGCGAGGATTGTGACACAGCTCAGTCTGTTATGTTGGCTTCGATGACTCAGCACTTTCGTCGTCAGAATAGGGACTTGGATCCATATAACATGATGGCTAGACTGTATGATCTCCACCGCAGTAATAAGCGGATGGAGAGGTACGAGTTGGTGAAGAAACTCTTCCTTCCGCGCCCGAATGACTGAAGGCGCATCAGTTGAGGCCCACGGGACTCAAATGATCGCCGATATTGATGAGTTGGCCAATATGGGAATAGTCTTGGAGGCTGAGCTGACCGTAGACATGCTCTTACAGTCACTTCCTGATTCTTGGAAACAAATCATAATCAACTACAAGTTGATGGACACGGATGACTCTTGGAGAGCTGTTATCCATCTTGAAGGAGTCTGAAAAAGAACTCCAAAAAAGGGGCAAGCGCGAGGCGCACTATGCATCGACCTCTCAGGCGCCAAGGGCTGGGCCCAAGGTAACTGGAGGGGTGAGGAAGAGGAAACATAAGAACAAGGGTAAAGGCAAGTTGACAAAAGCTTCTGGGAAGCCAAGGGACAAGTCTCAAGATGTCTGCCTCAAATGCGGCAAAAAGGGTCACTGGAAACGTGACTGCCGAATGGGCAAGGGACAAAGGGAGGATATCAAGGCAGGCAAGGCACTAGCCTCTGGTATGTTTGTTATTGAAATAAATATGACTACTTCTAGTTTTAAAAATTGGATTTTTGATTCTGGTTGTGCTGCTTATATATGTACTGATTTGCAGGATCTGCTGAATAGCAGGATGCTGGCTTCAGGGGAGGTTGATCTACGAGTCGGAAACGGAACTCCAGTTGCTGTTTTGGCTGTAGGGACTTTTGTTTTGGAACTGCCCTCGGGGCATGTACTTAAACTTTTGAACTGTTATTATATACCTAGTTTGACTAGGAATATCATATCTGTATCTTTGTTAACCCAGCATGGGTACACTTTTGTATTTAGAAACACTGGGTGTTATTTATATAAAGATGATGCAGAAATTTGCACTGCCGTTGCAAATAATGGTCTTTATATTTTGAATATAAATGAATCTCCTAAACATAAAATAACAAACAAAAGGCTCAAAAGGAGTAATCTAAAAGATGAAGCTTACATGTGGCATTGTCGTCTATGACACATCAACAAGACTCGCATATCCACACTTTCGAAGAGTGGGTACTTGGACGGATTTGATCTTAATTCATATGATGTCTGCGAATCTTGTCTTTTAGCAAAATGCCTAAATCACCTTTTAGCGGTAAAGGTGAAAGTGCCACAGAACTGTTAGCCCTCGTTCATAGTGACGTATGTGGGCCCATGTCTAGCCAGGCTAGAGGTGGATATCATTACTTCGTAACCTTTACGGATGATGCATCTCGTTATGGTTATGTGTATCTAATGAGACACAAGTCGGAAACTTTTGAGAAATTCAAAGAGTTTCGACACGAAGTAGAAAAACAAACAGGCAAGAGTATTAAGACATTACGGTCGGATCGTGGTGGCGAATACTTAAGTTATGAGTTTCAAGATTACTTGAAAGAATATGGTATTCTTTCACAGTGGACTCCTCCTGGAACATCGCAATTAAACGGTGTGTCTGAACGGAGAAACCGTACCTTGTTAGACATGGTAAGGTCGATGATGAGTCGCACTGAGCTACCAATATCCTTCTGGGGATACGCATTAAACAGTGCTGTACTTATTTTGAATAAGGTTCTGTCAAAGTCTGTTGAACAGACTCCATTTGAGATATGGACAGGAAGGAAACCAGGTTTCTCTATCCTGAAGATTTGGGGATGCTGGGCATATGTTAAACGTTTGGAAGGTACCAAACTAGAACCCAAATCAGATAAATGCCTTTTCGTGGGATATCCTAGGGAAACCAAAGGATATTACTTCTATCACCCACAAGAGAACAAAGTATTTGTTGCTCTACATGCATTTTTCCTTGAGAAGGAATTCCTAGATGCAGTGGTAAGTGGGAGGAAGGTGGAGCTCGATGAAAATCGTAGTGATACTGTTCCTGGCAATGAATCAACGACGGAACATGAACAGACCATCTGGGATGAGTCTGTACCACAATCTTCATATACACAAGGACCGCGTAGGTCGGAGAGAGTCAGGACAGTACCTGAGAGGTATGGGTTCCTGATCTCGCCTCATGTAGATATTAATCTTATTGAGGATAATGAACCAGCTACGTATGAGGAAGCGATACAGAATATTGATTCGGCTTTATGGCAAGAAGCCATGAAGTCCGAGATGGATTCCATGTATGCCACCAAGTTTGGACACTGGTTGATGCACCAGAAGGCGTAAAGCCTATTGGATGCAGATGGATCTTCAAGAAGAAGACCGACATGGATGGCAACGTGCAAACGTACAAAGCTAGGCTTGTAGCAAAGGGTTATCGTCAACAATATGGTATTGATTATGACGAAACTTTCTCACCCGTTGCCATGATTAAATCCATTCGGATAATGCTTGCAATAGCTGCATATTTCGATTACGAGATATGGCAGATGGACGTTAAAACCGCTTTCCTTAACGGAAACCTTTTGGAGGATGTTTATATGCAACAGCCTGACGGTTTTATCGTACCTAGACTTGCAAACAAGGTTTGTAAGTTAAATCGATCCATTTATGGATTGAAGCAAGCATCACGGTCATGGAATCAGCGTTTTGATGAGATCATAAAAGAATATGATTTCGTGCAAACGCAGATGACCCTTGTGTATACAAGAAGGTTAGTGGGAGAGCACTGACTTTTATTGTCCTTTATGTCGACGACGTATTGCTTATAGGCAATAACATTCCCATGCTAACGTCGGTGAAAGCTTGGCTTTCATTAAAATTCTCCATGAAAGATCTGGGAGAAGCAGCCTTTATTCTGGGAATAAAGATCTACCGGGATAGATCTAGAAAGCTGTTTGGACTCTCCCAGAGTACATATATTGACAAAGTGTTGAAGCGATTCAACATGGATCAATCCAAGAGGGGATTGATGCCAATGTCACGTGGTATCCTTCTGTCTAAAGACATGTGTCCTAAGACTCAAGAAGAGAGAGATAACATGAGTCGGATACCGTTCGCCTCGGCAGTCGGATCGATCATGTATGCCATGATATGTACGCGACCTGATGTGTCATATGCTTTGAGCATGTGCAGTCGCTATCAGGCCGATCCAGGTGAAGGTCACTGGATGGCAGTTAAGAATATCCTTAAGTATCTTAGACGAACTAAGGATGCTTTCTTAATTTATGGAGGTGGAGAACTTGAGGTATCTGGGTACACCGATGCAAGTTTCCAAGCAAGATACTGTTGCCGATTCAACAATAGAAGCGGAGTATATTATCGCTGCGTCGGAAGCAGCAAAGGAGGCAGTTTGGATCCGAAAATTCCTAATCGGATTAGGAGTAGTTCCGTTAGCAGCTGAGCCCGTTCCATTGTATTGTGACAATAACGGGGCTATAGCACAAGCTAAGGAGCCAAGGTCTCATCAATGATCCAAGCATGTTCTTCGGCGTTACCATCTGATTCGGGAGATTATACATCGTGGCGATGTAAAGGTCGAGAAGGTCGCATCGGATGACAACTTTGCAGATCCGCTGACGAAGGCTGTTCTTCAGCATGTGTTTGAACGACATATACATAGTTCAGGTATTAGATGCTTGAGTGACTGGCTATAGGCCAAGTGGGAGATTGTTAGACATTATGACCCATAGCGTCACTGTTTTGTAAATGATATTGTATTATTGTACAAAATTAACTATGTGATAATGAAATTGCCTTTTGCCGTTTTGTAATTATTTACTTTGATATATAAATGGCGAAAGTCCATATGATTAGTTCTGTATTGAGATGATATGAGACAGTATCAATATAAAAGGTTTAATCATTAAATATCCCTAGTCGGAGTATTATCGAGATCGGACATCGATAATGCGGAATAGACTAGTATTGCACTTGTGCGCGTTGTGAGGGCACAACGACATAGTTTCTTATTATTTAAGTATAGGATACTTATGCAAGTGCGATAGGAGGTTGTGTTTTACCGATGGTACGGAAAACAGCTTCGCTCTGGATAGACCCCGCGGAATCCCATTGGTAGTATGTCTGCGTGTCTATGGGAGGCCGCATCAGGGTAGGTGTATATGGTCTTAACCTGAGACTTGCATCGCTAGTACTTGCGACAATCGGTAAACTTTGGTTTTGGTGGTTCGGGGCTTTAACCGGTTCTGTGTACACCTCTTCTGGGTTTATCGAGAATCGTAGTGTGCTGGGTGTGATGTCAAGATGGAAGTATCACTTCAGACATATGGAGATGATGATCGCGCAGGATACAGAACTAGTACTCTATAAAAAGGTTGCAACCGTCGGGACAATATGACCAGGTCAGGATTGTCCGATTTAAAGAGACTAGTTATTTGATGTCCGATATATGTTTCGTACGGGGCAGACACATTTCCAGCCCCAGGCCTAACATGTGATCGTCTGATACTGGATCGATGTACGCAATACTACGGTATACTACGCTTGATAAAGATCTAATATTCCAATAAGAATATTACTGGAGAATTGGGTAGGCATGGCGCTTTGCTAGAAGCCAACCTTGTCTTGTAAATCGGTAAAAACGTAGTACAAGGTACGTACGTGTTCGGATTATCCGACGACCGTATTTACTGCCAACATATCCGGAGATCTCTTGGGTCGCTTCCTGAATATTCACCTATGATATTTGATTCGAACTTTATTAATCTTGGATTAATTACGGAGAAACTTTATCTTGGATAAAATGCCTAATTTAGAGAGAGACGATTAATTTGGAATTAATCGATAAAATAATATATTCGATATATTAAACGAAATTAGATTTCGACGCGGAATTAAAATCGGATTTTAATTCGGGCAAACGAATTAATTTAGAATTAATTCGTTAGCGACGTGAATAGTGATTTCGCTAGGCATAATTATTTAATTTACGTCGCGACGGAAATTCGTTAATTTGGAATTAGCGAAACCGAGCCCGAAAGTGTTTGCGGACACATTCATATTTTGAAACGAGTGGGGCCCGCAAGTCACATCGCGAAGTCACATCACTTGACATGACTAGTTGATAGATATCACAAGTCACCTTTATTGAGTGACACATTGTCACTGTTCATGAAAGAAGTTGGTGAGGCCATTTAATGGCTTTTTGGAGGGAAAATGTTTTTGACTTTTTGGAAAGGTATTTACCAAATATTTTGGTAATTATTTTTTAATAACTCGGTTTTTAGAAAACAAAGAGAAAAAGATAAAACAAAAACAAAAAGGCTTCTCTCCCTCTCTCTCTTTCTCACGCCGTGAGCTTCCAAAGGCAAGAAAGAATTGAATTTTCTTTTACTCCTTTTGCTAGCACATTGAAGGATCAAAGGAGGTGATAGGGAAACAACCTTGGAGCTTGGAATACAAAGAAAGCTTGGAGCTTCTTCTTCACTTCCACCTTTGCCGAAAGTTTGCACCTTGGAGACTCAAAGATTTTCTTCATCACTTTTCATCACAAGCTTTGTAAGTATGATTCCGCCATGCTTCAAGTTTTACATATATAAATCATGTGTTTCATTTGCTTATACTTTCTTTGGGACTAATATTAGAAACCAACAAGAAAGCTTAAGGAAATCGGACAGTTCTTCTTTTTAACATCTGAGATCCGAGCAATTAAGTCCGTAGAGGTGTTTTAACACCTAGTGCCCTAAAGCCAACTGGTTTATGAGTCATTGACTCAAAGCTCGCTACAATGATTGAAGATGTATTATTACCCAAAAAAAACTATTTTTGTATTTATTGAAAAAACTTCCATTGCCAAAAAGGTGTGAACTCTAATATAATTTTAGGACAAAAATATTACTCTCTTTTCAACAAGACATGTGAATATTGTGGGCACAATGAATTGATTGATACCTTGTTTTATGTGTGTTTGGAGAAGGGTAAAAAGTACATAAGAATTTACTTATTTGATAATTTAAAAAGAAAGAAAACATTTACTGACTTGAATAAGAATTTTTTTCAAGTTTTCGCTTAAATTACCAGAGACTAGTAATAAGGTGGTTGAGGGTGTATTAAAAAGTGTAAACTTAATAAAAGAGAAACTAATCATTTTACACTTATAATTTCATTAATCCATTTAATTTAGCAAATTTGTAAAATAATAATTAAATTTATGTTTTATATATTTTTATTGTGATTTTTATTTTTTATGTAGGTGAAATAATACATTGGAATCATAACTAGAAAAATGAATGTGATATTTGGATTTTGGAGGCCGGAAACTTGAAAAGGCGTTCTAACTGTGTACAATTTCAGAAATTCAAACCCTGCGTAATGTTCGTATTTTAGCCATAAATTTTACTCCGATATTGAATTGAGGCGATTTCAGTTCTAGATAAAAGAAGACTCAAATGTCTACAACTTTGCTGTTTAAAAGAATTTCTAGTTCTGAGGTTTTCAAGGTCGAAATTGGTAAAAACATCAATGTGTTTTGCATGTAATTTTAATTATTAGAAAATAAAGTAAAAAATAAAAAATAAAAAGTAAAAATAAAAAATAAAAATTGAAATGTCATAATCCACACTTAGGTGCATTGTGATCATGTTTGCAGAATTTTCAATAAAAAATTATAAAAAATAAAAAATAAAAAATTAATTAGTAAAAATTTATTGTTTGTATTTGATTTGGAAAGTTGTAATTAATAATTGAGAGATTATCACTTCTACTATAAATAGAGGGGCTCACCTCTCATTTTCTCTCTTGAAGAATTTGGAAGAAGTGTATTGTATGTTTTATTTTCAAGCTTTGTTGTAATTTTTTTTTCTGTTAGTAATAAAATTTTGTGTGTTTTTATTCAAAGCATGAGTAGCTAATTTCATTTAGTTTGCTGGGATAAAGGGTGAAACTCTTAATATGAAAACATAAATTAATCTTACTTAAATTATAATATATGAATTATAATTTGGAGACTAATATTTAATCTTTTATTATATTTATAGGTGTCTTGATTAGTTGTAGATAATCAAATCTTGGTTGACACGGTTAATACTTTACCCCATATATTATGAGAGAGTAATCTAAATATAGACTAATTATTGATAAACTTTGTTACCGCCTCCATGACTGGTTTTATATATTTGGCATAATTGAGTACCCAACTAAACTTGTTATAGACAAATGTTATCACCGACTTTATGGCTGGTTTTATATGTTTTGGTATAATTAGTACCTGAAATAAATTAAATGTGTAATAATTATAATTAATATATTATAAAAAGTAAGACTTCTTTATATTTGAAATATTAAGAGCGAATCTTCTAAACCTAAAACTTTAATTTATTGTTGCATTTCAATTTAAAAATTTGTTATCACTTTGTGAGTGTGTCAACTATAAACTGAAATAATCGACCCGCTCTACCAGGTCGGGTCGGTGCTGAGACCGTCACTCCCCTCATCTTCCCTGAACATCTTTCTACTTCGGGTCGGGTATCAAGTGTAAAACTAATTCTGGTCTTCTTATCGTGCCAGATGCCTATATCACTTGGGCCTAGACCCTTTTTCCAGAAAATATAAATCTCTTCTATACTATTCTTCATACTTCAACTCTTCTTAATAACCGTCAACAAACAGTAAATAAATTGCGGAATATTCTTTTTGTGAATGAGAGCCTGCAATTTTATAGCGTCTCTCATCGTTAATTCCAAAGACTCATTTTCTTTTTTTGATATCATTTATACACGTACGTGTCGTGTATTTATTTTAAAAGAGTCCTGCTACTTTTGCCTCATCCCGTTGGGCAAAGTAGCATGGTTCATTTTTTAAAAAAAAATATTTCGATTGTAGTTTACACATCCTCTACTTGCTTTATTCCGTATGAAATTGGGATACGTGGCTAATTATGAGAGGATGGAGTTTATATACTCTTGTCGTAAATTGCTTTTATGATAATAAAAACATGTATCAAGTACACCCTTTAAGAAAATTCATGGAAAACAAGTATAAAAAAGAAGTTCAAGATTAAAAAATCAACAGTGAAACTCAACAAGATTCAAGATTGAATGATACTACTTCATGGTATTTCTCTTTTAATATTGTATTGCTTGTTTGATTAAATTTATACATGATAAACACTTAAGAGCTCAACTCCTTTTTGTTATTATTAATATATAATACATATATTCAAAATTGTATGTTCTTATCAATGATATAAAAGCTTGGATTTTGCACTAAATTGATTTATATTTGCAAGTCCTTTTAATATTAATTTGATATTTCATTATTAATGAAAATGATCTATTTGATTGATTTCAAAACTCATGGGACTTATTTACAAATTCATTAAAATTTTGAAAATATGAAACAAAATGTTATAAAAAAAAAAAAAAAAAAAAAAAAGCCAAAAGTTTACTATTTATCTGTAAACATATGAGAAAGCCATATCTATATCCGAGTTACTGGATTTTAATTTACTTAAAGCGTTTAAGGAATCTGAGTTATCGGATTCGCTCAGATTTGAAAATTTACTCTATAACAGCTACTATTTATCAAATTTTTTCTATATGAACAGTTATGATCTATTAGAATAACTCTTGAGCATCTTTTATTGATTATTCATCATAACTAAAAATGATCTTGTACTCTCATTATTTACATTTATAATCAAACATAAATTGCTCTTAAACTTGTATATTTGTTCATTTAAGGAGCTTTATCATTGTGAGGAGTTTGTTTATTACTTCTCTTGCACTCCGTCAAAAAAGACATTTACTGATAATGAATTAGTGTCAGTAAAGACTTTTACTGGCACTTATTAATAGTGTCAGTAATCAAGAAATCAGAGATTATTGACACTAATTATTAGTGTCAGTAATTTTCTGACATAACAGTATCAATAATATTCTGACACGATAATATCATTGAATATACTAATACTAAAACATCATTGTTAGGGGTGGATAAAAAGATAATTTCATACTCTTTCATTAAACGAGACAAATATAAATATTAACATCCATGTACCATATCTGACCCATTGCGATGTCACTAATGACGCTAGCACTCCTTTTTAAATTAATTTCTTCTTCTTTTTTTTTTTATAGACAAAAATGGGTGGGGGCACCCTTTGAAGATAATCAAAGAAATTTGTTTGCGCCTCCTCTCTCTCTCCATCTTAAATTACAATAACTCCCTTAGTAATTTAAATAAATGATTTTCTCTCTCTTTTTTTTTTTTTTAATTTAATTATTTGATTTAAATAAATGATTTTTTTTAATTTTCTTGTTTTCATTTTTAAATAAAAACAATACCCATACTCCTTTAAATAAATTATTTTTTTGACTTAATTATTTTATTTCTTTATTTTATTTTTTAATTTAATTATTTTTATTTTTTAAAATTAATTATTCAATTTTTATCTCATTTTTTTTTTCTCATTTACTTATTTAATAGTCTTTATATATTTAACTATTTAATTTTCTTTGGGTTATTTATTAATTTATTTAACACTAATTATGTATAATAAAAAATATTTTCTTTTATGTTAGCAAAATATATTTTTCAGAAAATAAATGACAACAATTCGAGCCCCTTTGTACAACACAGAACATAGAATTTGGTAGGAAGTATCAAATAAACACAAGATATATAACACTAAAAAATAATTAATAAAATAAAAATAATTTTTATTTTATTAATGAAATTCTTTTTATTTTTTTTATCTTATACTTATTTAATAATGTTTGTATATCTATTCTCTTTTATTTGTTTAATAAATCTGATATATTTTTTATTTATTGTTATCTATTTTGTGCTTATTTATTTAACGCTACTTATGAAAAAATAATTAATTCAAAAAAATAATTAAATAAGTAAAAGAGAAAAAATAGATGAGATAAAAATAAAATAATGAAGTCAAAAAATAATATAAATAATTAAATAATTAAATTAAAAAATAAAATAATGACATAAAATTATTAATTTATTTAAAGGAATATGAATATTATTATCATTAGAAGTTAAATCAAATAAATCAAAAAAAAAATCATATAGTTAAATCAAATAATTAAATTTAAAAAAAAGAAAAAGAAAAAAAAAAAAAAAAAGAGAGATTGGATTTAACATGTGAAAGGGTTTTATTGTAAATTTAAAGGAACAAAAAGGGAGATGAGATGAGATGAGATGAGATGAGGGGTCTGCCATGACATAGGGAGAGGGAAAAGCAGTCCGCTTAATCAAATCAAAATCGCTAATACAATAAATAACAATACAAGGTAAGGGAAGGGGTGCAAAACACGAGAAAATCTTTGGTGCAACAGTGGTACCACGTCATCCATGCAACAAGCCAATCATCCTTTGCCACGCGTGCTAAAAAGTCAAAAAACAACTAAAAAATAGGAAGAAAATTAAACATGTTATTTTTTAATTGGTTGGTGGTACCACGTCATTCATACCACTGTTGCACCAAAGATTTACTAGCAAAACACATCGACTTCCACTTCGCAACAGTAAAAAACTAAAAGCACTCACTTCACTTTATCTCTCTGCTTTCATTTCACCTCCTCTTACTTCGTCAGCACTTAATTTTCCCGCGTATTTAATAATTTAACCCTCAAATCTCTCTTCTGAAATGCTTTCTCAATTCCACTTCCTCTCTCAATCTTCCAAATCACTCCCATTTTCCTTACATCAAAACGACACCAACAACCTGCCGTTTTCTCCACTCCTAAAGTACCACTCCATCTTTCCGCAATGACTTCAAATTCGAATCTCTCCGGTCACGCCGTCAGTAGTAGCGACCCTGACCTCGATCGCTTCGCTGACGTCGCCAACAAATTCGCCGATGCCGCTGGAGAAGTTATTAGGAAATATTTTCGAAAGGAATTCGAAATTATCGATAAAGACGATTTCAGTAAGTCGTTTTATAATATTTTATTCCATTTTCTCTCTTTTTTATTTTTTATTCTTGTGTTGTTTTTCCTTTTCTTAAATTGTTTAATCGTAAGTGTAGATGAAAAATAATCAGAATTGTTTGAGTTACAGTCATGCTGAATTATAATTATATTTAATGAAGAAAATTTGGCAACCGAAGAATGACATTTTATTCTTAAATGTTTCATTCAGTTATGGTCAAGGTTGTTTGTTGCAACTTCTGTTTGGCTGTTGAGAAATTTTTTAAAAGAATAGTTATTGAGATCATTTGTTCTTAATGTTTTATTATGTTGTTTAATCATATATATATATATATATATATATTTGCAAAATTCATAATTGTTGAGAATTTTTACAAATTTTAGTAAAGTTACAAATTCTGCAGAAAATTATTATTATTATTTTGGGAATGTGATAAAGAAAAGGGTAGAGGAAAGGAGAGGCAGGGAATTCTTTAAAGGTCTTCCTTTTCATTGTCTTTATGCATGATTGTGTCATTAGGTGGATATAGCGGAAGTTGAAGAAATATAGATGATAGTGGTGTGTTTGGTTGCAGAGAAAATTTTGGTAAAGAAAAGGGAAGAAAAACAATTAGTTTTAGATTTTCCAATAAAAAATTTTATTTTGAAAATTATAATTGAAAATTGTGCTTTGGTGTAGTTTGGTTCTGAAGAATGTGAACAGCTGTTTCTTGGTTCACTTGTAGGTTTTCTGTGACTAATTAGACTATTTTGTTGTAATTGATTCACTACAGGTCCTGTAACAATTGCAGATCGAACAGCAGAAGAAGCTATGGTTTCAATTATACAGGATAATCTTCCTTCTCATGCTCTGTAAGTTATGCATATTGGACCGGTTATTGATCTCAATGTTTTCATAGATTATTGGTGAGAAAATTAAGAGAAAAGAGAATCAAATTGACAATTTAAAGCTAAGCCTAGAGATAATATGATCATGAGTGCTTTGTTTATGGTCATTTTGCCAAGCCAAGCCAAGCCAAATGCCTTAGTGATGCTTAGTTGAGTGTAATTAATTGGTTGCTAGTGTCTCATCTAGTGAAATATCTAAGCTGTAATTTTTTTTATTTTCTTAAGTTTTCTTTCTGCTTTTCATCTACATTCACATGTATCTCATTATAAATGTAATGTTAAGTTTTAAAGTGTTCATGTGAAGTGTTAAGTTCCATCATTGATTTTTTATTGGTTGTTGCTGAAATTGTTGAAAAGTTTTTATTGTAGTTTTGGTGAGGAGAATGGGTGGAAGTGTAAGGAGAAGTTTGCAGACTATGTTTGGGTTTTAGATCCAATAGATGGGACCAAGAGTTTTATCACTGGTATGTTTCTTCCCTTTTGAATTAGGTGTGTTGGGTTGAAGCTTTGAATATTTTCCCAAATGATTCTCTACTTTTGCTTATTTCAGGAAAACCATTGTTTGGTACTCTCATTGCTCTGCTAAACAAAGGAAAACCGGTAAGACTGCCTTTTGGTTGCATGCTGAAATCAGAAATGATGAACGATGCTTGTTTGGGAGCATAATTTGTTGCTGCAATATTTTTTTTAGTAGAGGGGAAAAAAATTAAAACATTCCTTTTTGGCATCTGGAACACATTATTTTCTTTTCTTTTTAGTGGAAAAAAGCAAATAAGGGAGAGAAAAAAGTTAAGGTGGCAAGTTGCCTGGGCTTATGTTGATAGGTGTTTCAATTTACTATTGCTTGTAAATTAAGTTTTTTATAAGGACTGGAAAATTGTTGTGGCAATGTTTGCTTGATAGACTGGAACCAGGGTTATATTGGCTAAGAATATGTCCCCAACGTGTTTTTGCATGCAATAGAGAATCTCTGAATTTGTACCTGCACTTCATGCAACAAATAAATTATATCATATTTTTCACCCCTGCTATGTTGAGTGTGAAGTTTTACTGTAAGTTTGGCGGCAATGGCATGCTTATTTTTGTTTGTGAGTTGATATTTTGACAAGCATGTTTTTCAGATTCTTGGCATAATTGATCAACCAGTTTTAAGAGAAAGATGGATTGGAATCAGTGGAAAGCGCACTACACTGAACGGAGAAGAAGTGTCTACACGCACTTGTGCAAAACTGTCACAAGCTTATTTGTATGGTTATGCTATCTTTTGAATACATATATTCTCTAGCAAGATTAGTCGTGCCTAGCGTCTGAAGCTTTTCACCAGGATGGTTTAACTACAAGTTTACCAGCTTTGTTCTGGACCTGATTTGTATAACCCATTTACTTCCATTTTCTTTGACTTTTTCTTCTCTCTGTTTAGATACACTACCAGCCCACATCTGTTCAAAGGAGATTCTGAACAGGCATTTGCTCGTGTAAGCAGTAAGGTCTGCACTACCTCATAAAGTTGATTAAATTTGATTTGTGAAATTTTTGTCTTCTCCATGAATGCATACGTTGATAAGTGAAATACTTGAAGAGATTGTGCTCATCTTGAATGCCATGGTTGATAGGATGAAACAGCAATATGGATATTTTCTCTTATATGGGAAACTCTTTCTTTATCAATTTTCTTGAGGATATATTTTGCAGTTTCTAGTATAAATATTTTCCTCAGTATCTAATCATGGCAATAAATACCCAATCACCTGTCAATACAGAGACTAAATTGATAGTTTTAGTAATATTGTGGTCTCTCGTAATCTCAGTACTCTTTTTATGCAAGTATTAATCTTCATGTTTATTGATTCCGAAATCTCTTATTTTGCTTTCAATTCTTCATTATGACAGGTGAAGGTCCCACTGTATGGTTGTGACTGCTATGCTTATGCCCTTCTGGCTTCAGGATATGTGGATCTTGTTATTGAATCTGGCCTTCAGGTAAACTGCGACCATTTAAGTCTACAGGATGTATACTGTTTTGGATGTATACTTGGACTCAATTCTTAAGCATACAAAGCTTTGGATTAGTTGTTTGCTGTAGAAGATAAGGAGAGTACCGAGGGATAACTTGCACACGTTCATGTGTGGTACCTCTTTTATCAAATTAGGACACTGGATTCCGGTTGTCACTAATACTAACTATCAATAACTTAACACCACGTGCATTACTTTTCCCATTCAGCACCCTTAAGCCGCCATGAGGATTGTGTATTGCAACAATGTGAAAGTCTCGTTGCTTTTGTTAACTTCTGCAAAACGTAAGCATAATTGTTTTCATCTAACTAGTCTAGAGGTGTGGCTTGTTTGACAGCCATATGATTTTCTTGCACTAATACCAGTAATAGAAGGTTCTGGTGGTGTGATAACTGATTGGAGAGGAGCTCAACTTTACTGGGAGGCTTCTGCTGATGCACACGCGACAAGTAATGTGACCGAAGTTATATAAATAAAGTTGTAATTATTAGAGCTGCAAGTTTATAATGTGACATTTAATTTCATTTTATGTGTTTTTAATGTCCAGGCTTCAATGTTGTGGCTGCTGGCGACAAACAAATTCACCAACAAGTTTTGGATATATTACAATGAAATGTGTAGTATTATTTCTTATTTAAGGCAGTCAAATTATTATTTAATGTATCACCTATTATTTTGATGGTCACGCTTAATTTATTAATTGACTATTATATATTGTTATTATATTAATTTTTAACCATCATAATGAGTGACGTAAGATACCACAAACTAGACCCGGCCGGCGATTCGGTTCGGTTCCGAACCGGAACCGAACCGAACGGTTACCGGTTCCACGTGTGTGGAATCGGAACCAAACGGTTCGGTTTCGGTTCCATTCGGTTTTATTTTTTTTTTTTTTTTTTTTTTTGCTTTATTGAAAATAAAAAATTGAGATTAATAAAATAATATAATTTAAAATTATGAATTTGAATTTATATAATAAACTTACATTACATAATTACATTAAATTACAAATAAAATTCTTATCTAACAAAAAAAATTTTAAATTAAAGAGCTTGAACTTAAATTTTTAAAAACTTAAGTTGCCTACGTATCCTCAAGGGGTGAGAGGAATCAAAGCTCACGTAGTTCCATTACATTTTAAAGTTAATTATCAATCAGGGGCATCTTGTTGTTGCCTCAGATCAGCTCGGGTCCAATCATTATAATTTTACAATTATTTAAATATTTAATTATCAATCATCATCCGTGCCTGTTGATCCTTCAGCTCCAGTTCCGCTTGCACTTGCAGATGCATTATCGAAAAAGTCTTCAAATTCATCAGGGGCATCTTGTTGTTGCCTCAGATCAGCTCGGGTCCAATCATCCACACATGTTGTTGCTTCTAGAGTGCTTGGATGTAATGAAGACCGTCTGACTTCCAATATATTGCCTCCAATGCTAAAGGTTTGCTCAACCGCAACGATGGAAACAGATGCTGCCAATATCTCTTTAGCAATAATTGATAATACATGATATACATTTTGATGTCGGTTCCACCATTCAAGGATTTGAAAATTTTTACTAACTAAACATTCAGTTGAAAACTCAAAATTTGTAGATAAATAATTATCTAATTCCGGGTTATTAGTCGTGTTATCCCTATGTTTTTTATTTCATTGTAATAACCAATGATCACCTGTGCTAAGTCTAAATTGCATTACGGTCGTTTCACTACTACTAGATTGTCCTACTGATTGCAAGTTATATATTCTAACATAATCATTAAATAACTCTATTAAATCAATTTTTATTTTAACTATTATTCTTGTAATATCAACTGTTAGCGACATAGTCGCATAATGGATTTTGATGATGCAACGAGAGTGAAGACTTCGACGTGCTTTAACGGACATTACAAAAAGATGATAATGAAGTCAAAATATTGATGAAGAGCTAAAATAAGTTATATGATGATCAAGAGAACAAAGATGATAAATGGGCAAAAAGATGATGAAAAAGTCAAAAATGAGCCAAGCAAGATGAAGATCAAAATAATGATTAAGAGCTAAAATTAATTGTAAGTGAGTTTATTCAAATGTTTCAAAGCTCTTAGGAATCATACATTTTGCATCACTTGCATTTAAAATGGCTTAGAATACTAAAAGAATCATTTGCATTTTATTTGCATCAAAATGAACTTCATGAACAAGTGCATCGGTAAACGATCTTCTAAAAACTAGCAAACGGTTGAATTAAATATCAAATGATATACCAGTAGATAGATATGTGTATCTAGTTTGCTACAGTTCAAACGGAACACAATTCCGATATATAGAACTTTTGCTAGAGTCATTTTACTACAACAAGTTCAGATGTGCGTTTTCTGCATACATGTCACATTAGAAAAATTCCATAAAATTCATATTATGTTTGTGAAGCTGAAATTTTTACAGAATATAGATCTATGTGTCTAGATTATGTAGAAATTTACGAATCATGATTTGGAATTTTCTAGAGCAAGTTATGGCCAAAGTACCGAGTGCTGTCAGTCTTGACTGGTCATCAGAAACAAGCATGCCGGTCTAAAAATCGGCATACCGGTCTCTGTAACTGGCATATCGGTTCCAGAGGTGCCAACGGTAATTTTTTGAGCTGTTAGACCAGCATACCGGTCCCAGAATTTTAAAACGGCTATAAACGACTAGTTTTGTGCAAAATCTATAAATTCATCATTTTCCTCACTTTTAACACATCTCTTGCACATATATTCATCCTATAATCATGTCAAAATATTCTTGAGAGTTTATAACCATCTTCAAATCATTTTACACTCTCTACATTTGAAAAAGCTCATATTTCATCTTCATATTCATTAGTAGTGAGCTTAGAACATTTGGATAACCAACTCACACAATCTTCTTTATCATTGTGAGCATCCAAGTGTGTTTTAAATCTTCTTTATACAAAACACTTGTGATTTGTGAAATCTCATAGTTTGGGTAAAGTGTAAAAGTTGTGAGTGCGCCTACGAACAAAACTCAAAAGTGTAAAAGGTTTGGAGTGCACCTTTGCGGAACACTCTTGGTTGCGGGTGAACCACGAAAACTCGATTTTAGTGGAAATCTTCAAGCGAGGCTTGGGAGAGTGGACGTAGGCACGTTTGGCCGAACCACTATAAATCTCGGTGTTGTATTTCTCTTTCCTTATACTTTTATTTATTGCAAGTTTATTTATGCTTATACATATTGAATAGAAAACTTGCATATAGACTATTAATTGGAATAGAGAAAATTAGCCTAAGTACCCATTTGGTAATAAGAGCTAAAAATTGGTAAAGATTTATTAATTCCGCATTTATAGCGATAACCCAATTCACCCCCCTCTTGGGTATCGAGATTTCTTTGTCGATATTGCTTGTAGGGTATTTTCAATTGGTATCAGAGCGAGGTATTCTCAAGAAAGACTTAACCGTCCGAGAATAGATCATGACATCTACAAGCAACTCGTCAAATCTTGCCGAATGGTTTTCAACAACTAGACCTCCATTTTACACCGAAACGGACTACAACTATTAGAAGATGAGGATGTTGAATTATCTCATTGCCGTTGATCCGCAATCCTATTTGGTGATTACACGGGGTGCAAAAGTACCAATGAAGAAGGATAGCAATGGGGTTGATATTCCAAAACCGAGTTTAGAATGGGATAGTGAGGATGTAAAACTAGCCTCACAAAATGCTAAGGCACTCAACCAACTCCTATGTGCCATTGATCGGGATCAAGTAAGCAAGCTTCCGGAATATGGAAACGCATATGATTTGTGGAAGTCTTTGAAAATGATCAACGAGGGCACAAGCCAAGTGAAAGAATCGAATATCAACCGATTTATGTGTGAATTGGACAATTTCAAGATGGAATCCGGGGAAGAAATTGATCATATGATTTCGAGGTTCACTACCATCATCAATCATTTGGCCGTTTTAGGAAAGGTCATTGGGCCAACCGACCAAGTGAAGAAAATCTTGAGATCACTCCCTAAGGAATATGGAAGCTACACCGCCTCCATCAAAGAAGCAAACGACATGAATACCTTGAAGATGGATGATTTAGTCGGTAAATTGCTTGAGTATGAACTGGATATCAAGATGGATAAAAATGAGGAAGATGAGAAAAGGACAAGAAAGTCATTGGCCTTAAAAGCAAGAAAAATGGATGATTCTAGCTCCAGTGAAGAAGAGGATAGCGATGATAAGTTGGCAATAATAACCAACAAAGTAAGGAAGCTCCTCAAATCCGTTAAGCTTAAGGGAAAATCAAAAGCGGATGATAAGAAAGAAGAAAAATGGCCATGAAAGAACAAGAAGATCGTTTGCTATGAATGTAACAAGCCGGGTCATATAGCCACAGATTGCCCATTGAGAATATTGAAAGGAAAATCAAAGAAAAAGACAATGAAAGCTATATCAACTTGGACGATAGCGATTCAAGTTCATCCGAGGAGGAAGAGGTCGAAGTCAAAGATAAATCAATAGCATTTATGTCCATCGAGGATGGGGATTTCTTCTTTGAAATCGAAGAAGAAGAGGTACACAATTCTCAAGATGATAATGATTTACTTGATGTTTTTAATGGTTTAAAAGAATTGTGTGATGTGCTTAAAAAGAAATTACAATTAGTCAAAAATGAGCATGCTTCACTTAAAATTGAACATGCAACTAGTATGGATAAAATTCATGTTTTAGATAATGATATGATATGATATGCTTAAATGCCAAACATGAAAAAGAGATTGCATGTTTAAATGATGAAAATGCATGTTTAAAAGTGAAAAAGTAAGAACTTGAAAATGTCATATCTAATATGCCAACTAGCTCTAAAACATGTGATTGCGAATCGATTTTGAATGAAAATGTTTTATTAAACACAAAGGTTATAGATTTACAAAACATACTTGGTAAATTCACATTGGGACATAAAAATTTTAATATGTTTATTGGATCCCAAAAATGTGCATTTAAAATAGAAGGATTAGAATATAGGCCTTATGTTAAAAGAAAATTTTGAGAAATTATTTTGTTAAGGCATCTGATTCTCATGTTAAAAATACTATCAATGAAAATGTCACATGTCATGCATGTAATAAAAAAGGGACATAATTTTTTTGAATGCATGTACAAGAATGTGATTAAGAATGTATGGATTCCTCAAGGAATCAAAATTAACCCCAATGGACCCAAGAAAGTTTGGGTACCAAAGTGTAATTGATAAATTTGTAAGGGGAGCTTTGGGAATGGATCTTTAAAGAGAATTGCAAAATTGATCCCAAAGACTCAAAGAGATGAGGAATCGCAACGGTAAAGGTAAAATCCGTATTCACGGAAACATTGGTATTGTTTCCTCTAAATCATATATATATGCATATTTTACATTGGTTAATATTTTTTTGAAGCATACAAAGTGATTAGACAATGCACTTAACTTTCTTTTTGTTGGGTTTCTAGATTAGTCCCAAGATCGATTTCAAGCAATGAAACATGTGTGAATACTCAAAAGAAGTATGGCGGAATCATACTTACATTGATCGGCTTTGCGATGCAAGGAACAACAAAACTTTTGGCTCATCCTTGGAAGCTCTCGGCAATGGGATGTTTTGTGCTCCTTTTGCTCGGCCAAGCTCCAAGCTTGGGTGTGCATTCCATGCCCACGGGTGGGTTTCCCTATCACCTACGGAAGACTCCTAATGTGTGCTAGCACTCTAGAAATTTTGCCACAAAACTTCCTAAGCTTCTCCTTCATCTCACGGCATTTGCAGAAAAATGAAGAGGAAATATGGCCCTTGGCCGAGAAAGATAGAGAGGAGAGAGGAGAAAAAAAATGTCAAGTGTGGTGTGTATTAGATTTCAAAAAACTAATACCATTTTTCACTTTCCAAAAGTACAAGGCATTAAAGCCATTCAACCACCACCATCAATCACTCAAAAGTGACTAGTTGTCACTGTTGGACAGTTATGACCCATATCGTCACTATTTGTACAGATCATGGTGTTGTTGTACAAATTAACTATGTGACAAAGGAAATTGCTCTTTTATCATTTGTGATTAGATCACCAAGATGTATAAATGATAGAAGGTCCATATGATTAGTTCCGGATTGATAAGAGATGAGACAGTATCAATCCACGAAGGTTTAATCATTAAATATCCATAGTCGTAGTATTATCGAGATTGGACATCGATAATGCGTAATAGACTAGTATTACACTTGTGCGCGTTGTGAGGGCATAACGACATAGTTCTCATATATTTGGGTATAGGATACTCATGCAAGTGTAGTAGGAGGTTGTGTTTTACCGATGGTACGAAAAACAGCTTCGCTCTGGATAGACCCCTTGGAATTCCATTGGTAGTAATACTATGTGTCTATGGAAGTCCGAATCAGGGTAGATATATTTGGTCTTAACCTGAGACTTGCACCGCTAATACTTGCGACAATCAATGTACTTTGGTTTTGGTCGTCCAGGGCTTTAACAGGTTCTGTGTACGCCTCTTCTGTGTATATTGAGAATCGTAGTGTATTGGGTGTGATGTCGAGATGGAAGTATCACTCCAGTAATAGTGGAGATGATGATCACGTAGGATACGGAACTGGTTCTCTTATATGCTGCAGCTATCGGGATATTATGACTAGGTCATGTTTATCCGATTATAGAGACTAGTTACTAGAGATCCGATATGTGCTTCGTACGGGGTAGACACATTTCTAGCCCTAGGCCTAGCACGTGACATCCGATACTGGATCGAAATACGCAATACTACGTATACTACGCCTGATATCTATCACATATTCCTGTAAGGATATTTCTGGAGAATTGGGTAGGCATGACGCTTTGCTAGAACCCAACCTTGTCTTGTAAATCGGTAAAAACGTAGTACTAGGTACATACGTTTTCGGATAGTCCGACGACCGTATTTACTGCCAACATATCCGGGGATCTCATGGGTTGCTTCCCAATGATTCGCCGATGACGTATGACTCGCACTTTATTAATCTGGGATTAATTTATGATGAGAGAGAAAATTAATCTCGGATTAATTGCGGAGATATTTTATCTGGGATAAAATATTAATAAAGAGAGAGAACGATTAATTTGGAGTTAATCGATAAAATAATATATTCGATATATTATACGAAATTGGATTTCGACGCGGAATTGAAATTAGATTTTAATTCGGGCGAACGAGTTAATTTAGAATTAATTCATTAGCGACGTGAATAATAATTTTACTAGGCAAAGTTATGTAATTAAATTAGATTTAATTTCGTCGCAACGGAAAATTCGTTAATTTGGAATTAGCGAACCCGAGCCCGGGAGTGTTTGCGGACGCACTCGCATTTCGAATTCAAGTGCGGCCACAAGTCACATCAAGCGTCAAATCACTTGTCACTTTGAGTGATGTGAGAACTAGTCAATTGATTGAGTGATTGAGTGATTGATGTGAGTTGTTGGAAAGCTTTTGATGGCTTGAAAGACATTTATCATTTCTTTATTATTTGGTATTTGACATTTGATTTTGTGTATTTGATACACTTAATTTCCAACAACAATTACACTTAACATTTTTCTCTCCTCTCTCTTCTCTCTCTCACGCCCAAATGGGCTGTTTTCTTCTTCTGGTTTTTGGCCACTGCCGAGAGCAAGGAGAAGCAAACCTAGTGATTTTTGTGGCAAAAATCAAGAGTGCTAGCACACTTTAGAGTCTTGCGAAGGTGATAGGGAAACCCACCCGTGGGCAAGGAATTCACACAAAGCTTGGAGCTTGGAGGAATCACCATTGCCGAATTTGAGGAGCCCAAATTCTGCTCACTGCCGAGACTTCCAAGGAGGGAGAAAAGAATTTTGTTCTTCACCACATCGCCTCAACCGATCGATATAAGTGTTCCGCAACTTCTTCGTGTATTCGTACATATATTTCATCGCTTTAAATCGATCCTCGGGACTGTAGAAACCCCAACAGTCACATCACTCAAAGTGACTAGACATCACATCAATTAAAGTGACTAATGATTTGACGCTTGATGTGACTTGTGGGCCGCACTTGAATTCTAAATGCGAGTGGGCCCGCAAACACTCCCGGGCTTGGGTTTGCTAATTTCGAATTAACGAATTTTCCGTTGCGACGTAATTAAATCAAATTCAATTAAATAATTTTGCCTATCAAAATTATTATTCACGTCGATAACGAATTAATTCTAAATTAACTCGTTCGCCCGAATTAAAATCTAATTTTAATTCCGCGTCGAAATCCAATTTCGTATAATATATTGAATATATTATTTTATCGATTAATTCCAAATTAATCGTTCTCTCTCTTTAATTAATATTTTATCCCAGATAAAATATCTCCGTAATTAATCCTAGATTAATTTTCTCTCTCTTCTAATTAATCCCAGATTAATTTAGAGTGCGAGTCATACGTCATTGATGAATCTTTGGGAAGCGACCCATGAGATCCCCGAATATGTTGGCAGTAAATCTGGTCGTCGGACTATCCGAACATGTACGTACCTAGTACTACGTTTTTACCGATTTACAAGACATGGTTGGCTTCTAGCAAAGCACCGTGCCTACCCAATTCTCCAGAAATATTCTTAAAGGAATATGTGATCTATATCAGACGTAGTATACGTAGTATTGCGTATTACGATCCAGTATCGGATGTCACATGCTAGGCCTGGGGCTGTAATTGTGTCTACCCCGTACGAAGCACATATCGGATCTCTGGTAACTAGTCTCTATAATCGGATAATCATGACCTAGTCATATTATCCCGATGACTGCAGTAAAAAAGAGCACCAGTTTCGTATCCTACGTGATCATCATCTCCACTATGACTGGAGTGATACTTCCGTCTTGACATCACACCAATACACTACGATTCTCAATATACCCAGAAGAGTCGTACACAGAACCTGTTAAAGCCCTGGACGACCAAAACCAAAGTATATTGATTGTCGCAAGTATTAGCGGTGCAAGTCTCAGGTTAAGACCAAATACACCTACCCTGATTCAGACTTCCATAGACACATAGTCATACTACCAATGAAATTCCGAGGGGTCTATCCAGAGCGAAGCTGTTCCCGTACCATTGGTAAACACAACCTCCTATTACTTGCATGAGTATCCTATACCCAAATATATGAGAACTATGTCGTTATGCTCCCACAACGCGCACAAGTGTAATACTAGTCTTTTACTCATTATCGATGTCCAATCTCGATAATACTCCGACTAGGGATATTTGATGATTAAACCTTCGTGGATTGATAATGTCTCATATCATCTCAATCCGGAACTAATCATATGGACATTCTATCATTTATACATCTAGGTAATCCAATTACAAATGATAATAGGGTAATTTCCTTTGTCACATAGTTAATTTGTACAACAACACCATGATCTGTACAAATAGTGATGCTATGGGTCATAATTGTCCAACAATCTCCCACTTGGCCTATAGCCAATCACTCAAGTGTCCTACACCCGAACTATGTATGGTTCGCTCAAACTTCTGCTGAGGAAAAGCTTTCGTCAGCGGATTTACGGTGTTATCATCTGATGCGATTTATTCGATCATCATATCTCCACGATGTATGATCCGAACGAATTAGATGTATAATTGTAGTATATATTTAGATCGTTGATGAGACCTTTAATTATTTAGCCTGTGATGTAGCCTAGCTCAGCTGCTAACAGAACTACTCCTAATCTGATTAGGATTATTATCGATCCAAAAGGCTTCTATTGCTGCCTCAGCTGCAGCAATATTCCGCTTTTGTTGTTTATTCGGTAACCGTATATGCTTGGAAGATTTCCAGCTCACTGTTCTGTTATTCAAACTATATAGTACCCTTATGTCGACTTATAGTCATTTTTATCGGTTTGGAAACTTGCAGCAGTGATCCCGGTCACTTCAAGTTCTCCTTCTCCATAGTATAAGAAAGCATCCTTAGTTCATCTAAGATACTTAAGGATGTTCTTAACATCAATCCAGTGACTATCACTTGGATTGACCTGATTGTGACTCCATATGCTCAAAGCGTATGAGACACCAGGTCGCGTACATTTATTTCAATGTACGAGTCCTCGGAGAGTGCCAACAACTCTTAGATATATCCCAGTAGATCTTTATTCCTAGAATAAAGGTTGTCTCTCCAAAGAATTCTACGGAGAATTTTCATGAAAGCCATATTATGGGAATATCATTTCCAAGAAATGACATATCATCATTAGTTTAGGACATTCACTGTCAGTGTGCTCCCACTAACTTCCTTATATACACAAGAATGATTTTCTTTTGAATTAAATCATATACCAATATGATTACATCAAAACGATAGTTCCAAGAACGCAATGCTTGCTTCAATCCATACATGGATCGAATAACTTGCAAACCTTGTTTGCTCGTTTTGGTACGATAAAACCGTCAGGATGTTGTAAACATCCTCCAAAAGGTTTCCGTTAAGGAAAGCGGTTTTGGCATTCAACTGCCATATTTCATGAATGAAACATGCAGCATTAGCAAGCATTGTCCAAATGGATTTAACAATGGCAACATGTAAAAGGTTTCGTCGTAATCGACACAATGTTGATAACGATACCTTTTCGCTACAAGCCTAGCTTAATACGTTGGTATGTTGCCTTCCATGTATGTCTTCTTTGAAGACTTATATAGTACCAATATGCACAATGCTTTCTGGTACAACAACCAGTGTCCAAACTTGGTTGGTATACATGGAATCCATTTCGGACTTCATGGCAGTTTGCCATAATAGGGAGTCGATACATTGTATCACTTCCTCATACGTAGTCAGTTCGTATTCCTCAATAAGATTAACATCTTCATGAGGTGAGATCAGAAACCCATACCTCCCAGGTTGTTTTCTGACTCTCTCCGACTAACGCGGTTCTTGTGTATTCGAAGATTATTGGTATAGTTTCATCCTTGATGAACTATTTGTGTTCCATTAAGGAATCGGTGCCTGGAACAGTATTACTCCGATTTTCATCGAGTTTTACTTTCCTCCCACTTACCACTGCATATAGGTATTCCTCTTAGGAAAACCGCATGGTGAGCAACAATTACATTGTTCTCTAGTGAGTTGTATAAGTACAAAACTTTGGTTTCCCTAGGATAACCTACAACTTAGGCACTTATCCAATTTGGGTTCTAGTTTGGTATCATCCAAACATATGCCTAGCATACCCAAATCTTCAGGAATGAGAAAACCCAGTTTCTTTCCTATTCATATCTAATATGAAGTTTGTCTAACAGATTTTTATGGAACTTTATTCAAAATAAGTTTTGCACTGATTAATGCGTATACTTTGAAGGAAATGGTAGCTCAGAGCGACTCATGAGTAACCTTATCATGTCCAATAAAATTCGGTTTCTCAGTTCGGACACACCGTCAAATTGACGTGTTCCGGGAAGAGTCCTATTTGAAAGAATACAATACTCTTTCAAGTATTTTAGAAACTTATTGCTTAAGTATTTTCCATCATGGTCTAACCATGACGGTTTAATACTTTAACCGATCTGTTTTTCTACTTCAGGTCGAAACTCTTTGAATTCATCAAAAGTTTCCGATCCGTGTTTCACAAGAAACACATAACCATAACGCGATGCCACATCCGTAAAGGTTTCGAAGCATTCATATCATCTCTAGCCTAGCTAGACATGGGCCCACTTACGTCACTATGACTGAGGGCTAACAGATCGGTGGCACTTGCACTTTTACCAAGTAAAAGGTGTTTTAGGCACTTTGCCCAATAAACTAGATTCGTAGACATTATTTGAATAGAATCAAATTCGTCCTAGTATCCACTCTTCAAAAGTGTGGATATACGAGTCTTGTTAATTGTGTCCCAGACAACAATGCCACTTATAAGTTTCAACTGATTTAAATCAGTTTGAGCTATTTGTTTGTCCTATTATACGTTTGAGATTTATTTATATTCAAAATATAAAAATTGTTATTCACATCTAATGTGTTTATCTCAATATCATCTTTATAAAATAAAACATTTTAGTGTTCTAGAATATAAAGGTATATCCGCAACGGGTTAAACCCTGATATAGAGATAATGTATCTAGTCAAACTAGTTACATTGTAACAGTTTCCTAATTTAAGTACACACCCGAAGGATAGTTCCTAAACTTAGGTATCTACGGTTAAAACAGCGACTTTCATCCCGTTTTCGACTAGCAGATAAATCTCTACTGAAGTCAGTATCCTGCTTGTCAGCATATTCTGAACATCAGTACATATTTATGTACCACACTCAGTATCTAAAATCCAATTTTAATACTAGTAGCGAACATGTTTATGACAAACATATTTGAAGTCGGAGCCTTGCCCGTCTTCAATTCCTTCATGTCTGCCTTGTCCATACGACAGTCACGCTTCCAGTGACCCCGTTTGCCATAATTTAGGCAGACATCTTGGTATATGTCATTTGTCTTCCCAAAAGATTATAATGATTTTGCCTTTGCCCTTTTTCCACCCTAGAAGCCTTTGGCCAAGCCTTGGCCTTCTGGGATGTCGAAGTAAGATGCGCCTTGCGCTTCTTGCCCTATTGCAAACTCTGGCTTTATCTCCTTGAGTATAGCCATTAACTCTCCAAGAGTTTTCTATTGTAATTTGTACTTCTAAGATCTAATGATAGATCTATGAAGATCCTTCTATTTCAATATCATACTATAAGGATCTTGTGGGACACAGAAACTGGGTGACACGTGATGTTCCGGGCTCGCGACCCGGTTGGGAGTACGGAGTAGCCCGTAGGGGACTTAACCGGAGAATAATGGAGTCGCCACCCGGTGGGAACCGGGAAAATGAGATTTAAGGCTGCACTCACCCCTCGCAAGGGAAGACCTCAAACTGTTGGGTTCGGAATGGTCCCTTACTTATGCCACTTGTAATAAAATGATTTGTGCAATAATCTAACCAAGCCTAAGCAACATATTTCCAAGGATAATCTATTTCCAAGTTCGCATGCATAAATCAAAGGTTCATCTAAGTTCACATGTAACACATTTTTAAGTTTGCATACAACCTATTTGCATATAATCTATGTCCGAATTTGCATGCATAAATATAAATATGGCTATCATACAATGTTATAAGCACATTACATTCCATCATAGGCATGCTAGTAGATAATAATTGTACAATCACGCATGAAAGCAAATCGGAATAACGGCGAGCATATAACTTCATGAACATGTTGAATGGATGAATGCGAAAGCATAAGTAGATGACTACCGTGTAAACATACATCATGGAATGAACATGTAATCTTGTGCACACAATAAATGGCTAAACGAGAACATGAACAATCAAAAAGGTAAATGACAAAATGAGTAACCATGCATGAGATGTGATGAAAGAGGGCCTGTTTACCGTGGGTGTTCGTGCGACGTTTGTATCCGTGTTCGAATGGTAAACAGAAGGTTCGCGTTCGAGTAGCGTTTGTAAACGCATTCGAACGAACTGAGATAGAAAACATGCATTTGTGTGGCGCTCTGAAACGCGTTCGAACGGGGTTACAGCAGCGACCTCCGAAATGCAGTAAACAACATGACACATACGTGAACGGATGAATAGATGACACCTAATAAATAATAACGGGCTAAAAGGCGCGGTAAAGTATCGTGGTAAAGGTAGACCGTAGGCTTTTTATCCATCCAAATGGAGGACCTTTAATTCGACTTAATAAGCCCATGCGCAATGCAACATGATGCATGCAAGAAGATGACATACAAAGAAAAGCGAATAACGAAATGAAAGGCGCGGCGAAGTATCGTGGTAAAGGTTCCTTAACCCCTCGAAATGGAGGACCTTTAATCCAACTTACTATGCCCATGCGCTAATAACATAAAGCATATAAAAATAAAGATAAAAATATCGGACTTCGGATACCCGATTGAACACATCTCACATTCAACCGAATATACATCATCTGGCGCGGTAAAACATCGTGGTAAAGGATTTTAACCTCTCAAAATAGATGACCTTTAATCGCACTTACTAAGCCCATGCGCAAACAACACAATACATATATAAAAAGTAAAGACAACGATATCGGACTTCGTGTATCCGATTGAACATATCTCACATCTAATCGAATATACATTATCCGGCGCGGCAAAGCATCGTGGTAAATGATTTTAACCTCTCAAAATATAGGACCTTTAATCGCACTTACTAAGCCCATACTCTAATAACACGATGCATATAAGAAATAAAGACAACAATATCGGACTTCGTATACCCGATTGAACATATCTCACATTCAACCGAATATACATCATCCAGCGCGGCAAAACATCGTGGTAAAGGATTTTAACCTCTCAAAATAGAGGACCTTTAATCGCACTTACTAAGCCCATGCTCTTTATCTCATCATTACATAAACAAATAACATGCGGAAATCAAGTAGCGAATAATAAACAAATCAAAACAACATAAAAAGAAATATGCGCCGTTTACTCAAGTGGTACGTGGAGTTGTATCCCGAGTACAGATCATATTACCGTCCATTCGGAATCGGCTATGAAATTTATGTCCGGGTTTCCATCCTATATACCACAAGAGGCGACACATTTTCCATTTTATTCAAAGGCCACAACATATATCATTTCACAATACATGCATTTTCTATCTATTCAAGGGCCACAACATGCATCACTCCACAATAATCATGCAAACGAAACTCAATAAACAATAGAAATACAAATGAAAATGGATGTGAAAAATACCCTCAGGTCTAACCTTTTTCGTCGACTTTTGGAAGCGCGTTACACGATGATCGAAAGGGCTAAAACTCCGTAACTTTTCTGGTTCGCTGGTTCACTTTTTCCTCGCTGTTTTCCCTGCTCGGACTGCTGTTTTCACTCCGTTTTGCCACTATTTTGCTGCTGTTAAAGGGTATTTACTGGTCACTGTTTCAGGTTAATTCGGGGACTGTTTTGGGCAGTTTTTTTTGTGCAGTTTCTGGGTGTTTATTCGGTCAGGTTGTGCGGTAATTAAGGGTTGTTGAAGGCTGAGTGGACGTGAGCAGATTGTGGGGTAAATGGGCTGGTTCGTGGCGTCGAAGGGCGTGAACTGAGGGGCTGAGTGGAGGGTCTGCTGTGGCGTGAACTGAAGGTTTTAAGGGTTGCTACGTGTATGGTTTGTGAGAGGTAATAGGTGGCGTGAATGATTGAAGGGTATGTGTCCGTGGAGCTTGAGGGCAGGTGTTGTGAGGATTTGCTCAGTGGGGAGTTTGTTTGCGCTGCTTTGTGGTTAGATGAGGGCGATGTAGGCGTGGAGTAGTAGGACGTGTGGCTAGACGTGAAGGGTGCGTTAGTGGTCAGGTGCGTGGCTTTCGTTAGGGTTTATTTGTTTTGTAGGGAGAGTGAGGTGTAGTTTGAGGGTTCTTGTTTTTGGCCGTGAATAGTCTAGGAGCAAGGGTGAGAAAAGTGTTTCTTTTATAGACAAAGGTTAAGGTTTGCATAGATTTGAATAGGAAGGAGACCAATTAGTGCCACACAAGGAAAATCAATTATTTGGTTGGAGACATGTCTTGGCTAGATTATGAAGTTAGTATATTTAATTTGTGTTGTTTAGGCATAATATTTGTTAAGTTAGGAATACAATATTTTTAATTAGGAATAATATTTTGTTGATTGATTTTAATTAGGCATGATTTAATTAATATTTTATTTAATTTGGTATATGATTTAATTAATATTTTATTTAATTTGGTATATAATTTAATTAATTTGGTTGTATTTTAAGGGCCTTGGGCGTGTGGGCCAAGGTGGTGGGCTTGTGGGTTGGCTTTGGTGGTGGGCTTGGGCCAAGGTTAAATGGTTTTCGGTGTTTTAAGGCTAAAGGTGCTTTAAAACAGAGGTCCAACGAGTGAGCCTGGAGCTAAACAAGCGAATAAAAATCTAATGAAATATTGATTCCCTTCCGACGACCGTTTCCCGCAACTTCCTCGACTTAAAAGGCAGTGTCTCTAAATGAGACTCATCATAGGGACTCACATGCAAAAATACAGTGCCTACAGATCTAATCCTTAGTTCTGACTAAGAAATTAAGGAGTCTTTGCGGCAAGCATAATGGATTAAGCACTAAAGTTATCATCACATGAATATTCCAAATATCATGTTCTATTATTTGCTCAACTTCGGGCTTAGGCTCGAGACGTCACTCTATCAAATAAAGTAACTTCTCGGTCACCCAGGACTATCCTGAGATTTATTCCCAATCTGAAAATTAAAGCCGTTTAAACAACATTTTCTCTCAGGATTATGTTTTAAACACTAATCTTTCATTTATCTTGATTCCAATAGTCTAACTATCAAATCAACGATTTTAAGTACTATTTATTATAATGATTACAATAGTCCAACTATATAATCAACTATAATTTAATAGGTTAATTCAAATATATTGATTACTATAATCCAATTATATAATCAACTATTATTTGAAGTAGTTTGAATACAATCCAACTGTTTAATTAAAACAACGATTAAATATTAGTCCAACTAATATATTAATTTATTGACGAAAAATGAAATGAGCGCGTATTGGCAAGTAACTAAACGAATATTGCAAATTTAATACTTGCCTCCCACTATTTTTCGGCGAGCCTCTAACCCTCTGTGGAGTACTCGGGAAACCTTGTTTCCTAGTGGGCTAGGATCCCGTTAAATAACACACAATCTTGACTTTGGCCAACAAATTGTATGATAATTAACTAGGTAGATCTCTAAGATCAATTGGATCCCATCGAATTCCTAGATCCAGTAGGTGGACATCTGATGAGTGGTAAATCTATAACTATTTCCCACTCATTTAACCTTATATTTTGTATAGTTTCTTGAGTATTATGAATATTTTGATGTGTTTTATGTTATTTTGTAGATAAATAAAGTTTCAGGACATTCTGGAGGTGATTTGGGCCAAAACAGTGAAAATTGGACGAAAAGGGCATTTTCGGTAAATTCCCGCGTCGCGAAGCCAAGACCTTCAGCGTCGCGATGCCTAACGTGCACCGAACAGTGCTAACGTGCGCCGGGTACACAAATCAGAATCTGAGAAAAGTTTGACTTTGCTAACGTGCGCCGTGACACGTGTCACCATCACAACCGATCTGCTAACATGCGACGTGCCACATGTCAGCATCCTACGGTGCCGACAGTCATCATCACCACGTGTGCCACGTGTCACTCCACGTCATTTCCGCGTCATCAGCCACATCACCAGGTTGACCAAGTCAAACTGCCACCTCACCGCCACGTCGTCATCAACGAATCAGGAAGTGCCACGTGCCGCAATCCTACGGTGCCGACAGTCTCTTTCCCACGTGTCGCCACGTCACCGTCACGTTAGCATCAATCATTGAGTATCTAATCCTTATCTGACACGTGGCGGATAAGAATCTCATCGACCAATCAGAAGTCGCCACGTGTCACAATAATTGAAGCCCAACCACTCTGCCACGTGTCACCTTATCAGCTTATCCAGAATCTGCAAACCGACGAACCAGAGCGTGCCACGTCGACAGAAGCTGGCGTAGCGACGCCAAGACCTTCAGCGTCGCGACGCCCGAAGCCTACCCGCGCCTATAAATTCAGCTTCAAATTTCAGAATTTGTTGTACCACTCTCTCTCTTCTATTCTATATAAAGAGAGAGTTTCTCTCTCTAGTTTCTTTTAGTTTTTAGTTTTTTTTAGTTTTTTAAATAATTTTAATTACGTTTTGTTAATATAGTAATTTACTTTTTTTTTTACTTTTTACAGTTTTTACTATTCACCATGAGGAAGTAACTTCCCCAGCTAGGGTGAAAGGTAATTCTTTTACTGTTACTATTTAGATTAATCTCCCTTAAAAATAATATATTCACTATTTAAAATATTGACTTAAAAAGGATACCGCCAGATTGGTCGGTTGGTAATTCATTTTAATCTGGGTTAAACCTGACTAATAAAGGATACCGCCAGATTGGTCGGTTGGTAATATTATCACAAGTTTATATATTATTTTATGGCAGATATCTAAAATAGTAAATAGTAAAAGTAATTCATTTTACCTTAGCATTTTATTTTATTTTACTTTTCAGCTTTTACTTTATGTCTTTTACTTTTCAGCATTTTTACTTTATGTCTTTTACTTTTAAGTTTTTACTAGCCCTAGTTATGTGTGGTAACTAAATTAGTTATCTGGGGTTGTGATGACTTTTAATATCACCGGTTTATAAGGGGTTAAATTATAGTTTGGGTAATATAAATGTTTATTTATTGAGTCTTAATCTTAATGCTTTTTATTAACTGGCCATTAATAAAATTGAACTGGGAAACTTAAAATGAACTAGACATATGGATTTTAAGTTTAAGACCTTAGACTCAATAGCCCACGATCTTCCTTGAGGATAGATAACCCTTTAATAGATTTCCTTACAAGATAGGAATATACCTGTCGGGCGGGGGTAGCCATAATTGGAATTTAAACTTAATGAATCCAGATAATTTGGTTGACATAGACATATGGTTCAATTGGGTTAAACTGGGTATTTGTGTCTGACCATCGACAGAGGCTTACACATAATTTAGTGTTCCAGGTTAGTAAACTGATTTATTACACAAACATAAAATAACCACTTCATCTTTTAAATGATATTAGAATGATTCACAACCCTAGATCTTTGTGTCTTTTTATTTATTTATTTATTTAGCAATTCTACAATCAATCAAATCAATCAAGTAATCATTCTCTTCTCTCTCAATTAGATATCTGTAAATAAATAGATTCAATAATTAATAACAACAGTAGGAATTAAGTCCTCGTGGGATCGATATTTTTATACTACTTGAACGATACGTGCGCCTGCGTTATACGCGTGTGTTTACGCCGGTCAACATCCAAGTCCGAAACATATATCTCATATATGCCAATATATCCAATATATGCCCTAACCTTTTTCCTCTGAATCAACTAAGCCTTGGCTTTGGCACAACAAACTTAGTGATCCCAGTTAAGCGGAACCCATTGACTTTGGAAAGCTTCGTAATCGATGTCGATAGACAAGAAATGATCTTGACTTTGGCCAACAAATCACAACTTGGACAAGACACCGATATGGAACAAAGCTTTCATGATTCAAACACATCCGCGACGGACAAAGGTCTTGACTTTGGCCAACAAACCAGTGCCAATCTTGGATCTTGAGTAAGAATCACTCAATGGAAGGAAAAACGCTTAATATGTGTTGAGGGTTTTTCGCGTAATTGGCAACCAATTAATTATCTTTATTAAGGTCTCATCATCATACACCCTTAAACATGCATTCTAAAAACATAATAAGGCGCGTATAAATAAATAATAATGATATGCGGATGGATATTTAACACATTATTCCTAGAACAAATCTCTCAATTTCCTCTCTCCCGCAAGCACAATTATTACTTCTACCCGATTACATAACACTTCTAAAGAAACCTCATTGACATTGAGGGGAATAGGTGAGAAGAGAAATACAAAGAGTCAAGAGGTAATAGGCTGGACACGCAGGTCCAATTAATAAATTCTAAATTTATTACAACAATTTCCAAAATTGCCCTCACCCATCTAATATCCATCTGATATACATTATTCATACATCGCATCCATGTATTCACACAAAGCATGTTATCAATCAATCTAATCCAATTAATTAATCTGAAATTAATGACCATCCAATGTTCAAACAACGATTTGATTTTGCGCGAGTCCGACTCATTTTGAGAATAAGTACTCAAAGTATGAATTCTCGAATTATATTAAACTACAACATTAAATCCAATTTAATTTGTATTTAATACTAATTCTATATTTAATTCTAAATTAAATATTTACATTTTTTAATGTGCCTTTACGACTTAGATTCCAAATCTAATCGTTACGGGTCTCAAAGCCCAATTAACTGTTGGACAGTTATGACCCATAGCGTCACTATTTGTACAGATCATGGTGTTGTTGTACAAATTAACTATGTGACAAAGGAAATTGCTCTTTTATCATTTGTGATTAGATCACCAAGATGTATAAATGATGAAAGGTCCATATGATTAGTTCCTGGATTGAGATGATATGAGACAGTATCAATCCATAAAGGTTTAATCATTAAATATCCATAGTCGTAGTATTATCGAGATTGGACATCGATAATGCGGAATAGACTAGTATTACACTTGTCCGCGTTGTGGGAGCATAACACATAGTTCTCATAAATTGGGTATATGATACTCATGCAAGTGTAGTATGAGGTTGTGTTTTACCGATGGTACGGAAAACAGCTTCACTCTGGATAGACCCCTCAGAATTCCATTGGTAGTATTACTATGTGTCTATGGAAGTCTGAATCAGGGTAGGTGTATTTGGTCTTAACCTGAGACTTGCACCGCTAATACTTGCGACAATCAATGTACTTTGGTTTTGGTCGTCCAGGGCTTTAACAGGTTCTGTGTACGCCTCTTCTGGGTATATTGAGAATCGTAGTGTATTGAGTGTGATGTCAAGATGGAAGTATCACTCCAGTAATAGTGGAGATGATGATTACGTAGGATACGAAACTCGTTCTCTTATATGCTGCAGCTATCGGGATATTATGACTAGGTCATGTTTATCCGATTAAAGAGACTAGTTACCAGAGATCCGATATGTGCTTCGTACGGGACATACACATTTCCAGCCCTAGGCCTAGCATGTGACATCCGATACTGGATCGAAATATGCAATACTATGTATACTACGCCTGATATAGATCATATATTCCTGTAAGGATATTTCTGGAGAATTGGGTAGGCATGGCGCTTTGCTAGAAGCCAACCTTGTCTTGTAAGTCGGTACAAACGTAGTACTAGGTACTTACGTGTTCGGATAGTCCGACGACCGGATTTTCTGCCAACATATCCGGGGATCTCATGGGTCGCTTCCCGAAGATTCACCGATGACGTTTGACTCACACTTAATTAATCTGGGATGAATTAGATGAGAGAGAAAATTAATCTAGGATTAATTACAGAGATATTTTATCTGAGATAAAATATCATAATTAAAAGAGAGAGAATGATTAATTTGGAATTAATCGATAAAATAATATATTCGATATATTATACGAAATTGGATTTCGACGCGGAATTGAAATTAGATTTTAATTCGGGCGAACGAGTAAATTTAGAATTAATTCGTTAGCGACGTGAATAGTAATTTTGCTAGGCAAAGTTATTTAATTAAATTAGATTTAATTTCGTCGCAACGGAAAATTCGTTAATTTGGAATTAGCGAACCCGAGCCCGGGAGTGTTTGCGGGCGCACTCGCATTTCGAATTCAAGTGCGGCCCACAAGTCACATCAATCGTCAAATCACTAGTCACATCAAGCGTCAAATCACTTGTCACTTTGAGTGATGTGATGTCAAGTCACTTTTGATGTGAATAGTTGATGTGGTAGTTGGATGGCATTAATTGTTTTTGCCTTGACTTTTTGAATTTCTAATTTGTGTATTAGATACAAAATTTTCTAACAACCAACACTCAACACATTTTACTTCTCTCTTTCCTCCTCTCTTGCATTCGGCCAAGGGCCTTATCTTCTCCATTTTTCTGTCAAAAAACCGTGAGATGAAGAAGAAGCAATGTGATGATTTTGTTGCAAAATCAAGAGTGCTAGCATACAAAGGGGTCATACAAAGGTGATAGGGAACTAATTTCGTGAGCATGGAATACACAACACATAGCTTGGAGCTTGGTGGATCATCCATGGCCGAAAATTTGGAGGAGCAAAACAGCCCACTGCCGAACACCTTGGAGGACAGCTTGAAGATTTTGTTCCTCGCATTGCCTCAACCGATCATTGTGAGTATTCCGCAACTTCCTTTGATGTATTCACACATATGTTGATATGCTTAAAATGATCATTGGAACCTTAGAGAAACCCAACATTAACATCCAATGTCAATTTAGCCTTTTTAGTGCTGGCTTTTGTGCAACGTCGAAAGGGTCTTGATGTAGTGGGATTGTTTGGATTGTTACAACCTTTAACATATGGTTCGGAATTGATTCTAAAAGAACCTATTTTACCGAGTAATTTTCCTTTTTTAGAATGGTTCTAGTGGCTACATTTATGTTAAATCTGGTCGTTCGGGCCATTGTACCTTTTTATTATGGTATGGTATTGTCTGATCCGAACATAGGACTACTTTATTTGTTTGTCATATCTTCGTTAGGTGTTTATGAAATTATTATAACAAGTCGGTCTAGTAATTAGGGGGTGGCCATTCGATCGCCTATATTTCAACTTCACACAATTTTGGCTAGGTTAAGATTAATTATCAAGATAATATCTTAAACTAAACTGCGAATATGATTAGACAATGTCAATAATACATAGGAAATCACCAAATATTAATTTTATAATTAAATTTCAGTTATAAAATTTTATAATTACTTATTGTCTACAATAAAATTGTTCAAGCCGTTTATAACTTAAAAACCCCAAAGATTGAACTGTCATTTTATGTGGGATTGAACTAAAATCTAGTGGAATCTTATGACAAAGAGAAAGATTTGGTATTTGACAACTTCAAATGATGCATGCCTCTAACACATACACTTTCTGTTGGTAGTTACTAAATATGGCGCCAAAACTTATAACTTCACTGTGGCTGTCAATTGCTTTCCTCCAGTCAGAACCAAGTAACCAAAAAAAAAAAAAACAACAACAACAACAACAAATTCTAAACATCCCTTCATCCAGGAGGGATGGAGATAGAAAATTATTAAAAAAATTGAAAATAGGAGACAAGCAAAAAAAATCAACATTTCTATCCTCCTGGATGTCAATCTTCATCGATGGCTATCCTCCTGGCTCTTCTCTACGCTCTGGTCTCCGCCTTTTCGCAAATGGGCTCCCCCGAAGACACCTCATTCTCCCGGAAGATAACTTCCTCATTGACTGTGGTGGCAAGTCCACTGGCCCTCTTCCTGATGGAAGAACTTTCAAAACTGACCAACAAGCCCTTTCATTCTTGAAAACAAATGAAAATATTCAAGTTTCTGTCCCTTCAGCTGATGTTCCTTCTCCTTTATATCTATCTGCCAGAGTTTTTAAGGAAGAATCAACTTATACATTTCAATTGACTCAGCCTGGTTGGCATTGGGTTCGTCTCCATTTGTTTGCCTTGCCTTCCAAGGAAACTGATCTTACGAAAGCATCATTCGACGTGGCAACAGATAAGTTTGTTCTGCTTCACAACTTTAAACCTGATGATAAAAACCAAGCTGTTCTCAAAGAGTTTATGCTTAATTTAACTGATCCCACATTTTCCCTCAAGTTTACACCAATGAAGAATTCAATAGCTTTTATCAATGCCATTGAAGTCGTTGCAGCTCCGAATAGCTTGATTAGTGACGACGGCTCTTCTCTTTTTCCTGTAAACAGCTACAGCGGCTTGTCTAAGTTTTCATACCAATATGTCTACAGGCTTAACATGGGAGGACCATTAGTCACTCCACAAAATGACAGCCTCGGTAGAACTTGGGAGCCTGATACAAAATTTTTGAAGGATAAAAATTTGGCTACGACCGCCTCTATTGAATCCAATGCTGTAAAATATCCTGAAGGAGTCACAACTATGATTGCACCCGCAACTGTGTATGCTTCTGCAGCTATGATGGCTGATTCAGAAACAGTTCAACCAAATTTCAACATATCATGGACATTTGATGTTGATACAGCGTTTGGCTATCTGCTTCGATTGCATTTTTGTGATATTGTTAGCAAATCTCTCAATGATCTTTACTTCAATGTGTACATCAATGGCAAAACAGCGATATCCGCATTGGATTTATCCACACTCACACAGGCTTTGGCCACTCCTTATTATAAGGATATTATGGTCAATGCTTCATTAATGCATAATGGACTTAATGTTCAGATTGGTCCGACAAATGAGAACACTGGTACAAGAAATGCAATTCTCAATGGATTGGAGATTATGAAAATGAGCAATTCTGTTAATAGTTTAGATGGAGAATTTGGTGTTGATGGTAGCAAGACTACTTCATCTAACCGCGGGACAGTTGCTGCAGTTGGGTTCGCCATGATGTTTGGTGCTTTTGTTGGTCTTGGTGCAATGGTAATGAAATGGCAGAAGAGACCTCAAGATTGGCAAAAGAGAAACAGCTTTTCTTCTTGGTTGCTTCCTCTTCATACCAGTGATACTAGCTTCTTGACAAGCAAGTGCGGTTCTCACAAGAGTGGCTTTACCAATTCAGCTCTTGGTCTAGGCAGGTACTTCTCTTTCCAAGAGTTGCAAGAAGCGACTAAGAATTTTGATTCAAGTGCAATAATTGGTGTTGGAGGATTTGGCAATGTGTATATTGGTGAGATTGATGATGGGACTAAAGTTGCCGTAAAAAGAGGGAACCCACAATCCGAACAAGGGATCACAGAGTTTCAAACAGAAATTCAGATGTTATCTAAGCTTAGGCATAGGCATTTAGTGTCACTTATTGGCTATTGTGACGAAAACTCAGAAATGATCCTGGTTTATGAGTACATGTCCAATGGACCTTTCAGGGATCATTTGTATGGTAAAAATCTGCCACCGTTGACATGGAAACAAAGACTGGAGATAGCTATTGGCTCTGCTCGTGGACTTCACTACCTTCATACTGGCACAGCACAAGGTATCATTCATCGCGATGTTAAGAGCACCAACATTTTACTTGATGAGGCCTATGTTGCCAAGGTTTCAGATTTCGGGCTTTCGAAAGATGCACCTATGGGGCAAGGTCATGTAAGTACAGCAGTGAAGGGAAGCTTTGGATATCTTGATCCTGAGTATTTTAGAAGGCAGCAATTGACAGAAAAATCAGATGTGTACTCATTTGGTGTGGTTTTGCTTGAGGTCTTGTGCGCGAGGCCTGCAATTAACCCTCAGCTTCCTAGAGAACAGGTTAACTTAGCTGAGTGGGCAATGCAATGGAAGAGAAAGGGATTACTGGAAAAGATCATTGACCCTCATCTTGTAGGCACAATCAATCCTGAATCAATGAAGAAATTTGCCGAGGCAGCAGAGAAATGCCTGGCTGATCACGGAGTAGACAGGCCTACAATGGGAGACGTGCTATGGAATTTGGAGTACGCATTGCAACTACAAGAGGCATTCACAAAGGGAAAATCTGATGAAGAATCTCTATCAGCCACCGCAGTTGCTGTTTCTGCTCCAGCCGCTACTTCCAACTCACACAGCCGTCCAGTTTCTGTTCCAGAAGAAAATGTTGGACAAACTGAAGTTCGTGCTATGGATGATCTCTCAGGGACTGCAGTGTTTGCACAATTTTCCGGGCTTAATGGTAGATAAAATCTAGAAAAGCAATTGATATTTGAAGAATCTTATGGAGCTTGATATATTTCTTGTGTAGCAAGGAACAACTTTGCTGTTTGTTCATGAAAGGAACACATAGTTTAGCATTTTGAAGGTCCATGACTAGAAATTTCTGCAACTGTAATGTTGACTGTTTAAATTGTTCATTTGTAGAATCTTCTTTTTTCTGCCACTGTCTTCTTTGGGGTTTTATTTTCATTGTCCAAAGATTTCTGTAACAGAACATGTGTTATGATCAATGTGGATAACTTCAATATCTTTAAGATTTCTGTATCAGAACATGTGTTTAAATTAGAGTTGTGTCATTAGCTTTGATAAATATGTTGTAACCGATCCATAAGGGGTGTGATTTTGTGGCAAATGGTTTAGGACTTGGTTGTCAAGTTTTGGGTTTGAGTTCAGATGGTACATTTCTTGTAAAATCTTGGGACAACCGAATGTTTTACCTGTCCTACTTAAATCTGGGTCGGATGATTTAACAGCGGAATTTCCAATATTTCCATAAGAATTCAAAATTATGTTGTAACCATTAGCTAGATTATCTAAATGCTTCAATCTCGTGTATCACAAGTGAAACAAAAGATAGCAACTGCACCAATTCGAGCCTCGCTTTCAGAGTAAACACCACCACAATATTTGTGATAATTTGGTTATTTTATTTCCACGTATTTATACATCTTGTCGTTTGACTATTAATGATATTGCTCAAGCAATAGATTGTAATGGAAATTCTCAGATCTTGATATCTGAATTTTATAAAATAAGGATTTAAAAATTTGTTAATGGTATCCAGCTTAAAAATTAGACACTAATGGATTGTTTGCGTCTTAAAAGTGTTTTGAAGTCCTTTTATGTTTGTTTTGAAGTCCTTTTATGTTTTTGTAATTAATTATTGATTGTTATAAAAGAAGAAAAAAATTAGCAGAGAATAAAATTTCTTATAAAGTTGCAGGTTTTATTATTATTTCTGAATAAATAAATTTACAAAAATTGTTCACTATTTATAGAGATATTAGGATGACATTATTATCCCTAAATAATAAGAGATAAGTTACAAATATAAAAAATTAAGATAGAATATAAATATTATACAACATTGATAAGTTTTAAACTGTGCAGTAATTTTTGCAAAATTAGGTCACTTATATATATATATATATATATATATATATTTTTTTATACTCTTGAATTATTGTTGTAAATTCCTCAAATTCATTAAATAAGATATGTATATGTATATGTATACCATTGGAATTCCCAAGGGGTGTATGGGAGGTTGCAATCCTTGGAGGGTTGCAACCCACCCCAAGGGGTGCCCTATTGGCACCCCTCCATGCCTTATAAAAGAAGGTTTTTATTCCAAATACAAAAAGATAGATATACATTCAATACCAAAGAACAAAAAAAGAGGCATTGTTGTTTTCTTTGTTTTTGAGAGAGAGATCCACCATTTTGTATCCTAGTTCAAACACTTGTTAAGGAGTGCTCCTTGAACAAGTAGAATCCAAGTTATCCTGGGAGAACGTTGGCAATTCGAATCCGTAGAGCACCTGTGACGGGGCCAATAAGTTCTTAAGGACAGAGATCTTCTCGACTTGGATTGTTTCTGTGATCTCAAATTTCCAGGTTTTGTCTTCAAGTTTTCTGGTTTTAGGGTTTTGCATCTAGATCTTCTTTTGGTAGTTTGATCTGTTTGATTTGCATGTTATATTACTGTTTAATGACACAATACTTACAACATTCTTAAGAACTTATTGCTCTAGTGTTATTAGGTAGTAATTCGCATGTTAGGGTTTGTATATTTTCTGTAAAATACGAACTGTGCATGAAAAAACCATAGGGCGTTCGAACGCCCGACGCACGCGAAGGCAAAATCTGAAAATTCGTAAGAACGTTCGAACGCCTCTTCAAACGCAACTCGAACGCAAGCCTTCTGCCTTAGAACGTTCGAACGCGTCCTGAACGCTATACGAACGTGAACTCTCTGGAATCATTCCGTTCGAACGCGTTATCAAACGCTACACGAACGTGAACTCTCTGGAAACACTTCGTTCGAACGCGTTATCAAACGCAACACGAACGCACACACTGGACAGTCTCGTTCGAACGTAGATACGAACGTGACACTAACGATCTTGTCCTGGAAGTATCATAAATTGCAAACTTTAATTAATATTAACTTGGTTAGTCATATACTGTAAACACATTAATCTTGGTAGTATAGATTTAAGTTATTATTAAGTTGTTCAATTATCACAAGCATACACATAGTGATAAAGTTGAAATTAATTGGTTGTTGCATAATTGGTTGAGAATTTAAAGTGTAATTTTGCACAAGTAATTCCATCCAATCTTGATTGACATATATATCTACACTTATCGTATTAATTGTGCTATTGGAAGAGTGTAAATCTGGGTTTTGAATTGCTAAAAGATTCTATTGGAAAAAGTGTTTGAAGAATATTCGTTCATTCAATTTTCCTTAAGTATCTTTAAGTTGAAATTCAAGGACTTGTGTTTATTGGAACTTTCGTCCATTAGAACAACAAGTGACTACCTAGTACATCACTTTGAACTAGATCATTCGTTGATCGTGGTGTAATTTGTCTTTCGTAGACTGGATTGAACCCAGTGGCAGAGCAAAATGCTGTTCTACCTGACAACTCTCCAGTTGGCTAAATTCCTCAAAGATCCTCCGGGTCCTGTGGAGGGTGAATCTGAATTGGCCAAGGAAGAGCGAGAACAGACTTGGATGTCTGGAGACTTCTTATGCAAGAACTACCTTTTGGGTGGTCTTGACAATACCCTGTACAATGTGTACCAAGGCATGACTTCTGCGAAGGTTCTCTGGGAATCTCTCGAGAAGAAGTACAAAACCGAAGATGCCGGACAAAAGAAATTTGTCGTGGGTAGGTCCTGGACTACAAGATGGTAGTTTCAAGGACGGTGATGTCTCAGTTGGGTGAACAACAATAGATCATTCATGAAATACTGATGAAGGAATGAAACTCTGTGAGACGTTTCAAGTTGCCACCATAATTGAAAAGTTGCCTCCATCATGGAAGGACTTCAGGAGCTATCTGCAACACAGAAAGAAGCAGATGAGCCTTGAAGACCTTGGAGTTCGATTGAGAATCGAACAGGACAACATGATGTCCGAGAAGGCCAGCTACAAGACTATGGAGTCTAAGGCCAACATCTTTGAGGATGTAAAGGGTAGCAAGAAAAGAAAGAACAGTGAAGCTGATTCTTCCCAAGCGAACAAGAAGTTCAATGGGAAGTGCTACAACTGTGAAAAGAGCGGTCATATGACAAAGGACTGCAGAAACAAGATATCTCAGGACAATGGCAGGAAAAATGAGGCCTATGTCGCTGAAGATGAGCAGTTAACTGATGAGATTTCAGAAATGAATCTCTCAGCAGTGGTAACTGAAGCCAACTTGGTTGGGAATCCGAGAGAATGATGGGTAGACACTAGGGCTACTCGTCATATCTGTGCTGATAGCAAGATGTTTTCCTCGTATCAGAAAGGTCGATGGCGGCGATCATCTGACAATGGGAAACTCGTCTACCTCTAGAGTGGTTGGACAAGGCACAGTAGTTCTGAAAATGATATCCGGAACGGAGCTTACATATAAGAATGTTTGCATGTTCCAGATATTCGGAAGAACTCGGTCTCGGGTTTGTATTTGTTTCTGACAAGATTGTATTGACCAAAAATGATGTCTATGTAGGAAAATGATGTCGTGCTGAGGGTCTTTTCAATGACTGTCAATTGTGCTATTAATAAAGCTGAAACTTCTGCTTATATTATTGAGTCACAAAATGTATGGCATGAGAGGTTAGGACATGTTAATTATGATACAATGCGTACATTAATTAACATGAACCTTATACCTAAATTTGCATTGATAGCCAACATGAGTGTGAGGCATGTGTTGAAGCAAAAATACATAGAACATCATAGAACGAAGTTCTGAACCCTTGGAACTTGTACACACTGACGTGTGTGACATGATATTGTGCAAATAAGAGGCGGTAAAAAGTACTTTGTCACTTTTATCGATGAAAGCACAAGATTCTGTTAAGTGTATTTGCTGAGGAGCAAAGCTGAAGCTATTGAGAGCTTTATACACTGAGAACGAAGTTGCAAATCAACTTGGCAAGTAAATCAAAAGAATCAGAAGTGATAGTGGTGGTGAATATGTTTCATCATTCGGTGAATATTGTTCTGTGCACGGAATTATTCACGAAACCACTGCTCCTTATTCTCCTCAATGGGATTGCTGAGTGCAAAAACCAAACGTTGAAGGAATTGATGAATGCCATGTTGACTAGTTCTGGCTTACCTCAGAACTTGTGGGGGGAAAGCCCTGCTTTCCGCGAACTACGTTCTGAACAAGCTTCCTCACAGGAGATTAGACAAGACACCATATGAGTTGTGGAAAGGTTATGTACCTTCCTACAAATATCTGAAAATGTGGGGGTGTCTTGCCAATTGCCAAGGTGATGGTTCCTAAACCTAAGAAGGTGGAATAGGACCCAAAAACTGTTGACTCCTGACATCAATCCAAATGTGATGATTGAGTCAAGGAATGCAATATTTTTGAAGAGACATTTCCTTGTAAGGAAAGACAAAGAAGAGAGTCTCTAAAAAAGATCTGTTGATACTGTCAAGGACAGTGATCAGGTTGACCAAGAGTCAGATCCGATTTTCTGACATATTTGTTAGAAAATGAGCCTCAAAGCTATAAAGAAGTAAAGTCTTCTTTGGAGGCACCTCTGTGGAAAGAGGCGATTATCAGTGAGATTGATTCAATCCTACAGAACCATACTTGGAAGTTGGTTGATCTTCCTCCAGGTTGTAAGCCACTGGGCTACAAATGGAAAGATGAAAATGGATGGATCAATAGATAAGTACAAGGCGAGGTTTGTCATAAAAGATTATAGACAGTAAGAAGGCCTTGTTTACTTTGACACCTATCCACCAGTGATTCGTATCACATCAGTAGAATGCTTATAGCCATAGCAGCTATATTTGGTCTTGAAATACATCAAAAGGATGTAAAGACGTCATTCTTGAATGGTGAATTGGATGAAGAGACTTACATGGAACAACCAGAATGGTTTAATGTTCCTGGATAAGAACAGAAGGTGTGCAAACTTGTAAAATCCTTGTACGGATTAAAACAAGCACCTAGACAATGACATGAGAACATTGACAAAGAGTGTTGTCAAGTGGGTTTAAAACCGATGAGTGTGATAAGTGTATATACGCCAAATCAACTCAAGAATGATATGTCGTTGTATGTCTCTATGTAGACGATATGCTGATAATTGGTAATAATCATGAGTTGATTCAGTTTACCAAGAAAGTGTTAACCAGCAAATTGATATGAAAGATTTGGGAGTAGCTAACCTAACTCTTCCTCTATCAAAGAATACTGGCTTAAGCATATCGCAATTAGAGTATTCAAGGATCATCGGAAGTCTGATGTATCTCACGAATTGCACACGAACTGATATCGCTCAAGCTGTGAATAGGCTTAGCAGATATACTAGCAATCCAGGACATAACCACTGGAAAAGCCATAGTAAGTGTTTTGAGGTATAAGAAACTTCAAAATATGGGCTACATTACGAGAGATATCCTGCTGTTCTAGAGGGATACAGCGATGCTGGATATCTGATATAGTGGATTCCAAATCTACGGTTGGATTTGTTTTCACACTTGGTAATGCAGCCGTGTCATGGAAATCCTCGAGGCAAACATGTGTTGCCCAGTCTACTATGGAATCTGAGTTCATAGCATTAGACAAAACAGCGGAAGAAGCAGAATGGCTTAGAAACTTCCTGGAGGATATTCCTAGTTGGGCCAAACCGGTGCCAACGATTAGCATACATTGTGAAAGCCAATCGGCTATTGGGAGAGCCCAAAATACAATGTATAATGGTAAGTCTCGACACATACGTCGGAGACATAATACCATACGTCAACTGCTCTCAAGTGGCATAATAACGATCGATTATGTCAGGTCGAAGGAAAACCTAGCGGATCCACTAACTAAAGGTTTACCTCGAGAGCAAGTTGAGAAGTCATCGAGGGGAATGGGCTTGAAGCCTATAATCTAAGAATTGTCACTGTGGAAACCCAACCTAGCTGACTGGAGATCCCAAGATCTAGGTTCAAAAGGGACAACAGAAACTTTGTGCAATTCAAAACAAGCACTGAAGAGTTTTGTACTCTTTCCCATTCCGATAATGACGCTGAGTGCTGTCTGTCATTGGTTAGGATAAGCTAAGGCTTTTAATGATCACTATATTAGGAGATGAGTCCTAATGGGGGTAAAGACAGATTACCTCTTCATAGTAGATCACCTATTTCAAGTAAGAAGTGAGGCCGCTTCCATGGGAACCTTTAAAGGCGGGTTACCCTAAAGTGCTTGATGAATCCGGGACCGTTGTTCAGGGCCGAAATGAACACAACCGTAGAACGGGAAAATGGTCGAATTAAAGCTGTGTGTTGGCAATTGTCTTGGTTTACACCAACGGCAGAACAGTTCAAGACTATGGGTCACTGGTTTGCCAAGTAAATCCGATTGTCATTCACTAGGAAAGGTTCAAGGCGAAAGCTACCTATTTCGATGCAGCTTTAGCTCACGGTATCTCTCTCACATGCCTGAATGAATATTTGAAGAATTGTGGGGGATTGTTGTAAATTCCTCAAATTCATTAAATAAGATATGTATATGTATATGTATACCATTGGAATTACCAAGAGGTGTATAGGAGGTTGCAATCCTTGGAGGGTTGCAACCCACCCCAAGGGGTGCCCTATTGGCACCCCTCCATGCCTTATAAAAGAAGGCTTTTATTCCAAATACAAAAAAAAAGAAATATACATTCAATACCAAAGAACAAAAAAGAGGCATTGTTGTTTTCTTTGTTTTTGAGAGAGAGATCCACCATTTTGTATCCTAGTTCAAACACTTGTTAAGGAGTGCTCCTTGAACAAGTAGAATCCAAGTTATCCTGGGAGAACGTTGGCAATTCGAATCCGTAGAGCACCTGTGACGGGGCCAATAAGTTCTTAAGGACAGAGATCTTCTCGACTTGGATTGTTTCTGTAATCTCAAATTTCCAGGTTTTGTCTTCAAGTTTTCTGGTTTTAGGGTTTTGCATCTAGATCTTCTTTTGGTAGTTTGATCTGTTTGATTTGCATGTTATATTACTGTTTAATGACACAATACTTACAACAAATACTTATAGGTAATAAAAAAAATGAGGATTAAGATCATTTTTATATTTTGAAACTCCTAATCATAACGTAATATTATAATAAAAAAAATTTAAAGCCATTAATAATTAGTTATTTAGGGATATAATTAAAAAAATCAAGAATCATAAGAAAACGCTTCACGCAGTTATGCTCAGGACCGGCCAATTATATATTTTAAAAAGTCCAAAAGAATAATACCCAAGGAGGGCTACTCTTCCCCCCTCCCCTGACACAAGCCTCCCCTTGTCCCCTTGTATATTTCCGAATTTACCCCTCCATTTTACAAAAATTTCCTCACCCAATAAACCAAATATATATATATATATATAAAACATATATACTTATTTTATTTTATTAATTAAATTTTTTATTTATAATTTTTTATTTTAAAATTTATATTTTTTTTCTCTATATATATATATATATATATATTTTATTTGTTTAATAAATATTACAAATTTCATAGTTATTGTTATTTATTTTGTGTTCATTTATTCATTTAATTTTTGTGATTATTTTTTAATTTATTTAACACTACTTATGTATTATAAAAAAATTACACTTAAAAATATTTAAAAAATAGTACCATAATTGATTACGAATCCTATAACGAGTGACACATTCTTTAGCTTCGTACGATGAATGTTCCCACCACCACATTACGAATCCTAAAAATATATATTTTTCTAATATACATGAGAATATTTTTATAATACATAAGTATTGTTAATTAAATTAAAAATGAATCAAAAAATTAAATGAATAAATATGAAATTTGTAATATTTATTAAACAAATAAAAAATAATATCTATTTATAAAGAGCAAAAAATTTTAAATTTTAAATTTAACAAAAATAAAAAAATAAAAAAATAAAAAAATAAAAAAATTTAATTAATAAAATGAAATAAGTATATATATTATTTTTAAATTAATATATATATATATATATATATATATATATATATATATATATAGAATTTTTGGCAAATGGTGGTATATATATTGGAGAGAATTTTTGATTATGGGAGAGATATTTTTAGAAAATCACAAGAAGAAAAGAGGGGGGTTTTGTCAAGGGAGGGGGAGGGGGAGGGGGAGGAGTAATTTTCATACCCAAGTGCTTGCAAACACATCTATAATAAATATGTCAAATCATTGCATACAAGTACGAAAATACCCTGGATAAAATGGTTAGGTTTATTCCCACAACTCTACAACTTGTATGCAAAAAAAAAAGAATGGTTTATATTATCAAGTAATTATCCACCACCAATACACAAAAAATTATTATCAAAGTTGAAAATTGACATTCATTAATCTAAAGTAAATCTGATGGGAAAAAGGTTAGATGCCTAAATAAGAAATTGTGAGGCTGGTGTTGTATGAACAAGAAAGAGTGTAGATAATTAAGACTGTGGATATGGAGAGTCAACCTAATTCTTTAATTAAAACCAGAAGCATGCAGCTTCCTTTAAAATATTTTGAGATGCTACATGTATTGATGGGCCAATACATGTATGGGACTTATGAACACTTATTCCCCATTGATTGTTTGCTTTTGCAAAATCCTCAGCCAATTTCATCAGATATATATAATGGATTAGTTGAAATGGATTCATTTGACATGAGCTCACTTCAGAAGAAAATGTTGAAAATTCTTCAAATATCATTGGAGGATAGATATGTCTTTTGAATAAGAGGGTGCATTGGAGAGGTACAACCCTATGAAAGGTTGCACCCTAAACCAAAGGGTGCCCTTAAGGCACCCTTCCATGCCTTTATAAGGATGCATCCATGTTCACTCTCGAAAATCGAAAAACAATCTAAAAATTTGTGAGTCTGATTTTACTGTTTTGAGTCTGAGAGAGTTCCTCCATTTTCCAGTTCGAGATCTTGTTAAGGAGTGCCCCTTTAATAAGAGAAATATGGGTTATCCTGGGAGAACATTAGCCACAAAACCCGTAGAGCACCGAGACGGGGCTGATAAATTCTTAAGAACAGATAATCATCTCGACTCGGATAATTGTTCTTAAAGTTTTAGGATTTACATGATTATGATCTGATTTTAATTTAGTGATACATGCCAAATTAGATTTACAATACATATTCTTCCAACAATCTTAAGAACTTATCACAATTTTGTGTTGTAAAATCAGATTTTTAGATGATTCGCGCATACATACAAACAATCAGTAAGTCACGGTTATAGCAACCTAAAATTATCTTCAAATTTAATTGATGTATTGGCGTTAAGTAAAGATACTGTAATAATATACTTCATTCATGCGATAAAATTCTTAATTAAGAACTGTTTTAGGATTGGTGTGATTTATTTATTATTTCAAGAGTCATGTTCTTTGAAATTGCCAACAACAATAAATCAAAGCTTCTTTATTATACATCATCACGTCACCTGTAGATTATAGTCAGTAAGTATTGAAATTGATTATAATTTGTATCTCAATAAGTGCATTTACTCCATCTTCTTAATGAGTAATAATAAGTTGGACTGTGTGCCTTGATCTTTCAACATGGTGTGTGAAAACGTTAGTTTGGCAATTGGAAATTGTTTACTGAAATTATTTTCTATTTACACAATTATTTTATGATATTAGTAATAGAAAGCAATTAATATTCGGTGCAGGATACTAGTTAATTTTAATTCGAATTCTGAAATTTAGTTTAAGTAAAGTACGATATAGCACACGTGATTCTTGTAATCTATGACTTAGTATGTGGAACTCAATATTTTTAGGAGTTAATTCATTAGATATTTAATTATAGATTAAAGTTAATTAAAGTACTTTCAATTATCATTTATTAAAAATAATAAGTATAAGTGATAAAGTTGATATTAGTATTTTGAAATAATAATATAGTATAATATACATGTTATAGAATATGCAATTAACATTATAGACTATATGTAATTATATTAACTTAGTAAAATCATATACTGAATTTTATAATTTTGGTTGTATAGGTTTAAGTTAATATTAAGATATTCAATTATCACAAGTATACACCTAGTTTTATTGTGATAAAGTTGAAAGTTATTTGTTAATTATGTGTAGCATACTTGGTTGAGAATTTAAAGTGTAATCATACACAAGTAATTCCATCAAATCTTGATTGACACAAACACATATATCTACACTTATCGTATATTGTTTTGTGACATTGAAAAAGTGAAATACTGAGTTTGAATTGCTAAGAGGTTCTATTGAGAAAGTAGTTAAAGGATATTCTGTCAAAAAGGCAATAAGAGCCTAAGTGGTCAGAGACTTAAGTGGTTACTCCGGACCCCCTCGTCCTCTGGGAATATTCCTTTATTTACTTTTCATAAGAAATCTTGGTTGGAAATTTAAGGACTTGTGTTTATTGGTATTACTGTCCAATAGAATAACAAGTGGATATTTGGTATATCACTTGAGACAAGATCATTTGTTGGTCGTTGTACAATTTGTCTTTTGTAGACTTATTGAACCATATTTGTTTCCAGTTACATATGGTTAGCGGAAACATCACAGTACCAGTCTCTCATGAAGAAAAACCAGAGAAGTTTGGTGGGGCAAACTTCAAACAGTGGCAGAGCAAAATACTGTTCTACCTGACAATTCTGCAGTTGGCTAAGTACCTCAAAGATCCTCTGGGTCCTGTGGAGGGTGAATCAGAGGCAGCCAAGGAACTGCGAGAAGAGACATGGTCGTCTGGCGATTTCCTATGCAAGAACTACCTTATGAGTGGTCTTGACAATACCCTGTACAATGTGTACCAAGGCATGTCTTCTGCGAAGATTCTCTGGGAATCTCTCAAGAAGAAATACAAAACCGAGGATGCCGGAAAAAAAAAATTTGTCGTGGGTAGAATGATGTCTCGCTTGGGTGAACTGCAGTTGATCATTCATGAAATACTGAAAGAATGAATGAAACTCTGTGAGACGTTTCAAGTTGCCACCATAATTGAAAAGTTGCCTCCATCATGGAAGGACTTCATGAGCTATCTGAAACACACAAAAAAGAAGCAGATGAGCCTTGAAGACCTTGAAGTTTGATTGAGAATCGAACATGACAACAGGATGTCCGAGAAGACCAGCTACAAGACTATGGAGTCTAAGGACAACATCATTGAGGGTGTAAAGGGTAGCAAGAATAGAAACAGTGGAGCTGATTCTTCCCAAGCGAACAAGAAGTTCAAGGGGAAGTGCTACAACTGTGAAAAGAGCGGTCATATGACAAAGGACTGCAGAAACAAGAAGTCTCAGGACAAGGGCAAGAAAAATGAGGCCTATTTCGCTGAAGATGAACAGTTAACTGATGAGATTTCAGAAATGAACATCTCAGCAGTGGTAACTGAAGCCAACTTGGTTGGAAATCCGAGAGAATGGTGGGTAGACACTGGGGCTACTCGTCATATCTGTGATGATAGCAAGATGCTTTCCTCGTATCAGAAGGTCGATGGCGGCGATCATCTGACAATGGGAAACTCGTCTACCTCTAGAGTGGTTGGACAAGGCACAGTGGTTCTGAAAATGATATCCGGAACGGTGCTTACAAAGAAGAATGTTTGCATGTTCCAAATATTCGGAAGAACTCGGTCTCGGGTTTGTATTTATTTCTGACAAGATTGTATTGACCAAAAATGATGTCTATGTAGGAAAAGGATACCTCGCTGAGGGCCTTTTCAATGACTGTCAATTGTGCTATTAATAAAGCTGAAACTTCTGCTTATATTATTGAGTCACAAAATGTATGGCATGGGAGGTTAGGACATGTTAATTATGATACAATGCGTACATTAATTAACATGGACCTTATACCTAAATTTGCATTAATAGCCAACATAAGTGTGAGGCATGTGTTGAAGCAAAAATACATAGAACATCATAGAACGAAGTTCTGAACCCTTGGAACTTGTACACACTGACGTGTGTGACATGAATATTGTGCAAACAAGAGGCGGTAAAAAGTACTTTGTCACTTTTATCGATGAAAACACAAGATTATGTTAGGTGTATTTGCTGAGAAGCAAAGCTGAAGCTATTGAGAGCTTTATACACTGAGAACGAAGTTGCAAATCAACTTGGCAAGGAAATCAAAAGAATCAGGAGTGATAGAGATGGTGAATATGTTTCATCATTCGGTGAATATTGTTATGTGCACGGAATTATTCACGAAACCACTGCTCCTTATTCTCCTCAACAAAATGGGATTGCTGAGTGCAAAAACCGAACATTGAAGGAAATGATGAATGTCATATTGACTAGTTCTGGTTTACCTCAGAACTTGTGGGGGGAAAGCCCTGCTTTCCGCGAACTACGTTCTGAACAAGCCTCCTCACAAGAGATTGGACAAGACACCATATGAGTTGTGGAAAGGTTATGTACCTTCCTACAAATATCTGAAAATGTGGGGGTGTCTTGCCAATTGCCAAGGTGATGGATTCCTAAACCTAAGAAGGTGGAATATGACCCAAAATTGTTGACTGTATATTCATCGGATATACTTGCAACAGTAGTGCGTATCGATTCTTGGCACACAAGTATGAGATTCCTGACATCAATCCAAATGTGATGATTGAGTCAAGGAATGCAATATTTTTTGAAGAGACATTTCCTTGTAAGGAAAGACAAATAAGAGAGTCTCTCAAAAAGATCTGTTGATACTGTCAAGGACAGTGATCAGGTTGACCAAGAGTCAGATCCGATTTTCTGACATATTTGTTAGAAAATGAGCCTCAATGCTATAAAAAAACAATGTCTTCTCCGGAGGCACCTATGTGGAAAGAGGCTATTAACAGTGAAATTGATTCAATCCTACAAAACCATACTTGGGAGTAGGTTGATCTTCCTCCAGGTTGTAAGCCACTGGGCTACAAATGGATATTCAAACGAAAGATGAAAACGAATGGATCAATAGAGAAGTACAAGGCGAGGTTTGTCATAAAAGGTTATAGACAAAAATAAGGCCTTTTTTACTTTGACACCTATTCACCAGTGATTCGTATCACATCGATAAGAATGCTCATAGCCATAGCAGCTATATTTGGTCTTGAAATACATCAAAATGATGTAAAGACGTCATTCTTGAGTGGTGAATTGGATGAAGAGATTTACATGGAACAACCAGAAGGGTTTAATGTTCCTGGATAAGAACAGAAGGTGTGCAAACTTGTAAAATCCTTGTACAGATTAAAACAAGCACCTAGATAATGACATGAGAAAATTGACAAAGAGATGTTGTCAAATGGATTTAAAACTGATGAGTGTGATAAGTGTATGTACACAAAATCAACTCAAAAAGGATATGTCATTGTATGTCTCTATATAGACGATATGCTGATAATTGGTAATAATCATGAGTTGATTTAGTCTACCAAGAAAGTGTTATCCAGCAAATTTGATATGAAAGATTTGGGAGTAGCTAACCTAACTCTTCCTCTATCAAATAATACTGGCTTAAGCGTATCGCAATTAGAGTATTCAATGATCATCGGAAGTCTGATGTATCTCACAAATTGCACATGAACTGATATCGCTCAAGCTGTGAACAGGTTTAGCAGATATACAAGCACTTCATGACATAACCACTGGAAATCCATAGTAAAAGTTTTAAGGTATGAGAAACTTCAAAATATGGGCTACATTACGAGAGATATCCTGCTGTTCTAGAGGGATACAGCGATGCTGAATGGATATCTGATACAGTGGATTCCAAATCTACGAGTGGATTTGTTTTCACACTTGGTAATGCAGCCGTGTCATGGAAATCCTCGAGGCAAACATGTTTTGCCTCGTCTACTATGGAATCAGAGTTCATAGCGTTAGACAAAATAGCGGAAGAAACGGAATGGCTTTGAAATTTCCTGGAGGATATTCCTAGTTGGCCCAAACCGGTGCCAGCGATGAGCATACATTGTGAAAGCCAATCGGCCATTGGGAGAGCCCAAAATACAATGTATAATGGTAAGTCTCGACATATACGTCGGAGACATAATACCATAGGTCAACTGCTCTCAAGTGGCATAATATCGATCGATTATGTTGAGTCGAAGGAAACCTAGCGGATCCACTAACTAAAGGTTTACCTCGAGAGAAAGTTGAGAAGTCATCGAAGGGAATGAGCTTGAAGCCTATAATTTAAGAATTGTCACTGTGGAAACCCAACCTAGCTGACTGGAGATCCCAAGATCTAGGTTCAAAATGGACAACAGAAACTTTGTGCAATTCAAAAAAAGCACTGAAGAGTTTTGTACTCTTTCTCATTCCGATAATGACGATGAGTGATGTCTGTCATGGTTAGGATAAGCTAAGGCTTTTAATGATCACTATATTAGGAGATGAGTCCTAATGGGGGTAAAGGCAGATTACCTCTTCTAATAGATCACCTATTTCAAGTAAGAAGTGAGGCCGCTTCCATGGGAACTTTTAAAGGCGGGTTACCCTAAAGTACTTGATGAATCTGTGACCATTGTTCAGGGCCGAAATGAACACAACCGTAGAACGGGAAATGGTCGAAGTAAAGCTGTGTGTTGGCGATTGTCTTGGTTTACACCAACGGCAGAACAGTTCAAGACTATGGGTCACTGGTTTGCCAAGTAAATCCGATTGTCATTCACTAGGAAAGGTTCAATGCGAAAGCTACCTATTTCGATGCAGCTTTAGTTCATGGAAACTCTCTCAAGTGTCTGTATGGATATTTGAAGAATTGTGGGGGATTGTTGAAAATTCTTCAAATATCATTGGACGATAGATATGTCTTTTGAATGAGAGGGTGCATTGGAGAGGTACAACCATATGGAGGGTTGCACCCTAAACCAAAGGGTGCCCTTAAGGTACCCTTCCATGCCTTTATAAGGATGCATCCATGTTCACTCTCGAAAATCGAAAAACAATCTAAAAATTTGTGAGTCTGATTTTACTGTTTTGAGTCTGAGAGAGTTCCTCCATTTTCCAATCGAGATCTTGTTAAGGAGTGCCCCTTTAACAAGAGGAATCTGGGTTATCCTATGAGAACATTAGCCACAAAACCCGTAGAGCACCGAGACGGGGCTGATAAGTTCTTAAGGACAGAGAATCATCTCGATTCAGATAATTTTAATCAGGTTTTTTCTGGTTCTTAAAGTTTTAGGATTTACATGATTATGATCTGGTTTTAATTGAGTGATGCATGCCAAATTAGATTTACAACACATATTCTTCCAACAGAAAAGACAGACTCGCTAACACATTTTCATTTAATAAAATAAAATATGTTCTTCAAAAATGTGTATTTTATTTAATAGGCGCGTAACAGATTTGAGGCTAGAGAGGATTGTCAATGTATTATTCAGGTGCATATCATATGTTAGATGGTGAATTTCTGAAGCCTGAAGATGGGTATAATTGGTTTTGTCTCCAAATCTGTGGAGGTCCAAAGTCTTTGTGAGGATGAAAAATCAGATGGATGACCCGAGACGGTAGTTCAAAAAAACACCAAAGGAAGGTGTCAGTTGAGGATAGGCTGGGATGTTGATCCGATATGATGAGAAGGTATCAACTTCGACAGCTCTTGAACATCTGTGAAGTCTGACCCGAGGTGATCCCGTGATTACCGATTCGACCTGACAAAGAAGCAAGGAAGATGATCCAGTACCATTCATCTCGGCACACCGACCCGGTGACCGAGGTCGGGTTTGCGGTATCTTGTGCTTATGTATGAATGACGTGAGCCCTACATGAATGTTTTAGCCTCCAGAAGGCTGATATGACAGGAGTTGGTCAAAGACTTTCCTTCTGACACACGGAACATCGTAAGAGTGGTTGAATTGCAGGCAGTCACATAGACAGAACATGTAGCAGAGGATAAATAGGGGAATTATGGTTTTTCACGGACATAGAGTGATTGAATCAAAAGACCAAAGTTATTGTTTACAGACCATTTTGGGAAAAGGAGCATGGGCGACAGTGACAGTGTTGGGGTTTTCTCAAAGACGTAGGCGGAAACGCGGTTCGGGCAAAATCGTAACTTTAAAAACATTTAAACTTACCAAATAAATTCTTCAATATCCAATATGAATAATTCATTCATATTTCACCCAAACATATTATATTTGTTATCAAATAACACTATAAATAATTTAGAAAACATCACGAAACTTTTACGAAAATATTTTTCCGTAAAATGACATAAAACGTATTTTTTTGCCCGAACCGACCAACCAATACACATGGGGGTTTCCCAGGTTAGCCCCAATAGTATTTGGACAGTTCATGGGCTGCCAAACAGTGAAAAATTTTCTGTTTGGACAGCCAACACCAGGTAAGCCCGAAACTCACCCGGTAACGCCATTTTTCGTCGTTTTCGCATATTTTCACTCCGAAACACTTTCCGGCAATTATTCTAGCGCTCAATATACATCCAATATATTTAAATAACATCTTTTTCATCACCAAAATTCCAGAATTTCTAGATCTGATCTGAGTACAAAAATAATCATTTTTCATGCTTTAAATCCAATTTTCTCAATATTAATCATATTAATATTTACACCAATGAAAGTCACCACCAACATTCTGGTCAAATGATTCTAGAATGGTAGCTATAGCTCTAAGCTTTAATCTAGAGTTCTAAACTCTTATTAATTATTCCATGTCTAATAGGGATGGAAAAATCCGGATCCTGAAGCATTTTAGTTAGCCCGGGTCCGGTAAATAGACACGGGTCCGGACCGGATACCCGATTTTTATTTTTTATTTTATTTTTTTTAATTTTTAATTGTATTATTTATATTTATATTTGGATTTTGTAAATTTTATTAGTTTTATTTCAATTCTTTTATATTTTTTAATTATATTATATTATATTTATATATATATGCATATTATTTTATATTTTTCATTATATTTTAATTTATTATATTTATTTTTTATTATTTTTTCCGGACCCGGGTCTATCCGGGCCGGACTCGTGCAATCCCGGGCCCGGATCCGGATTCGCCTGTGTCCAAATTTTTAAGACCCGGGTCTGGATTTTTTAATCCAGGACCCGGGTCTCCTTGCCATGCCTAATGTCAAACATGAACATCTTTGACCTAAATTATAAGCATGTTGTGTTTATACTTCTAAAGTATCCTAACACAATTGATTAGCCTTATTCAACATTAAGCTATGTGATCATGCATCTAATACACAAATAAATATAGCTTAGGAGAAGATCAAACTTTACCTAGTAAGCTTGATGCAAGATCCAATCTACCTCTCCTTTGTTGAAATTGTTGGAGAACCTCCAAGGTGTGCAAGCTTTACTTCAAGATCCAATCTTCACTTCAAGATCCAATCTTGATTTCTCCTAGATGAAATGTTGTAGAGACCTCACAAGCTTCTCTAAACACTTCTCTAACTTAGGCTAATCTCTCTAAGAATTTGCTTATGCTTATTAATTTTCTTGTAATTAAAACCTTCTTAAAGCTTGCTATTTATAGCAAAACTTAGGCAATTTTTAATTAATAAAAGTTGTAATCAACTTTTAAGTGGGCTTAATCTAATTTTTCCAAATATATATAATTAGGTGTGACTAATCTCCATTGTCTCTCACTTTAATTTAATCCAATTAAATCAAGCCAAGGATTAAGAAATGAATTAGTTAAATGTTTGTCACCTTGATTTAATCCAATTAAATCAAGCCAAAACCACCTATTATTACATACTTACAATTACCATAATATCCTCAAATGGTAGAGATAATTATGATTTTACAATTAAGCCCTTGTGTAATTATTGAATTAATCCAATATTTCAATTAGGTCAAAGTAAATAATCAATATTATCCAATAACACTTGATTATCTTAGTTGATAATTATAATATCGAATATTATCTTTTATCAAAAATAATCGGCTACCCAAGTGCTCAACGAGTACACTTCATATTGGGACTCTCTAAGTTCAGACATGTTCGTCATATAAGTCTAACTAATATGTACATAATTCGGCCACCTACGAATTCGCGAAGAAAACGAAAGACCTTTCTGAACTATACAAGTCGAGGTCATCACATATGTTTAACAATCCCTCTGTCGTAGGCTATCCGAGTTGTGCTTAGGAAACACAGAATATACCATCAAGTTTCCAATGCGCACATCTCATGTCGACATATCTATGATTCTTTACAACTGATGCAATCCACCCTAGGTGATCGGCTTTGGCCAAAGTCTTTAATAATCGTGACTTAACTCACATGGATACCTAAACCTCTTATGGTACACATATGGGCCGACGGATCTTATCTTGCTTCATACTTGATTACTGAGTGCATCAGTCCACACCCAATGAACATCTAGAGGCTAGACCATGAAAGGTTTCTGACATACATTGCATCAAAGTGTGGAGGATCTCACATAAAATCAATGATATCCTATAGTCAAAGGATTACATATGCTACTCGATTCGAGGAGATTCCTATTGACGGTGGTGTGTACTTCCAACTATTAGGAATCGCCTGTGAGTCATTCAGTATTCGCTCCAACGAATACCCACATGTCTATACGAGTTTCCAAAACTCATGATACATCGTGTTAAACCATTGGAACTCCAATTCCAATATACAACATGTGCTAGTCTTATAGGTTATAGGAATTCGACCGTATTCCAAAACCAACGACTATGAATATTTACTTTAAGAATTGTTTACACATAGTGTCAAAACTATTCTAAGGTCGATGCCATTCTTAGAATATTTATTGTAAGTGTTCCTAGAACATGCCAAGATCGTCTAAGAGTGATTCGTGTGTGAATTAATCAAAGGGAGTTGCAGAATACTCACATTGATCGGTTGAAGTTCAAAACTTTTTCATGGATGTTGAAGCTTTCAAGCCTTCTTTGAGTGTTTCCAAACTCATGGGTGAGTTTCCCTATCACCTTCTTTTGACTCTAAATGTGCTAGCAAGCTTGAATTTTTGAAACAAAAATTCCATGGAGAGAGCTTGAAGTTTCGGCCAAGAGAGGAAATTGGAGGAGAGGGTGAATAGTAAGTGTAACTTCCAAAGTTGACTACTTTTAAATATAAAGTTGGTGTGTAGGATTTGGTTTGTGTGTTTTAAAAGCAATCCAAGCTTTTCACACAACCAATTACCAAATTCCATCACTAGTCAAACACATTGATGTAAGTTGGTGGGACCCACTTTAAATTCCAAATTTAAGTCGGACAATCCAACACGCAACTTCGCTCGAGCCCGGATTCATTTAATTCCGAATTAAACGAATTTGCCGTTGCAACTTAATTAAATCCAATTTAATTAAATAATAATGCATCGCAATATTATTACGTAAGTCGCTTACGAATTAATTCTAAATTAATTCGTTCGCTTGAATTAAAATCCAATTTTAATTCCGCGTTGAAATCTAATTTTAATTAATATATCTAATATATTATTTTAGCCCAATTAATTAAATAGTAAAATCTAATTTCACTATTAAATTCATTTCGTCGATTAATTCCAAATTAATCGCGTTCTCTCTTCTCGACGAATTTAATCCCAGATAAATTATCGACGCAATTAATCCCAGATTAATTCTTTCTCTGATAAATAATCCCAGATTAATTCTTGCCGTAATTAATCCCAGATTAATTTTCTCTCTCATAATTAATCCTAGATTAATTCTGTTCGAGTCAAATATCATTGGTGAAGTTTTGGGAAGCGACCCAATAGATCCCTGGATATGTTGGCAGTAAATACAGTCGTCGGACTATCCGAACACGTGCGTACCTGGTACCACATTCTTACCAATTTACAAGACATGGTTGGCTTCTAGCAAAGCACCGTGCCTACCCAATTCTCCAGAAATATTCTTTTAAGGAATATATAATCTATATCAAACGTAGTATACATAGTATTGCGTATTACGATCCAGTATCAGATGTCACATGCTTGGCCTGGGGCTGAAGTTGTGTTTGCCCCGTACGAAGCATATATCGGATCACTAGCAACTGGTCTCTTTATGATCGGAAAGTCATGACCTAGTCATACTTTCCCGATGACTATAGCACTATAGAGTACCAGTTCTGTATCCCTGCGTGATCATCATCTCCATATGACTGAAGTGATACTTCCATCTTGACATCGCACCCAAATACACTACGATTCTCAGTATTCCCAGAAGAGGCGTACACATAACCTGTTAAAGTCCCGGACGACCAAAACCAAAGTATACTGATTGTCGCAAGTATTAGCGATGCAAGTCTCAGGTTAAGACCAAATACTCTACCCTGATTCGGATTCCCATAGACACATAGTCATACTACCAATGGGATTCCGAGGGGTCTATCCAGAGCGAAGCTGTTTCCGTACCATCGGTAAACAAAACCTCCTATTACACTTGCATGAGTATCCAATACCCAAATATATGAGAACTATGACGTTATGCTTCCATAACACGCACAAGTGTAATACTAGCATATTCCGCATTATCGATGTCCAATCTCGATAATACTACGACTAGGGATATTTAATGATTAAACCTTATGTGGATTAATACTGTCTCATATCTTATTAATCTAGTACTAATTATATGGACTTTTATCATTTATATATCCCGGTAATCCAATTACAAATGATAAAAGAGCAATTTCCTTTGTCACATAGTTAATTTTGTACAAGAACACCATGTCCTTTACAAAATAGTGATGCTATGGGTTATAATTGTCCAACAATTATACATCAATCTAATACGCATAATGACAATACCATTATAAAGTATGAAATGAAAACTGTAGTTATTTTATTAATAAATAATAAAATATACAATTCGGATTGGCACTCCAAGCACCAACTCCATCAAACTCCCACTTGCTTAGTGCCAATCTGGATAGTACCGTAGTCTTATCTCCTCCAAATGTTAATCGAATAACTTATGAGGTAAGGCCTCTGTATGCGGGTCTGCTATGTTGTCTTGTCATTGAATCTTCAAGACCACTATGTCTTTTCGTTCAATTATCTCTCTAATTATGCGGTATTTCCTTTACACGTGTTTAGACTTGGAATGCGCCCTCGACTCCTTATCCTGCGCGATGGCTCCGTTATTATCACAGTACAATGGGATCGAATCTGTAATACTAGGCACAACGCCAAGTTCTGTGATAAAATTTCTAATCCAAACAGTTTCTTTAGCAGCTTCTAAAGACGCTATAAATTCTGCCTCAGTTGTGGAATCAGCTGTTGAGCCTTGCTTTGAACAACGCCAACTAATCACACCACCGTTAAGGGTAAATATGTATCCTGATGTAGATTTTCTATCATCTGGATCTCCTTGGAAGTCGGAGTCTGTATAACCCTTAACTTGTAGCTCATTTTCTCCATATATTAGAAACTTATCCTTGGTGCCTTTAAGATACTTTGGGATATATTTCACGTCTGTCCAATGATCATTACCTGGATCAGATTGATATCGGCTGGTCACACTGACGCCAAAACTAATGTCAGGTCTAGTACATAACATAGCATACATTATACTTCCAATACAAGAAGCATATGGCAAGTTAGACATCCTAACTCTCTCTTCCTCAATTTGAGGTGCCATTTTCTTCGAAAGATGTATGTCGTATCAGAAAGGTACATTTGTTGTCTTGCAGTTGGTAAAATTGTACCTTTCTAACATCTTGTCTATGTACATCGATTGTGACAATCCTATAAGCTTCCTAACTCTATCTCGGTAGAGCCTTATACCTAGTATATATGAAGCTTCACCCATATCTTTCATGGAGAAGTTCTTGCAAAGGTAGGTTTTCACACTTTGCATCATCCCTATATCATTTCCTATGATAATGATGTCATATACATACAACATAAGGAAAACTATCATGCTCCCACTAACTTTCTTATAAACACATGATTCTTCCTCATTTTTTTATGAATCCAGATAATCTAATTATCTCATCAAAATGATAATTCCAGCTTCGGGATGCTTGTTTAAGTCCATAAATAGACTATTGGAGCTTACAAATCAAGTTTGAAGTCTCAATGGATACGAAACCCTCTGGTTATTCCATATAGATATCCTCTTCAAGGAAACCATTTAGGAAAGTGGTTTTCACATCCATCTGCCATATCTCATAGTCGTGATATGCAGCAATGGCTACAATAATCCTAATGGATTTTAGCATGGCTACTGGTGAAAAAGTTCCCTCATAGTCAATCCCAGGATGTTAAGTGTAACCTTTCGCTATCAGTCGGGCCTTAAAGGTTTCCACCTTTCCGTCGAGCCCTCGCTTCCTTTTGTAAACCATTTACAGCCAATAGGTTTAACTCATTCAGGAAGTTCACTAAGTCCCAGACTTGATTGGCATGCATTGAATCCATTTCGGATTTCATGGCTTCCTGCCATTTTCCCGAATCGATATCCAATATCGTTTCTTTATACGTAGTCAGATCTGTTTCCTCCAAAAAGAGAACATCAAGGCTCACATCAGATGTTAAAAACAGTCTCCATGAGGCCTTGATATCCTATTCGACTTACATAGAACATGTGTTGTAGATCCTTCACCTAGTTGGATCTCAGGTTCCATCTCAGGTTCCTTAATATTGGGATCAAACTCATCAAGTTTAATCTCTCTACAATTTGCACTTTCTCTCAAAAATTGCTTTTCAAGAAAAGTTGCAAAGCGAACAACAAATACATTTCGTTACTCAAAATCGTAGAATTGATATCACATGGAATTAACAGGATATCCAACAAACCTATATTTATACCCTATGGGTGCTAGTTTATCTCGCTGAGTAATTCTAACGTATGCAGGACAACCCAAATCTTTAAATGTCTAAGACTCGCACTTCTACCGAACCATATCTGATAGAGGGTCGTAGAAACAGCTTTCGATGGAACCCTATTAAGTATGTAGGTAGCAGTTTGTAAAGCATAACCTCAAAGCTAATAAGGAAGATCTGTATAGCTCATCATCGTTCGCACCATATCCAATAAAGTACGATTTCTACGCTTAGACATTCCATTATGTAGAGGTGTTCCTGGTGGGCTATATTGGGTGAGAATTTTATTCTCCCTTAAATAATTTCTGAATTCTTCACCCATGTATTCACTGCCTCGATCTGATCTAAGACATTTGATGAATTTACTGGTTTATTTTTCTACTTCGTTTCGGAATATTTTGAACTTGTCAAATATTTCTGACTTATGTTTCATCAGATAGTATAAAAAGTATCGATCCCACGAGGACTTAATACCTAATCTATTAATTTTATGAGGTCAAATGATTACTAGTATCTAACAGGTTGATTGATTGATTTGAAATGGAGATGATTTTAAATTTAAAAACAACTAAATAAAATTGTACGAAAGTAGGTTTAAGAAAATTCAATATTAGGAAACTATCTAGGGTTGTGAATCTTTCTAATATCTTTTAAAAGATGAAGTGGTTATTTCATGTTTGTGCAATATATCGGTTTACTAACCTGGAACACTAAATTATGCGAAAGCCTCTGTCGATGGTCAGACGCAAATACCCAATATAACCCAATTGAACCATATGTCTATGTCAACCAAATTACCTGGATTCATTAAGTTTAAGTTCCAATTATGGCTACCCCCGCCCGACTGGTATATGTCTATCATGTAAGGAAATCTATTAAAGGGTTATCTATCCTCAAGGAAGATCGTGGGCTATTAAGTCTAAGGCCGAAACCTAAAATTCCTTTGTCAAGTTTATTTTAGATTTATCAGATCAATCTTATTAGTGACCAATTAACAAGACGCATTAAGCTTAAGACTTAATAAGTAAACCTTTAAATTACCCAAACTATAAAGTAACCCCTTATAAACCAGTGATATTAGAAGTCATCACAACCCCAGATAACTAACTTAGTTACGACACATAACTAGGGCTAGTAAAAACTTAAAAATAAAAGACATAATTACAATGCTGAAAATTAAATGCAATAAAATAAATACTGAAAAGTAAAATTACAATAAAATAAAATACTAAGGTAAAATGATTTACTTTTACTACTACTAATTTAGATATCTCTCTTAATATAATATATTAACTTGTGATGATATTACCAACCAGCCATATAGGCGGTAACCTGATTAAGTCAAATTAAGTCCGACCAGCCATATAGGCGGTATCAAAATTTATCCATAAACCTGCCATATAGGGGATAAGAAAATTTAATTACCAACCGACCAATCTGGCGGTATCCTTGTTTAGTCAGGTTTAAACAGTTTAAAATGAATTATCAACCGACCAATATAGCGGTATCCTTATTAAGTCAAATTTTAAATAGTGAATATATTATAATTAAGGGAGATTAATCTAAATAGCAATAGTAAAAGAATTACCTTTCACCCTTGCAGGGGGAAGGTACCTCCTCATGGTTGAATAGTAAAAACTATAAAAGTAAAGAAAGTAAATTACTATTACTATTACAGAACGTAATTAAATTTAATTACAAAACTGAAATTAAAATAAACTAGATAGAAAACTCATTATTTACATCAGAGAATTCAGAGAGGAATATACATCGGAAACTGAAATTTTGAGCTCTATTTATAGGCCTCGGTAAGCCCTATGCGTCGCGACTCGCAAGTTTCTTCTTGCGTCGAGACGCACTGATGTGTCAACGTATGATTGGTTTGTTTCAGATTCTTATCTGCCACGTGGCAATTCGGATAAATGAGTCTATAATTGAGCTGACGTGGCGAAAGTGATTTTCGACACCGTAGGATTACGACACGTGGCACGCTGTGATTGGTTGATGATGACGTGGCACGTTGACTCGGTCAACTGATGATGTGGATGATGACGTGGCTGACACGTGGAGTGACACGTGGTGATACATGGCGATGGCGATTGTCGGCACCGTAGGATGATGACACGTGGCACGACGCACGTTAGCAGATCGGCTGTGATGGTGACACGTGGCACGATGCACGTTAGCAAAGTCAAACTTCTCAGATTCTGACATGTGGACTCGGCGTATGTTAGCATGGAGCGGCGCACGTTAGGCGTCGCGACGCGTGAAATGACCATTTTATCATTATTCACTGTTTTGGCCCAAAATCACCTCCAGAATGTCCTGAAACTTTATTTATCTATAAAAGAACACAAAACACATCAAAATATTCACAAAACTCAAGAAACTATACAAAATATTAGGTCAAATGAGTGGGAAATAGTGATACATTTACCACTCATCACACCCTCAAACCTAACATTTTGCTAGTCCTCGAGCAAAACACAGAATAAAATAACATAAATATCTTTAAAATAAAATTTAACTAAGCCACTTTTGTAGGGATCACGGTTGCATTTAGCGTATGCAACAAGCCGTTAAACCCCTAGGTGTCCCTATGGGACGAGTTGTAGTCTCGTGAGGGTTTACAGCAATGATACCCACAAACATTTTACAAAAGTAAAAAGGTAGTGAAACTAATGCACACAAAAGCAAAAAGACAAGAGAAAAGAGAATAAAGAAGTTAGTGACTATTGACTAATCAGGTGAAACTTCTACTCCAAGTTGCTAGTTGTTTTCTTTCTTTCTAAATTACCGAATAAGTAAATTCTCCGATTATATTTACCATTCTCCATATGCACAGCCGACAAAATATTAATCAACTCATTTTTTCCTATAACAGTCACAAGTGCAATTGATAAGAGAGTAATATTTTTGTCCTAAAGTTTTATCAGAATTCACACCTTTTTGCAGCAGTGGAATAATTTTTCTGATTTTTTCTTTGATTTTTGATTTTTGATTTTTGATTTTATTTATATACAATATCTTCCGTTTATGTAGCGAGTGTTGGGTCGGTGGCTACCAAACCAGTTGGCTTTAGGGCACCAGGTGTTAAGACACCCCTACGGACTTAATTACTCAAACTTCAAATATATATATTTTTGCAACATCATTGATCCATGTAGCGAGCTTTGGGCCAGTGACTCCCAAACCAGTTGGCTTTAGGGCATTAGGTGTTAAAACACCCTACGGACTTAATAACTCGGATCTCAGACGTTTTTTTTTTACTCCATCATTTTTTTTGAGATGCTTCCTCCAATTAAACTAGAGCAATGAATATTACAAACTTTTCAATTTTAGCTCATGTCCGTATGTTACCATGCATGTTGATAATACCTGCCAATTGAGCATATGAAGATCCATTTTAGTCAATTTTATGGAGAATTCACAAATTAAATAATTTAAAAGGAAATAAACAAAATTAACTTGTTTCGAAAATGGGTTGAAATACGTATGAGGAGTGGGAACTCCTTAAACGCTATCTTTACCATTTCACCTTTTTAGTCAAAATAAAAAGCAAAATATTTTTGTAATTTTTGAAAAGACAAATAGATATAATATCTACAAATATTTACAGCTTATTGACGTATGTGTTAGTGTTCCTAGAACATGCCAATATCTAATAAGCATGAAAACATGTTCATAAATTCAAAATAAGTTGCGGAATATACTTACAATGAACGGATTTGAGCGATTTGAGCTTTAAAATTTTGAGAAGAGATCTCCAAGATCCAAGCTTTAAGTGATGATTCCAACTCTTGAAGTAGTTTCCCTATCACCTTAGTTGATTTCTCCAAGTGCTAGCTTTGTTGATTTTGCCACAAAATCAAAGTGAAGAGAAGAGAGGAGGCCATTCACGCCCATTTAGAGAGAAAGCTAGGGTTTTCATTTTTGTTCAAGTGTGTTAGAAGTGTGATGCATACACAAGTGAGAGAGAGAGAAGAGTTTTAGGTAAAACCAATTTACCCTTTTACCTAAACAAGGTAGTTGGGTAATGGTTTCACCAAAACCATTCCAAGGTAGTTGGATGGTGGATGGCTTGGCATAAATGCCAACTACCCTCCCAACTACCACATGTGAAGTGGGCCCCACATTTGAATTCAAAATTCAAATGTCTCTACGAACATTTGCCGCGGCTCGGTTCCGTTTAATCCGATTAAACGAACTTTCGTCGCTAAATAATTAAATCTAATTTAATTAAATAACGATGCCTCGTAATATATTACGAATTTCGTTTATGAATTAATTCTAAATTAATTCGTTCGTTCGTATTAAAGTCCGACTTTAATTCCGTAATGAAATCCAATTCATATTAATATATCCAATATATTAATTTTAGCCCATACGAATAAATTAAATAGAAAAATCAAATTTAGCTATTAAATTTATTTTACCGATTAATTCCAAATTAATCCCGTTCTCTCTCTTCCGAACACATTTAATCCCAGATTAAATAATACCTCAATTAATCCTAGATTAATTTTCTCTCTCTTAATTAATCACAGATTAATTATCTCTCTTAATTAATCCCAGATTAATTCTAATTAAATCAACTGTCATCGGTGAATCTTTGGGAAGCGACCCAAGAGATCCCGGACTGGATATGTTGGCAGTAAATACGGTCATCGGATTATCCGAATACGTGCGTACCTCGTACCACGTGCTTACCGATTTACAAGACATGGTTGGCTTCTAGCAAAGCACCGTGCCTACCCAATTCTCCAGAAATATTCTTACTGGAATATATAATCTATGTCAGGCGTAGTATACGTAGTATTGCGTATTGCGATCCAGTATCGGATTGTCACGTGCTAGGCCTGGGGCTGGAATGTGTCTGCCCCGTACGAAGCACATGTCGGATGTCTGGTAACTAGTCTCTATTATCGGATATACATGACCTAGTCATAATATCCCGATGACTGCAGTACTTAAGAGCACTAGTACCGTATCCTACGTGACATCATCTCCACTATGACTGGAGTGATACTTCCGTCTTGACATCACACCCAATACACTACGATTCTCAATATACCTAGCAGAGGCGTACACAGAACCGGTTAAAGCCCTGGACGACCAAAACTAAAGCATACCAATTGTCGCAAGTATTAGCGGTGCAAGTCTCAGGTTAAGACCAAATACACCTACCCTGATTTCGGACTTCCATAGACACATAGTCATACTACCAATGGAATTCCGAGGGGTCTATCCAGAGCGAAGCTGTTTTCCGTACCATCGGTAAAACACAACCTCCTATTACACTTGCATGAGTATCATATACCCAAATATATGAGAACTATGCCGTTATGATCTCACATAACACGCACAAGTGTAATACTAGTCTATTCCGCATTATCGATGTCCAGTCTCGATAATACTACGACTAGGGATATTTAATGATTAATCTTTCGTGGACTGATACTGTCTCATATCATCTCAATCCAGGAACTAATCATAAGGACCTCATATCATTTATACATCTAGGTGATCTAATCACAAATGATAAGAGTGCAATCTCCTTGTCACATAGTTAATTTGTACAACAACACCATGATCTGTACAAATAGTGACGCTATGGGTCATAATTGTCCAACAATCTCCCACTTGGCCTATAGCCAGTCACTCGAGTGTCTTACACCCGAACTATGTACGGTTCGCTCAAACTGCTGAGGAAAGGCTTTCGTCAGCGGATTTGTATGATTATCGTCTGATGCAATTTATTCGATCATCACATCGCCACGATGTATGATCCGAACGAATCAGATGAATAGTCGAAGTATATATCTGGATCGTTGATGAGACCATTAATTCTTTAGTCTGCGCTGTAGCCTACCTCAGCTGCTAACAGAACTATATCTAATCTATTACTGCCTCAGCCGCAGCAATGACCCGCATTTGTTGTTTATTCGGTAACAGTATCTTGCTTGGAAGATTTCCAGCTCACTGTTCCGTTATTCAAACTGTATTGTACCGTTGTTTTTATCGGTTAGAAAACTTACAGCAGTGATCCCAGTCACTTCAAGTTCTCATTCTCCATAGTTTAAGACATCATCCTTAGTTCTTTAAGATACTAACGGATGTTCTTAATATCAATCCAGTGACTATCACTTGGATTGACCTGTTTGTGACTCCATATGCTCAAAGCGTATGAGACACCAGGTCACATATATTTTTCAATGTACGAGTTCTCAGAGAGTGTTAACAACTTTAAATCTATCCCAGTAGATCTTTATTCCTAGAACAAAGGTTTTTTCTCCCAAGAATTCTACGGAGAGTTTTCATGAAAGCCAAGCTTTCACCGATTATAATATGGGAATATCATTTCCAAGAAATGACATATCATCATTATTTAGGACATTCAATGTCAGTGCGCTCCTACTAACCTCCTTATATACACAAGAATCATTTCTCGTTTTGAATTAAATCATAAACTATTATGATTACATCAAAACGATAATTCCAAGAACCTAAAGCTTGCTTCAATCCAAACATGGATCGAATAACCTGCAAACCTTGTTTGCTAGTTTTGATACGACAAAACCGTCAGGATGTTGTAAACATCCTCCAAAAGGTTTCCCTTTTAGGAAAGCGATTTTCCCGTTCAGCTGCCATATTTCATAAATGAAACATGCAGCATCAGCAAGCATTATCCAAATGGATTTAACGTGGCAACAGATAAAGATTTTGTTGTAATCAACACAATGTTGATAACGATACCTTTTCGCTACAAGCCTAGCTTAGTACGTTGGTATGTTGCCTTCCATGTATGTCTTCCTTGAAGACTTATATAGTACCAATAGGCACAATGCCTTGTGGTACAACAACTAGTGTCAAACGTAGTTGTTATACATGGAATCCATTTCGGACTCATGGCACTTTGCCATAATAGGGAGTCGATACCTTGTATCACTTCCTCATACGTAGTCAGTTCGTATTCCTCATAAGATTGACATCTTTATGAGGTGAGATCAGAAACCCATACCCCAGGTTGTTTTCTGACTCTCTCCGACCTACGCGGTTCTTGTGTATTCGAAGATTACTGGTACAGTTTCATCCTTGATGAACTGTTTGTGTTCCATTAAGGACTTGGTGCCTTGAACAGTATAACTCCGATTTTTCATCGAGTTTTACTATCCTCCCACTTACCACTGCATATCGGTATTCCTCTTAGGAAAACCGCATGGTGAGCAACAATTACATTGTTCTCTAGTGAGTTGTATAAGTACTATACTTTGGTTTCCTTAGGATAACCAATTACATTAGGCACTTATCCAATTTGGGTTCTAGTTTGGTATCATCCAAACGTATGCCTAGCATTCCCAAATCATCAGGAGTGAGAAAGCCCAGTTTCTTTCCTGTTTATATCTAATATGAAATCTGTCAAACAAGATTTTTTTATGGAACCTTTATTCAAAATAAGTATTGCACTGTTAATGCTTATCCCTTTTGAAGGAAAATGGTAGCTCAGAGCGACTCATGATTAACCTTATCATGTCCAACAAAATTTGGTTTCTCCGTTCGGACACACCGTCAAACTGACGTGTTCCGGGAGGAGTCCTCATTGAAAGAATACTATACTCTTTCAAGTATATGAGAAACTTACTGCTTAAGTATTTTCATCATGGTCAAACCGTGATGTTTTAATACTTTAGCCGATCTGTTCGTCTATTTCGTGTCGAAACTCTAAAAGTTTCTGATTTGTGTTTCAAAAGAAACATATAACCATAACGCGATGCCACATCCGTAAGGTCACGAAACATTCATATCCACCTCTAGCCTAGCTAGACATGGGCCCACTTGCTTCACTATGAATAGGGCTAACAGATCGGTGGTTTTGCACTTTCACCAAGTAAAAGGTTTTAGGTACTTTACCTAATAAACTAGATTCGTAGACTTTATTTGAGTGGAATCAAATCCGTCCTAGTATCCACTCTTCAAAAGTGTGGATATACGAGTCTTGTTTAATTGTGTCCCAGACAACACTGCCACAAATAAGTCTCATCTGATCAAATCAGTTTGAGCTATTTGTTTGTCATATTATATGTTTGAGATTTATTTATATTCAAAATATAAATATTGTTATTCACATCTAATGTGTTTATCTCAATATCATCTTTATAAAATAAAACACTTTAGTGTTCTAGAATATAAAGGTATACTCGCAACGAGTTATACTCGATATAGAGATAATGTTTCTAGTCAAACTAGTTACATTATAACAGTTTCCTAATTTAAGTACACACCCAAATGGTAGTTCTTAAACTTAGGTATCTACGGTTGAAACAGCGACTGTAGTCCCGTTTCCGATTCGCAGATTAATCTCATTTGAAGTCAGTATCCTGCTCACAGCAGATTCTGCACATCAATGCATATTTATGTATCACACTAAGTATTTAAAATCAATTTTAATACTAGTAGTGAACATATTTATGACAAACATATTTGAAGTCAGAGCCTTGCTCGTCTTCAATTCCTTCATGTCTGCTTTGTCCATACGGCAGTCATGCTTCAATGACCCCGTTTGCCACAATTTAGGCAGACATCTTGGGATATGTCCTTTATCTTCCTAGAAGATTATAATGATTTTGCCTTTGCCCTTTTCACATTCCAGAAGTCTTTGGCCAAGCCTTGGGTTTCTAGAATATCGAAGTAAGGTGCGCCTTGCGCTACTTGCCTTATTGCAAACTTTGACTTTGGTCTCATTGAGAATAATCATTAACTCTCCAAGAGTTGTTTATTGCAATTTAATACATCTAAAATCTAAGAATAGATCTATGAAGATCCTTCAATTTCTTCATCATACTTTAAGGATCTAATCCTTAGTTCTGATTAGGAAATTAAGGAGTCTTTATGGCAAGCATAATGGATTAAACATTAAAGTTATCATCACATGAATCTTCCAAAGATCATGCTCTACTATTTGCTTAACTCCGGGCTTAGGCCTAAGATGTTATTCTATCAAATAAAGTAACTTCTTAGTTTCAGGACTATCCTGAAATTTATTCCCAATTTGAAAATTAAAGTCGTTGAACACATTTTCCCTAGGATAATATTTTTAAACACTAATCTTTCAATTTAATCTTGATTCTAATAGTCCAACTATTTAATCAACGATTTCAGGTACAATCTAATGTAATGATTACTATAGTCTAACTATATAACTTATTACAATTTTATTGGTTAAAATCAAATATATATTGATTACTATAATCCAATTATATATCATTATAAATGATTGGTAAAATCCAAATATATTGATTACTATAATCCAATTATATAATCAACTATAATTGAAGGGTAAAATTCAAATATATATTGATTACTATAATCCAATTATATAATCAACTATAAATGAAGTAGTTTGAATACAGTCTAACTGTTAAATTAAAACAACTATAAATATTAGTCCAACTAACATTTAATTTATTTGACGAATGATATTTGATTGAGCGCGTATGGCAAGTATCTAAACGAATATTGCAAATTAATTCTTGCCTCCCACTATTTTTCGGCGAGCCTCTAACCCTCTGTGGAGTACTCGGGAAACCTAGTTTCCTAGTGGGCTAGGATCCCGTTAAATAACACACAATCTTGACTTTGGCCAACAAATTGTATGATACTTAACTAGGTAGATCTCTAAGATCAATTGGATCTCATCCAATTCCTATATCCAGTAGGTGGACATCCAAGTCCGAAACATATATCTTATATATGCCAATATATCAAATATATTACCTAACCTTTTTTCCTCTGAATCAACTAAGCCTTGGCTTTGGCACAACAAATTTAATGATCCCAGTTAAGCGGAACCCATTGACATGGAAAGCTTCGTAATCAATGTCGATGGACAAGAAGTGATCTTGACTTTGGCCAACAAATCACGACTTGGACAAGACACCGATATGGAACAAAACTCTCATGATTCAAACACATCCGCAATTGACAAAGGTCTTGACTTTGGCCAACAAACCAATGCCAACTTTGGATCTTGAGTAAGAATCACTCAACGGAAGGAAAAACGCTTAATATGTTTTGAGGGTTTTTCGCGTGCAAATTGGCAACCAATTTATTATCTTTGTTAAGGTCTCATCATCATACACCCTTAAACATGCATTCTAAATACATAATAAAGCGCGTATAAATAAATAAATTAATAATGATATGCGGATGAATATCTCACAAATTGTTCCTAGAACAAATCACTCTCATTCCTCTCCCCGGCTAGAACTATTCTAACTTCTACCCAATTACATAATACAATAAAGAAACCTCATTTACATTGAGGGGAATAGGTGAGAAGAGAAATACAATGAGAAATGAGATAAAAGGCTGGACACGTAGGTCCAATTTAATAAATTCTAAACTTATTACAACAATTTCCAAAACTGCCCTTGCCCTTCTAATATCCATCCGATATACATTATTCATACAACACATTCATGTATTCATACAAATCATGTTATTCAATCAATCTAATCCAATTAATTAATCTTTGAATTAATGACCATATAATGTTCATACAACGATTTGATTTGCGTGAGTCAAACTCGTTTAAGAATAAATACTCAAAGTAAGTATTCTTGAATTATATTGAACTACAACTTTAAATCCAATTTATTTTTATTCAATACTAATTCCAATTTAATTCCAAATTAAATATTTACACTTACTTATAAGCCTTAAAGACTTGGATTCCAAATCCAATCTTAATGGGTCTCAAAGGCCCAATAACATCCAATGTCAATTTAATTAAAGTCCAATGGGCTTTTAATTAATTCTTAAGGCATGGGCTTTGGCCATAATGGATCAAACCCAAAATGCCAAGGCCCAATAGGAATCACCCTATTGCCTACAAATTAATTTAGGCCCAATTAAATTCTTTAAAGGGCCAAGTGATGTATTTGGACTTTATGGAATTGGTTTTGGGCCCAATTGGATCCAATCCAAAAGTCCAAAACCAAACTTAGTCAAACCAAGCCCATTAAGTCCAAATACAAACTTTTAGCCCAATTCATAATTAAAGGCTTATTAACATAATTATAATATTCTAAATATCACAATTATTTTAATTAAAGTGTATTAGCCATGATTAATTAATTAAACTCAATATTTCCAAAATACCAATTAACTTAATTAATCATGCTTAATCCATCAATTCATGCTCAACACAAATTGAGGCAAAAATACATCATTTCATGCTCAACACAAATTGAATCCTAAATTCATCATTTCATGCTCAACATGCTCTTTGATTTTAACATAAACATTATTGACTTTGATTCCAATCCAATCAAACCAACAATAAACATTTAAATATGCATTTAAACACATCATTTCATGTTAAAAAAAATAATAAAACTGCCAACTTTGGATTCATTTGATTTGTTTCAAATCTAATCATGCATAACTCTAAGTTATCATATTCTAAGCATGCTCAAAGCATCAATTTGAAAGAATCATGCTCAAAACACAAAAGCCCCAAATTTTAGTCTCATGAACCCTAAAATTTTCATGCTTAAAATTGGCTCTGATACCATTGTTAGTGTTCCTAGAACATGCCAAGGATCTAATAAGCATGAAAACATGTTCATAAATTCAAAATAAGTTGCGGAATATACTTACAATGAACGGATTTGAGCTTTAAAATTTTGAAAAGAGATCTCCAAGATCCAAGCTTTAAGTGATGATTCCAACTCTTGAAGTAGTTTCCTTATCAACCTTAGTTGATTTTTCCAAGTGCTAGCTTTGTTGATTTTGCCACAAGATCAAAGTGAAGAGAGGAGGCCATTCACGCCCATTGTAGAGAGAAAGCTAGGGTTTTCATTTTTGTTCCAAGTGTGTTAGAAGTGTGATGCATACACAAGTGAAGAGAGAGAGAAGAGTTTTAGGTAAAACCAATTTACCCTTTTACCTAAACAAGGTAGTTGGGTAAATGGTTTCACCAAAACCATTCCAAGGTAGTTGGATGGTGGGTGGCTTGGCATAAATGCCAACTACCCTCCCAACTACCACATGTGAAGTGGGCCCCACATTTGAATTCAAAATTCAAATGTCTCTACGAACATTTGCTGCGGCTCGGTTCCGTTTAATCCGATTAAACAAACTTTCGTCGCTAAATAATTAAATCTAATTTAATTAAATAACGATGCCTCGCAAATATATTACGAATTTCGTTTATGAATTAATTCTAAATTAATTCGTTCGTTCGTATTAAAGTTCGACTTTAATTCCGTAATGAAATCCAATTCATATTAATATATCCAATAATTAATTTTAGCCTATACGAATAAATAAATAGAAAAATAATTTAAACTATTAAATTTATTTTACCGATTAATTCCAAATTAATCACGTTCTCTCTCTTCTGAACACATTTAATCCCAGATTAAATAATACCTCAATTAATCCTAGATTAATTTTCTCTCTCTTAATTAATCCCATATTAATTATCTCTCTTAATTAATCCCAGATTAATTCTAATTAAATCAACTGTCATCGGTGAATCTTTGGGAAGCGACCCAAGAGATCCCTGGATATGTTGGCAGTAAATACGGTCATCGGATTATCTGAATATGTGCGTACCTCGTACCACGTGCTTACCGGTTTACAAGACATGGTTGGCTTCTAGCAAAGCACCGTGCCTACCCAATTCTCCAGAAATATTCTTACTGGAATATATAATCTATGTCAGGCGTAGTATACGTAGTATTGCGTATTGCAATCCAGTATTGGATTGTCACGTGCTAGGCCTGGGGCTGGAATGTGTCTGCCCCGTACGAAGCACATGTCGGATGTCTGGTAACTAGTCTCTATTATCGGATATACACGACCTAGTTATAAATCCCGATGACTGCAGTACTTAAGAGCACTAGTATCGTATCCTACGTGACATCATCTCCACTATGACTGGAGTGATACTTTCGTCTTGACATCACACCCAATACACTACGATTCTCAAATACCTAGCAGAGGCGTACACAGAACCGGTTAAAGCCCTGGACGACCAAAACTAAAGCATACCAATTGTCGCAAGTATTAGCGGTGCAAGTCTCAAGTTAAGACCAAATACACCTACCCTGATTTCGGACTTCCATAGACACATAGTCATACTACCAATGGAATTCCGAGGGGTCTATCCAGAGCGAAGCTATTTTCCGTACCATCGGTAAAACACAACCTCCTATTACACTTGCATGAGTATCCTATACCCAAATATATGAGAACTATGTTGTTATGATCTCACATAACACGCACAAGTGTAATACTAGTCTATTCCGCATTATCGATGTCCAGTCTCGATAATACTACGACTAGGGATATTTAATGATTAATCCTTCGTGGACTGATACTGTCTCATATCATCTCAATCCAGGAACTAATCATAAGGACCTCATATCATTTATACATCTAGGTGATCTAATCACAAATGATAAGAGTGCAATCTCCTTGTCACATAGTTAATTTGTACAACAACACCATGATCTGTATAAATAGTGATGCTATGGGTCATAATTGTCCAACACTATGCGTCAGGGACAAGCTTCCCATCCAATTTTCTTATAAATTGGCAAACATGGTCTTTTTGAGTCAGATTCCCGAGACTTAACTGTTGTTTTTCTTTTTGAAATTATGTATGTAATTTACGAATGGCTATATGAACATATCCACTGGGATGCGTCTCAAGAGTCGAAGATATATTATCTAAAGACTCCTTACTCAAGCCATCCCTAATGAATTTAATTTTGTCTTCGTGATTAGTCGAAGATAGGGAATTGACATGTTTTAAGTTTGTCAGTAGAATTTTGCATTGCATTGGAGTTCTGAATGGTACTGTGTATCACATCAAGTCTGAAACATTCCTCCTTCTTTTCATCATCTGTGAAATTCATGGCTTTGAAAACATTGAATGTCACTTCTTGGTCTTGTACCCTCATGGTTAGTTCTCATTTCTATACATCAATAATGGTTCGACCTGTAGCCAAGAACGGTCTCCCGAGGATGATTGGCACGTCTGCGTCTTCCTCCATATCAAGGACAATAAAATCTGCTGGGAAAATGAATTTATCAACCTTGACCAGCACATCCTCAACTACGCCTCTTGGAAATACGAGCGTTATATCAGCAAGTTGTAGAGAGACTGAAGTTGGCATTAATTCTCCAATCTGTAATTTCTTGAAAATAGAAAAAGGCATCAAGTTAATACTTTCACCTAGATCACACAAAGCCCTACCGAAATTTTGCTCTCCTATGATGCAAGGAATGGTGAAACTGTCAGGATCTTTCAACTTTGGGGGAAGCTTCCTCTGAATGATGGCGTTGCATTCTTCTGTCAATGCTATTGTCTCGTAATCTCCCAATCTCCGTTTTCGTGAAAGAATGTCTTTCATGAATTTTACATAGCTTGGCATTTGTTCCAAGGCTTCTGCAAATGGAATGTTGATGTGCAGCTTTTTGAACACCTCCAGGAAATGAGCAAACTGCTTGTCCAGTTTGTTTTTCTGAAGACGTTGAGGAAAATGTGGAGGTGGAGTGATCTGTTTTTTTTTTCTTTGCTTCTTTTTCCTCCATCTGTTGCTTTGTTTCTTTTGGAACTTCCTCAGCAGTTGTTTTGGCTCCAACATCTTTGTTGATTTCAGTACCATTTTTTAACATGATGGCATGACACTGCTACTTCCATATGTTCCTTGGATTTGGTTCTGTATTGCTGGGAAGATTCTCTGACGGTCTGTAACTCTGAGTATTGGCCAGTTGTCCAATTTGATTCTCCAGTGCTTTGATGGAAGCAGATTGGCTCTGAAACATAGCATCATACTTTTTTAACTGAGTCATCACTTCTGCTATTCCTGGTTCATTTGCACGTTCCTGGCCTTTGTTCTATTACTGGAATCCAGGTGGTGGATAGTTCTGATGTTGGAATCCAAGTGGTGGATTGTTCTTTTGCCCTGAATTGTTACTCCATGAAAAATTTGAATGATTCCTCCACCCTGGGTTGTAGGTGTTGGAATATGGATTGTTCCCTTGTCTGTTGAAATTGTTGACATAATTCACCATCTCTTCAAGTTGGTTTGGTTCTGGTGCTCCTCCATATGGTGAACTTGTGGATCCAGTGGTAAGAGTCTCCAAAAGTTTGCATATCTGATCCAGTCTGGCGTTGACTTCTGTATTGGCTCCAATTTCATAAATTCCTGTAATTCTTTGGATCATGCTCATTTCTGTTGGCCACAAGGAATTGTTGTTGGCCATTTCTTCGATTAGGTCCCAGGCTTGATCTTCTCATTTTTCCATCAAAGCTCCTCCAGCAGCAGCATCAATTGTGGTTCTCATTATTCCAGAAAGTCCATTATATAATGTTTGGACTTGAAGCCATTTTGGAATCTCATGGTGAGGACATTTCCGGAGTAAATCTTTGTACCTTTCCCAAGCTTCGTAGAGAGTTTCCGATCTTGTTGTACAAAGGATGTGATGTCATTCCTCAGCTTTCCAGTTCTGGCTGGTGGAAAGTAGTTTGCAAGAAATTTGGTGGCTAGAGTGTTCCAAGTTGTGATGGAACCTGCTGGTAGTGAATTTAGCCAATCTTTTGCTTTATCCTTCAAAAAGTATGGAAAAACACTCAGTCTCATTTCTTCTTCAGCTTCTCGGTTGTAATTGAAAGTGCCGCAAACTTCCAGGAAGTTACTGATGTGGGTATTAGGATCTTCAGTTGCTTTTCCCCCAAACTGTACTGACTGCTGAATCATCTGAATGCATGATTTGATGTCACACGCATTTGCTGGTAAATGAGGAAGTACAAAATAGGAAATGAATATGTCGACCACCGGAATGGTTCTGTCTCTAATGGGTATTGGTGGTGCAATCTCCAAAGGTTCAGGTTCCATGTTGACTAAAGCTTCTTAGCCTTCACGCCTTTCCCTTCTCAACTGTCTGATGGTTCTTTCAATTTATGGGTCGAGCAGTCGGAGTTCAAAAATTCTGGTTCGTCTCATGTAGTTTTTGAGAACCTAAAACACAAGAAAATAAAAATAATAAGTAAAAAGAAATTAGATACAAGTAACGTATCTAACCCCAAAACTAATATTGAAAGATAAATAAGTCCCCAGCAACGGCGCCAAAAACTTGACCGGTGCGTAATCACACGCGTATAATGCAAGCGCACGTATCGTTTAAGTAGTATAAAAAGTATCGATCCCACGAGGAATTAATACCTAAACTATTAATTTTATGAGGTCAAATGATTACTAGTATCTAACAGGTTGATCGATTGAATTGAAATGGAGATGATTTTAAATTTAAAAACAACTAAATAAAATTGTACGAAAGTAGGTTTAAGAAAATTCAATATTAGGAAATTATCTAGGGTTGTGAATCTTTCTAATATCTTTTAAAAGATGAAGTGGTTATTTCATGTTTGTGCAATATATCGGTTTACTAACTTGGAACACTAAATTATGCGAAAGCCTCTGTCGATGGTCAGACGCAAATACCCAGTATAACCCAATTGAACCATATGTCTATGTCAACTAAATTACCTGGATTCATTAAGTTTAAGTTCCAATTATGGCTACCCCCGCCCGACAGGTATATGTCTATCCTGTAAGGAAATCTATTAAAGGGGTATCTATCCTCAAGGAAGATCGTGGGCTATTAAGTCTAAGGCTGAAACCTAAAATTCCTTTGTCAAGTTTATTTTAGATTTACCAGATCAATCTTATTAGTGGCCAATTAACAAGACGCATTAAGCTTAAGACTTAATAAGTAAACCTTTAAATTACCCAAACTATAAAGTAACCCCTTATAAACCGGTGATATTAGAAGTCATCACAACCCCAGATAACTAACTTAGTTACAACACATAATTAGGGCTAGTAAAAACTTAAAAATAAAAGACATAAATTACAATGTTGAAAAGTAAATGCGGTAAAATAAATACTGAAAAGTAAAATTACAATAAAATAAAATGCTAAGGTAAAAGGATTTACTTTTACTACTACTAATTTAGATATCTCCTTTAATATAATATATTAACTTGTGATGATATTACCAACCAGCCATATATGCGGTAACCTGATTAAATCAAATTAAATCCGACCAGCCATATAGGCGGTATCAAAATTTGTCCATAAACCTGCCATATAGGTGGTAAGAAAATTTAATTACCAACAGACCAATCTGGCGGTATCCTTGCTTAGTCAGGTTTAAACAATTTAAAATGAATTACCAACCGACCAATATAGCGGTATCATTATTAAGTCAAATTTTAAATAGTGAATATATTATAATTAAGGGAGATTAATCTAAATAGCAATAGTAAAAGAATTACCTTTCACCCTAGCAGGGGGAAGTTACCTCCTCATGGTTGAATATTAAAAATTGTAAAAGTAAAGAAAGTAAATTACTATTACTATTACAGAACGTAATTAAAATTAATTACAAAACTAAAATTAAATTAAACTAGATAGAAAACTCTCTATTTACATCAGAGAATTCAGAGAGGAAGGTACATCTGAAACTAAAATTTCGAGCTCTATTTATAGGCCTCGGTAAGCCCTCCACGTCGCGACGCGCAAGTTTTTTCTTGTGTCGCGACGCGCTGACATGTCAACGCGTGATTGGTCCATTTCAGATTCTTATCTGCCACATGGCAATTCGGATAAATGAGTCAATAATTGAGCTGACGTGGCGATGACATGGCGACACGTGGCGAAAGTGATTGTCGGCACCGTAGGATTGCGACACGCGGCATGCTGTGATTGGCTGATGATGACGTGGCGGTGATGTGGCACGTTGACTCGGTCAATTGGTGATGTGGATGATGACATGGCTGACATGTGGCGACACGTGGCGATGGTGATTGTCGGCACTGTAGAATGATGACATGTGGCACGGCGCACGTTAGCAGATCGGCTGTGGTGGTGACACGTGGCACGACGCACGTTAGCAAAGTCAAACTTCTCAGTTTCTGACACGTGAACCCGGTGCACGTTAGCATGGAGCGGCGTACGTTAGGCGTCGCGACGTCGAAGGCTTGCACGTCGCGACGCTCGAAATGACCATTTTGCCCTTTTTGTCCTTTTTCACTGTTTTGGCCCAAAATCACCTCCAGAATGTCCTGAAACTTTATTTATCTACAAAATAACATAAAACACATCAAAATATTCACCATATCACTGTGTATTAGCTCCAGTCTATACAAAATATTAGGTCAAATGAGTGGGAAATAGTGATACATTTACCATTCATCACATATCCATATCTAGACTTGTCATCTGTGAAAGTTACAAAAGTATGTTGAACCATCATGAGCGGCATGATTTAACGAACCACACATATCACTATGTATTAGCTCCAGTAAATCTCCAGCACGGTGTCCAACACCTTGAAATGGGGCATTTGTCATCTTTTCTTGGATACATGACTTACAAATCGGATAAGGATCTAAGGTAAGATTTTTAATCAAACCATCCTTTACCAATTTGGATAGACGTCTAACACCTATGTGGCCCAATCTCATATGCCATAATTTTGTATTATTTAGTTCAGACTTTCTACTTGTATTTTTCTCTATATTAAAGACATCTCTACATGTTTCCAAAACATAGTGACCGTTTGATAAAGAACATTCACATTTCAATAAATTTTCTTTATCATACAAACATAAAGTTTCATCTTTAAAGTTTATTTTATATCTATTTTTATCTAATATTGACAGTGATATTATTTGTCTGATAATTGAGGGAATATAATAACAGTCATGCAAATCTAATTTACATCCATTTGGGAGATCTAGAACAACAGTTCTTATTGCCTTGACATCCAATGTCTCGCCATTGCCAACTCTAAGCTGGATCCCCCTTTTATTTTGCCTTCTTTTAACCCTCATTTCCTGCAAGGAATTGCAAATATGAGTAGGACTGCCAGTGTCTAACACCCATCTACTATTTACATCTAAGGCTAATTAGATGTCAATAACTGGAAAAATACAAAGCGTACCTGAGAGTCATGTTTTTCCTTTAAGCTCTGGACAGTCCTTCTTCCAATGTCCAGACTTCTTGCATTGTAGACATTGGTCACGAGCTACTTTCGATTTTGCGCCTTTGCGCTTCTTGGAGTTTTTCTTTGATATCTTCTTCTTCCCCATCTTGATTTTCTTTGACTCCCCAGAAGTCTTTGAAGAGCCAGCTCCACCATGGAGATATAGTGTGGGGTTGCCTTTCTTCAAATCTTGCTCCGCCGTGCGTAGCATGTTATGAAGTTCTTTGTATGTGGCTTGCATCAAATGCATATTGAAATTTAATACAAAACCAGCATAAGAACAAGGCAAACAAGACATAATCAAATTACGGCCCAGCCATTCATCAAACACAATGCCCTGTCATTCCAGATATCGAATCTGGTCGATCATGTTCAAAATATGAGTGCTGACAGCTCCTCCCTCCTTGAGTTCAGCACAAAACGATTCCTTAGACCTTCGACAAAGTTTCATCTCTTGATTTGCCTCGAACAACTCCTTGAGTGTTCGCATGATGCTTCAAGCATCTGGTACTTCAATGTACTATCTCAGCAAATCTAGAACAATCAATCCCAACATGTAGGATTTCACATTCAGGTTATCATCCTTCCATCTATCAAAAGTTTCTCGCTCTTCTAGAGTGGAGTCAGGATTGATATCAACAGGCAGTGGATTGATCGTGACATAAGTCAACTTTTCATACTCCAAGACAATGCGTATGTTCATTTCCCATTCGAAATAGTTCTCGGCTCCTTTTAGCTTATTGGAATCCAAAAGTTTTATCAATGCATTAGTGGCAGCCATCTACAAGACAATAATTTTTAGTAGTAGCAGAACATTTTTCATTTCAAAAGTGATAACACTAATTGATTATGGAATTTTAAATCTATTAGTGTCCTCCCACTACTTTACGTAATTCTGTAATCTCCCTTAATGAAAAAATAGAAATTTGACTATCAAAATTTCATAGCGGGAAGTAGATCCCTTGATATTTACTCCAGCCTCACACTAATGACGATATTGGTCTTTGTAAACTCATTAGGTAGAGCCCCAAGCTCAATCACTTCATGTGACTCCTGGTTTGGTCCTGAACCGTTTCTTATCCTCACACTAATGATGATATTGGATTAAGACGTATTCTAGGTGTATACTTGTCAATGTGTACTAATGAGCTTCGTATGTACACCTTCACACTAATGACGATATTGGGTGACTATGTTAACTCATCACGCTACATCTAATGTTTTACCAGAGCGACCTACGTTCCGAGCACTTATACCCTCACACTAATGATGATATTTGATATAAGTAGTAAGAACCCATTCATCTCTGTATTGACAAGACGGACCATCAAATAATGCTCCAACATTATTAATATTATTACTTAATTAAAGTAATCATCTAATCATGGGAGATTTATGACAATCAAGTCATTAACTTAATTATGTCAACGTTTTAATTTAAAACATGCAATACATATCCAATATGTCTTATGCATAATTAAATTAAAAGTACCATGACATAGATTTAAAAACATGTGTTGTGTAGTTAAGCATTTGCTACTGATACCATTTGGTTGGGGCAGTTGTGGAACCCCTAAAGTCGGATCGGTGCCCTGGGCAGCGGAAATGGGTCTAACCCATGGAAATCAAGTATAGATGTAATTTTAAATCATTTAATGAAATATTATATTCTATTATGAGTGTATAAGAAAAAACCAAGACTTAATCGGAGTCCGGAAGCTCCCGAACGAACGAAAACAAAAATATTGCGCACCTAGCTCATACGCGAGCGCTACAGTGCGCACGAGCACTGTGCGCGCACTGCGTGCTACAGTGCGCACGTGCACAGTGCGCCCTATTGGGAAGCGGCCGCGAGTGCGCAACGGAAAATTAAAAGAAATTATGATGCTTTCCCTTTGCCCAATACCCATTTGTTTTGATTATTCTACAAGCCTAGGCATGTTACTATATATTCTAAGCATAAAACTCATAAAACATGCAAAGAACATAAACCTAAACATGCTAACTATCATAAGAACTCTAATTAAAATAAAGAAAGAAAAAACTTACTTGAACCGAAGACTCCTCCAGTCCTCCCTCCAATCTACAAGCTTTTCTCGAACTCAGGAAGCTCTTCCACGTTCCAAAGACATATATGAACAATTCCTACAGCAATCATATATGATGTTATATTTGTACTGTACACTGTTGACCATTGATTTCGACTTTGTTGTGTGTGACCTTTTGGGTTCCCCTCAAGTTGGACCTGAAATGAATCGTGATAATTTAATCGAACATAAATTATCCTCCGATCAGATGGTCGTCTGATTTCAATGACCAATGTTGAAATCTAACAACATGCCAAGGCCCCCAAATGAGAAGGAAAGATATATATATACCCATTCTGTATGCGATTTACATATGATACGGTCAATCACCTCACTGTATCCCCACCTATTGACCTAGGGTACGGAAAATGTCTACCCATATGGTCAAATGTATGATGTTGATAGTGTCATGAATCGTTCTAACCCCAAGAATCTCACATGATTCTTCCACTGTGGCCACAGTCTCAAGCACTGATCACACATATCAACCCGCGAACTGGAATACTACTCTTATAAGAAAATATTATCCGAGAGAGTGGCGATTCTCTGTTGTATCTTTACAAACTTCATTTGTTTCAACAAATGACCCAATCATACCCTTATGACCGGATCTTTTGAACCGGGGAAGGAGAATGTCAAAGTTATTTGATCCACACATAAGATTGTAAAGACCTAAAGTCTAAGGACTAGTCATATAATCGATACATGAAAGTTCTCACAGACACATGGGATAAACACTCCATATGAAAACTTTCGGCGGTCAGTTTGATGGACACGAGCAACTCATGCATCCATGTGATACACCAAGCGGATGGATCTCCGTTAGTAGCCTATGAGATCGGCTACCCCACTTAAGGGCGGATCATATCATCATGCTAGTCTCTCCGCTTTGTGAACGCCCAGATTATTCACAAAACTATGACTACGAACATTTAAGAATAATGATTCTCATAAGGCGTGGAAGCCATCGTCTTATTACTCCAAGGGCTTTATTACAGTGTTGATGATTCATATAAGTTATGTAAGACACGTATAATAAAGATTTTCATTTTATTAATTAATGAAAATATTACAAATACATGTACATATAGCCCATCCATAAGTTGGGTATATGGCATATCCCTAACACGCCCAACCAGTAATGTTTTTTTCTTTCAAAGCTTCAGCTCACTGACTTTCCAGTGAGCTGAAGCAATTAGGGTATTTTACCCTAATGGCTTCCGGTCTTCACTAAATACTTCAAAAATACCCAAAATTAATTTTTAATTTCAAAACCAACATTAACACATGTTATAGAATAAAAATCAAGTTTTTCAAAATATCAAATATTTTTACAAAAACATAAATTTATTTTAAATACGCACTTGCGTAAATTTTGAATCAAATACACAAACCAAATTAGAATCCCAATAAGAAATGTCTCGTGAACAATTCTAGGTCACTCAAAGGTGGTCAAGTGATTTTAGAATGGTAGCCATAGCTCTAAGCTTTAATCTAGAGTTCCAAACTCTTATTAATTGTTCCATGTCCAACATGAACATCTTTGACCTAAATTATAAGCATGTTGTGTTTATACTTCTAAAGTATCATAACACAATTGATTAACCTTATTCAACATTAAGCTATGTGATCATGCATCTAATACACAAATTAACATAGCTTAGGAGAAGATCAAACTTTACCTAGTTAGCTTGATGTAAGATCCAATATACCTCTCATTTGTTGAAATTGTTGGAAAACCTCCAAGGTGTGCAAGCTTGACTTCAAGATCCAATCTTGTTTCCAATGCTTCCAAGCTTCACTTCAAGATCCAATCTTGATTTCTCCTAGATGAAATATTGTAGAGACCTCACAAGCTTCTCTAAATATTTCTCTAACTTAGTCTAATCTCTCTAAGAATTCGCTTATGCTTATTAATTTTCTTGTAATTAAAATTTTCCTAAAGCTTGTTATTTATAGCAAAACTTATGTAATTTTTAATTAATAAAAGTTGTAATCAACTTCTAAGTGGGCTTTATCTAATTTGTCCAAATATATATAATTAGGTGTGACTAATCTCCATTGTCTCTCACTTTAATTTAATCCAATTAAATCAAGCCAAGGATTAGGAAATGAATTAGTTAATTTAATATTAAATTTACACCAATGAAAACCACCACCAATGAAGAACTGAAGAACAATTCTAAGAGTTATAAGAGTGGTCATAACACTCTAGAATGGTAACAAGTCATCATATGATAAAATTGAACTAATATTACACTAATATCATTCAATCTAACTTCACACATGCATCTAGCCTCCAAATTCATCCTCCAAATAAAAAAGCCCCGAATATCAAGAAAGAAAAAAACCCTAGAACTATTCTAAATATTCAAGAACAAGAAACAAACTTTCTAAGCTTAAGAATATTAAAGATTACCTCAAAATCTCCTAATTTCCTTAAGCTTTCTTCTTGATTTCATCTTTTTCTCTCAAGTTTCTTCAAGAAAAATTTGGGAGCTTTCATGGAGGTGTATTTTCGACCAATGGAGGCTTAGGAAAGAGAAAAAAAATTCACTTTATATACAAGGTTTAACCTAACTTGGAGACAATTTGGTCATTTTGGTTCATTTAATCACATTTAAAGAATTCAAATTTAATTTGAATTCTTCAAGCTTAAAAAAATCATACCACTTGTTACCAATGATAATAAGACATATGTAATAACAATTACTACAAATGAATTATTATTTAATCTAATTAAAATATAAAGTTAAAATAGAAATTCAAATTGAATACTTTATCCTTAAAGTTTAATATTATTAGTAACCAATAATAATTAAACATATTACATAATAATTATGTAATATGATATTATTTAATTATCTAAATATTTAATATTTAAATATCTAAATAATTAATTAATATAATTATTAATATATATATATATATATATTATATATATATATAATACATATATCAATGGCATGTGTCAAAATCTCATTTGACAAATAATTAATATGTATCTAATCAAATTTTGTATCAAATATAAATACATATTAATTATTAATTGACCAAAATCCCCTAATGTATGTATTTTTCGTTTAACCGTTTAAACTATTCGAATTAACTCATTTAATCGAATGAAGTATTATGAATAATCTGTATTATTCATAACGTGTTGCCCAAGTGCTCAACGAGTACACTTCATATTGTGGGACTCTCTAAGTTTAGGTTTATCCATCACAGAATCAAATTTCGTGTCCATAATTCACCCACTTGTAAATTATGACGACCATAGCTAATCTTGCTAAACTATGCAAATTGAGGTCATTGCATACGTATAATCCCTCCGTCACAGACTATCAATATTATACCGGGGATATAGATAGGAACGTCAAATTCCTAAGGTATAATATAGTCGACTTTCAAATTTACAATCTCTAAATAACACTCGGAACTCGCTTCCGAAGTATACTATGGCCATGGATTTACTAGATCGCAAACACGTACAAGATACATATGCCCTGTACACAGGACTGACGGATTCTATCTGATACTCACAGGATATCATGAGCATGGGTCCACACCCAACGAGCAGGCAGAGGTCTGATCTAAATAGATCGGTGACGTGACTGCCATCAAAGTGTGGATGATGTCTCATATATCTACAGTGGTATCGCAAGTCGAAGAACCACCATGCTACTCGACTCGAGAAGATTCCTATTGATGTTGGTGTACCATCTATTAGGAAATCTCGATGAGTCGTTCAGTGTTTATCAAATAAACACCTACACGTTTATACGAGTCTCTCAAGACTCATGGTTCATTGGGATAAACCATCGGACCAAGTCTCGATATACGACATGTACTGGTCTCAACAGATTTTACTAACCGACCTGTGTCATAAATCTTGACCAGGAACTTTATTTGAGAATATACAACTTATAGTGATGTTTCCCAATGTCAATTACAAACTACGGTAACTGCGCACTACGTTGTAAATCTCGAGGTCTTTGTCTAATATATATGTATCACTAAATCAAATTTAGTTTCAATCTAATCATAATTAGATCGAATACGTACATAATAACAAGAGGTGCAACCATTAAGTAAGTAATATTATGGAAAAATGAATTATTCGTATTAATGAATCGGACATAAATACGATCCGGATTGACACTCCGAGTACCAACCCTAACAGACAGGCTAACATGAGCTGACGTCACGAGTTGGTGTAACAGTAGATTTAAAAGCCTATATAAAGGTATTGAAAGATCAGATTTAGGGGCTAGTAATTTTGTCATTTCACAACTTGTAAAAGCTTGGTGATAGAGACAAAAAGCAGGTCGATCTTGACCCGAGCTTGTAATAAAATTTCTTTACTTTACTCCCGTGGATATAAGTTGAAGCCACTCTCCGCTGAACCACTTTAATCTCTTATTTTCTCTGTGTTTTTTTTGTTTACTTACCAAGTTTGTTTTGGTTCCCAACTAACCAAACAAATTCACTGCTTGGGTGAGGTTTATTCGAATAAATTTCTCAAATCACCTCTGGAACGAAAAACAACCGTCACTTCAAGATTTGAAGAAAAAGGAGAATCCTGATCACACAGTATGCAACTCCTTGTGTGCATTAATAATATGTAACCAATATACAAGCCAAATAGTTTCCGCTTAAATTCCTTCTGTTATATTATTTTTGTAATGTACAGTTGAAGTATTTTCTGTATTTTCTTTTTTGAAGATGAAATTCATTCCCATACATATAATAAAAATTTAGAATATGCTAAAACTCAATATTTTTCCTTTCAATTATTCATATATAGAAAAACAGAAATAACTATTGGTTTTTGGATAATTAAAAGTAATTATGGACACAACTAAATCAATCGTTTCATTCTCAAATTGTTACTAACAACTTTACAGTCTCACGGAGTCAAGCTAGATACACTGTAACACAAAAGGGTAATAGAGACTAACAATAAACGGTATCCAACTTTGAGATGAAAGTATGACGGCCTAATAATAATTAACAATTTATCAGCACCAAAAAAGAATTAAGCATTTCTCTATTTTCTCTCTAATGATACAAAGTCAGTGTGAATCAAGAACACTATCGCAACTTTTTCTTCTTGTTGGTCATTGAATCCAAATCATCAAACATGACAATATCATCCTCTTCGTCCTCGTCAAGTTTTTCCACTTCCATTTGATTTCTAGTTCCATCAGTAGCATTTGGAGCATCCAGAATGGAGGCCTTAGAAGCCTCAGATAGTTTTCTTTTCTTCCCAGAAGGCTCTGAAATTTCCTCAATTTCGCTATCTTTTCCAGCATCTACCGGCTCAGTTTGCAATGCATTTGATGAGTCCCTACCATTGCCCACAGACTGCTTATCATCCTTCTTGGCCGGAGGCACTTGTGTCCATCCAGATAGAACCATTCCATCGGGTTCCTTTTCCTCATTAAATTCTTCCCTGTTAAAAATTCATTGTATAAACAAAAATACAATCAAATATGACAAATGGATACTTCAATTCCCCTCCAAGGTTTAAAGCAAAATGACAATGAGTTCTAATATTGATCAAAACCAAATGATATACGTATATGTTTCGTTAAGCTGCGGACCATCTGTCATGGGCAAACCTACTTTCATCTCACCATATTACTCCATTTGAATTATTGATGCAAGTTAAGAGTTTTGCATTTCTGGCTACAAAATCTCCAGACCAAGTTAAGAGTTTTGCATTTCTGGCTACAAAATCTCAAGACAGACCTGCTAACTCAAAATATAACCAGCAGAGCAACCAACCATGACCTAAAAAGATAAGTACTAAATCGGACGCACAAGATAATAATAATTAAATCCTTTAAACAACACATAGGAATAGGAACCTAAATCCCAAAATATCAAATTTCCAAGCTCGAGAACACTCATGAGAGTGCAATCTTTAGCGACTATATTCGAGACCATTTAACACTTGTTAAGTTAAAGGTACTACTGAGAACAAGAATGAGGCTATGAGAGATCTTGAACATGAATTCACTTCAGACAACCTATCGCACAGATTTTGTTAGACAAAAGAACACCCTCCCATAATAGAAAGAATGAAAATGAACAACTATGTGGGGAAAAAAAATTAAAAAAAGAGAGAGGGGCATCAGCAAACCCAACATACTTAATGAAGCTTTGATGTTCAACATTATTAAGGAAACAACAAACCTATGTTTGATGTTAATATTGCGAGTCAACTCCTGTTGAAGATCCTCTACAGTGAGCATTGTCCCACTATTAACCGGAGAAGGAAGCTCAGCTAGCACCTAAGGCAAGAGAGAGAAATAATTAAAACTCAAAACTAGAGGGAAAAAGGAGGACAGTGCACCACAATATCTGCATCATTAAAGAGAAAATAAAAATCAGAGCAACATCTACATTTTAAAATTACAAGCTATTTTCGCAGACAAACGCAAGAACTTTACCTTCTTGAGATTTGCGGCATAATTTGCTACCTCATCTTTGTCAAGATCATCACCAACTTCATAAAGAAGGTTTGATCCATGCATAATCAATGGGAAATTCATGCCAAGCTTGGCCTTAACTATCTTTTCAACAAATTCCCTCAATGTTGAGAGATGAGTATTAATCTCAAGTGATAGTGGTGTCTGTTTTCAACAGCAAAGTACTGTCATGACTTGGAATACACACAAAGGAAATTCCACAAAAATTTTGAAAATAATACCTCAGAGCAGACATAGCAGGACTTGTTCGGTTCATAAGGTTCCACTGGCATAATAAGCATCTTTTTGGTAATATGTTCTAGACAATATGTCATCCTGAATAGAAATTCAAAATCAAATTTCGGCACATTCGGCATTCGTTAATCAGTAGCTAAAATTGAATAGAAATTTGACAAGAAAAACAGCAGCTTCAGTTGTACACATTCACCATCTTATAAGCAGTACAAATGAGCAGATACAGACATTCAGCAGATCATAAGTCACCAACTGAACCAAAATAAATTCAGATCAAAACGAAATTGAGACACACCTATAGTTATTAGTATCCTTTAGCAGCACCTTGATTGTTTCAATCACTATCAACCCAGCTATAATAGCATTTGTTGTTGCCACAGCATGTACAATATTGCCAGCAATACCTTTGGCCTCAAAGAGGCTATGTAAAGGAATACCAAAAGAAGCCGCTCGAATATTTGCAGCAGCAGTAACAAATTCCACAGCTAACTGATAATCTTTATCAAAACTTAGATTCCCAATCTCCTGCAGATACATTTTATGAACACAAATCAGAATATTGTAAGCAAAATGCAAATGTTATGGCAAATATTCCTTCAATCAAGAGATAAAGGCAAACCTTTTCTCTCTTCAAAAAAATTAGTTTCAAAGCCTCAAAGAAAACTCTTGAACTTTCCAGAAGATTCCAAGTTTCCTGTGGATTCTTCAGGCCCAAAGATACCATGGCAGACACTGATGGAGTGTCAGCTACACAATTTTTATCCAAATTTCCATTCTGCTCAGTTAGATTTTCAGGCACGACATCAGCGCTATATAGAGGCTTTGGTCTATTCCTGTTTTTCCAAGTCTCTTCATTGGACAAAGCTACTACAATATTATAACCAAACACATGATCATATATTCTCCTTCCATATTGGTCATATCTTCGTCTTTTCTTTGCTCAAATGCATCTTCTGCGTTGTCTGATGAACTAGCCGCACCACTAGAACGGACATTTAAATCATTTTCCTGATTCTTATCTCCAAACAACTTAGCAAAAAGGAGGTCTTTGGCCCATACGATACAATGCACAAACTGCAAATTCAAGTCAAACAAAATTACATACTAACTGCAAATTCAAGTCAAACAAAATTATGCACAGTTATCATCAACTTCCAAGCATAATCTTTTAAAAAATTGGCAAATTAAAATAAAATATCTTCAAACATTTCAAGGCAACAAAGCTTCAATTTCTTCCCTATTTTTTACATAATTGCTGCATGCTAGACCTTTCAGTCAGTGAAAACAGAAGTTTTTCTGAGACTTGAAGAATGTTCCTTCACTTTTTCATAGTTGATTTTGCTTCCTTCATTCTTCATGCCTCTAGATTACGACACTTTCTAATATCAGTATCATCCAAGTTCTTGCTTTAAATAAGAATCACACATAAGACCTAAGCTTACCATGAACAGTAATATTATAATCTACAATAAGTTATATAAAACCAAAACTTTCTAACTTCCAGCAAGACGCAATCTTGACATTTTAGCAAAAAATAAACATTTACCTTTGATGGAGTGCTAGTTATGGTACATACAGGATAGGTCTTTGGAGCAGGTTTTGGCTGACACTCATAGCATTCTGTCTTCCCCTTAACATGCACTGTTACCTACTTCCAAGAATATGGTCGCAGTCAAGGACCACCATCATGATCATAAGAAACATCGAATAAATCAACAAAAGACAATCAACTCACAAACCTGATCATGTAGACATAGAGATGGAGACCAAGAGAGATGAACTATAGTAATATTACAAGGAAATAAAGAAAATGATGGTCCAGCGCACGAAGCTTCCCACACTGTGGGCTCTGGGGAGGATTCAAAACGAACATATTTTATTTTTATCATTTTGGAAAAAATCAATAGGTTTAGATAATCAGGAAGCATGATATCACAGAATAAAATGTCTACCCCTACGTCAAAATAATTGTTATACTGGATGGTCAGCTGCATTGAATTTTGTAATAGTCTCTACAACAATTAGAAGCTTCCATGATATCGTCAATGAGACTTTAGGCATCACCTCACTGCTCAGCAAGCACAATAGCATTTGACAATAATTAGAGGTGTAAAAGAGTATGCAAAATAGTGTAACTTCCTAGTTCCCTGACAGTCACTCAACAAAATGCAATAGGCAGCCCGCAAGATGAAAGGCAAAAGAAAGAAGGAAGAAGCGGTTAAGCACGATATCATTATCTATTTAGGATGCCTCGTTAAATTACTTCTATAAGATGGAAAGCTTAACTTGAAAATCAATAATGTGCTCAACCCACTGACTGGAATTAAAGCAATAATATCCATAAAAACATTTTCGACACAATCTCAAAAAGATGAAATTAGATCACCATCATACACTGTCATACTGAGTACACAACTGAAAATATCTATTAGTTAACATAAAAAACTTCCAAGTTCAAACATTGAGTTACAGCTTATTAATCAAAGTTAAAAAGACCCATATGTGGACTTGCCAACGGAATCACAACCAAACCAAAATACTCCCTTTCTAGGATATTTAGAAAACTAAAATAATTTTTTTTTATAATGAGAAAAAAAAAAGATAGAGTAACCAATATATCAATAGGAGAAGATAAGCATCCTGTAACCCATCTAGTATTCCACTTTCTGTAGTCTGTATATTCTACTAAACTTACTTTGTGTGGTTGAAAATTTTATCGTACAACACTCAACTGAACAAAATGCACAGTGCAAGAAACAGGACCATATGCACACATCATAATAAATGCAGTCTGCATAAAATTCCATTAAGGATGAAGAGATTATTGTCCAAAGAATAAAACAGTGTTGTTAAAGGCGAGAGGCGCACTAAGACGATGAGATCCTGAAAAGCACGGCACGAGAAGAGAAGCGTACACCTTACAGACATGAGACGCATATTTATTAATAATAATTATAAGTATATAATAATATTTTGATACTTAGTCTATTTTCCTATTAATTCTATTTGTCCAATTCATAATATATAACAAAATATGCATAGTTCATATTCAAGAAAATAATAAAAACAAGCATAATAAAATATACTTGAAAATATTTTCTTGTTAATTTTAATAAAACTTACAAAAAATTAATCCTAAAAAAGCTATATTAGATATTATTTAATACTTTCAATTTGTGTATTGAAATGTTTCGTTGATAGCTTAATGATGAGGATTCAATTGAATTTTAGATTTATCATTTATGTAAATATTAGAAGGAAGAAGAAAAAAATATTAAATATGGTTATTTCATTATCAAAACAGCCTTTAACCTATTAGAAAATTAAGAAAATAAAAAAAGAAAAAGTAGAGATAGATGTACAGCAGTAGCTGCTGTTGTTGAATTAATTTCAGTAGAATATTAAATTAAAAATTATAATGAATGCTTTGGAAATGGTTACTCTAGTACTCTGATTTCTTGTCAATCACAGGCGATATGCTGCTACTTTTCTTTTTCATTTTTCTTTTATTTTTTTTCTCATCTTCAACTCTCTGATTATCTCTTGTTCTTTCTCCCCAATTCCTCTGGTTCTCTTACGCTTAACAACAACCCGTCCTCGTTGAGTCAAAATATGTGCTTCATGTCACTTTGCCACGCCTCGCCTCAACTGCTTGGAGGAGCATGGCAGAACACCTCATGCGCCTCTCGCCTCGAGTTGCGCCTCTCGCCTCGAGTTGCGCCTCACGTCGCCTCTAACAACATTGGAATAAAGGATAGCAAATTACCTGTCCTAGGAACCCTGTAGTCCCACTCTCAACCAAAGGGACATCAGCTGCCAAGCAAAGGCGATTCACATGTCTCCTTGCATCTAAATTGTCTAGTCCGTTCAAAACAACATTGAATTGTTTAAAGAATTCCACATTGAACTTAGGATCCTTGACATTTGCATGGTGTGCTGTGATGCTCATGTGAGGCCTAAATTTTAAGACAGCGTCTCGAGCAACCTGGTTGACACATCGATGTCAACAACCTTAAAAAAATGCACCTGAAATCATATTGGGAAAGATTCTCACTGATGTGGTTACCTTGGCCTTAGACTGCCCAACATGTGATTGACGAAATAAAAACTGTCTATTGAGGTTACTAACTTCTATGGTGTCCATGTCAATCTGCAAATAAGTAATTACTAATTAAAAGAAGAATTACTATTATTACCAATAAACAATGTCAGCATATGATGCAAAAAGCAAAGTAATTTTATATACATTCACACAAAAAGGCACATAGACAAAGAAAACACAAAATGTTGGAAATGAAATATGTTGATAATGGAAAATGAAAAGAATTTATGAAAAAATCAGCAACCAAAAGGGGGAAATGTGTATCATGCATACCACTAATCAAAGGAGAGCCCAAGAGGAGCTTTAAAAAAAAAGCTACCACAACAAAAGGCTAACTCATCAAAACAACCACTTCTGTTCCTCCTACTCTCTAAGTACTCTTTCATAGTGTCATGAAAGCAGTTACACCTTGTAGCCCACACAACTATCAACCTACCACTGTTACAGCCCACAGGGCCATCACCTCCTATGACCATTCATGATCACAAATCACCATACCATTGCTACATCACATACCCCTTTCACAAATGATCTAGAGCAGAGCCTCAGACACCTTATTGCCTACACAATTAAAAAGTATTTCACCAGCCTTAACACATATAATTAACCAAACCTCTATACGAAGACTAACCATTAAAATAACCAAACCTTTCATCAACACCCCTATCATCTTCATTTGACACCACCAGTAAATTCGACAAGTAGAACCCAACTATCAACTTATAAGTTATAACAAACCTAATTTCCACAAGCAACAAAACACTGGGTTCTAGTTGGTTCAACTAGTAAAATCTCTGTTCCTTCAAAAAAAAAAAAAAACTAGTAAAATCTCGTGGTGGTACAATAGGTCTAGGATTCAAACCACATTCAAATCTGTGGTGAGGGGATTGGAATACCATCATGCTACTTAATATTAAGTCACACAGACACCATTAACAACAGTTCAGTACAGCTAATCAAACTTTCTCACTATTCAAGTCCCATCCTTTGGAAATCAATTACCTATCCACAAAGAAAAACATAAAAAATATAAGCAGCCTTATTACACCCACAAACTAAATTCCAGCAAATAAAATTACAACTAAACAGAGAAATATTGCATGCAAGCACACAAATAAAAAAACCCTAGTCAACTTCAAGTGAAAAAATTTTAACAAATGAAAAATAAAAGTGAAATACTAACAATATGAATATCTTGAAAGCCGGAAAGAGCGAGCGTCTTAAGCAGCTCGCACCCAATACCACCTGCTCCAACCATAAGCACTTTCGCGCCCTAACAGAAATCAAAACCCAAAAAAAAAAAAAAAAAAAAAAAAAAAAAAAAAAAAAAAACCTTGAATTTTACGTGAATCAAACTAAAAATGAAACTAATTTTCTGGGTTTTCATTTTCTGTGCACCTTTATTGCTTCTAACTGTCGCTCTGACACCATTGCTATATCGGGGGCTCTCAACTCAAGCAGGTGAAGAAGAGACTTGAGAGAGAGAGAGAGAGAGAGAGAGATGAGGAGGAGTTATTAATTATAGAATCAGAATCACGATCAGGCCTTGGGTCCTAAGTTGGAATTCAGAGCAGAAGACGTGTTCTCCTAGAAAATTAGGATAATCGAAAATTTTATCAGTTTTGTTTAACCTACGCCAAAGAATTTCCAACGTTTTTTTTTTTAAAAAAAAAGTAAGAAAAATAAATAAGAGAAAATTAGGCGGGGATCGTGGGGTATCGAACACTGGTCGTGAAATATGAAGGGGAGAATCTTAAGGTCGTGACGATGAAAGTTGAATAAATGGAACCATACTTTAATTTTTACAATTTTAAAAATATAATTTTTAGTGTCTTAAATATTTAATAACATAAATTAAAATTTGTATATTTTAAAACTATAAAGATTAATTTTTTTTTTTTTTTTAATTATAAGAACTCAAATATTATAAAATAATTAGGTGTTAATGTAGGAGCGAAGCGGTTTCCGCTATGTCTATGACGTCGGCGATTACTATACTTTTGGGCTCACAGTGCGTAGAGAGTACGGATTGCCCCATGGGGGACTAATCGGAAAATAAGGGAGTCGTCACCCGGTATGAGATATCAGGAATGATTTAAGGTCGCACTGCACCCCTCGCAAGATCTGACCTTAAACTCGTTTGGGTTTGGAATGGTCTCTTACTATGCTAGTATAATATTTACGCTTGAACGAAGTATCCCCACATGTTATAATGTAATAACATGCAAAAGAGATTTAAAATCATATGATAGCGCAAGCAAAAACAATTAAAATGAATTAAAAAAAATTGATAAATCATCTCTATATTATTACATGAGTTGTTAAGAAAGTGATACTGAAATGAATATGAGCATATGCTTTGTGGGCCTGACCACATGAGCCTTGCCGGATATAAATATTGGAAATATACCTCCGGCCAGACTTACATGAAGTCTGATCAGATATACTTTGAAGAACAGAAATACGGAAATATGTGCAGTAACAAGATACAACATTAAAATCCTAGCGGAAAAACTTAGACAATCGTAATCATGCATAATAAAGATTAACACATAAAATGGCTCATTCACATGTCGAAGATATAATAACACTCCCATAGGCAGAGAACAAGATAATATCATGCATTATTGTGCATGTTGCGATATTTTCTATTGTACCGCAAGTGTAAGGTGTCAAGTTTTAGTAAAGATGAGTGAAAGAGTATCGAACCCATAAGGATTGTGTTCAACTCACACTAAATACTATAATTGACAATCCTAACTTTATTTAGAAAATAATTAAATTAAGATTAAAACTAAAAAAATAAGATATGAAAATATTTAAGTAGGAGAAACTAATACGAGAGAGATTATAGAGTCTGATTTCACCTAGTTATCCCCTATGTATTTGTCATGTCATTCAATTCTTATTTAATTGTATTGTTTATAAGTCAAGAATCCAAAAGTATTCAACTCTCTCTCCTGAGCAATAGTGAAAAGATTATTAATTACCGACTTCGATATCCCTATAAAAATCCAGTAATTAATAATTCATTACGTTCTGTGACTCTTTGTTAACGACTTCAAATGAACTATAAATTCTCCCGAACTCTATAGAACTCTTAGGTTATATTTTCTAGATCCTATTCAAAATCTCTCTCTCCCGAGCGATAGATTCTAAACATGCATCATCTCAATTTGTGCAACAAACAAGAAAAATTAAATACAAGAGAATATAAATAAACTGATTTAAAACTTTATAAAACTAAAATTAGCAAATAATACATAGTTTCAAGCATTAGTTACATCATCATCTAGAATAATGGAGTTAGTTCGTGACCAAATAATAAAACAATAGAAACATTGTCATGAACATAATACAAATCATTAGAGTTTAAAGATAAAAACTAGAAGATTAAACCCGAATTGAATTTCTTCCTCTTCGGACGTCACCGCCTTCGTCTCCTCTTGTCGCTCTTCAATCCTCCTCCATAGATCTCTTTAAAAATGTATGTTTTTTAGTATTTTTTGTGTATTCGCCTCCTCCTTTAGGGTTTTGGATTAGCTTTTATATTTATAGAAAAGTCTTAGAGTCCTTGTGCATGAAAAACCATAAAAATTGATGATTTTGGGGGTCTGACGCAGAGCCGCGGCACCGGAAAGTGGTGCCACGGCACCAAACTTGCGGGAAATACTATGGTAGAAATTTTTATGGGCGTCGCGATGCCATGTTTTTTTCTGGATGCTGTTTTCTGCGTTTTCCGCTCTTCTAGCGTGCTTCTGATACGTCTGTAAGGTCCCAAAATAAGTACAATTGTCCCAAGATCCATGTTCCAATGCTTCTTATAAATAAAACATAAAAGAAACTATAAAATACATTAAATGACACGAAACTTAACAAAATAGTAAGCTAAGAATGCATTAATAAGTGGGTATAAACCGTACTTATCAAACGCCCTCAAACTTAAGATTTTGCTAGTCCCGAGCATAAGACTAAATAAAAATAAACAAACAGAATTAATAAAATTAACTAAGCCACTTTCGTAGGGACCACGATTGCATTTAGCGTATGCAAGAAGCTTTTAAACCCCTATGCGACCCTAGTGGACGAGTTATAGTCTCGTGAGGGCTTACAGCGACGATACCCACAATTGTCATTCATAAATATACAATCATGCAAAAATATAATAATAATAATAATAAAGAAAATAGTCCTGATAGTTATACATAATGTTGTCCTCAAAGATTGCCTACCAATGAAATCATAGAACCTTCAAAGTACTCAATGCAACTAAAATCCAAGTTCTTGAATAAAGTATCTAAGCCAGACTCATAGTGTGTGTGTGTAAAGGTTCGGTCACAGCTCGACTCTTAAGTAAGCCTGATAAGTGCATGAAAGTGTACTTTGAGCATCGCTAACTCGGCTTAATTATCATGTATTTAATCTTAATTAGAGTTTATTTTATGCTTTGTTATTACGAGTAATGGAATATGAAGTTTGGAGCAATTACGCGTGTTTCGGGATCTTACGGACGCATCAGAAGCATGCAGAAAGAGCGGAAACGAAGAAAGTAAAATCTAGAAAATTCAACGCACGTCATGACGCACCCTTATTGGCATCGTGACACGCCACCAGTTTCACTTCCCATACGTTTTCCAGCAAGTTGGGCACCGCGGCGTAACTTGCCAGCTCCGCGGTGCCCCGGAGACACCAGAAACCTAATTTAGGCGTGTTTGATGTGCACAATGACTCCGGGACTTCTCTATATAAACCTAACTTCGTCCTAAACCCTAAGGAGAGAGAGAAACTGAGGGAAAACACACAACAAAGAGCCACAAACATAATTTTGAGACAAAAGACGAAAAACTTCAAGTCGACATGACGTCTCTCCGATATATCAAGGCTATATCCCTATTCTACATGGAGAACTAATCTCCTAGGTAAAACTAAGGATGAACTCTTGTATTTAAAATCTTATGTTCATGTTGTTGATTCCTAAATACTCTTTAACGTTTAATACAATCGATGATTTGTTATTCTTTATTATCTTATGATTATATGAATCCAGAGATTATGTTTTTCCAACTTGCATATAGGAATAGTCATGTTTCTTCTATATGTGATTGGGGAACCCAGTTGTGACTGGTAAAGTTGTTTTATGAGTTAATCTTCTACTGCAGTATTGCCTGAGAGTATATTGTTGACTTTAGATAGGTCATAACGATAATTTTGTGTGTTGTTAACATAGAGAAGATAATTCATCGATTACCTTAGAATTTAATGTGTTTTGAATTGAATATCTTATGATTGTTGGTTTGAGATGTGAAACCTTCAATTGAGTAATAAAAGGAATCAATAACTGAATATAGGAAGTTGATACAAGAGGGATTCATGACGCTTTGCTGCTTTTCTCTATTGATAATTCCTGCATATTTTTCATCACCAATTCAATCTATCTATTTTGATTAAGCTATTGCTAACGTATTTGTTTAAGTAAATTAGTTCATTGTAACCATCTCTCTAAGGAATCGACACCCTAAGTATATTGCGATAACCGCAAGTACTTTTTGGGCGTAATCAAAATTTGGCTCCGTTGCCGGGGAGACGGTTTACAAGCAAAAAGATCAGGTTTGCTTGATCAAAAATAAAAGCGGTAACTTCGTTCCACCCTTATTTTTTTTATTTCAGTTTTCATTTTAATTTTGATTTTATTTATTTTTAGTTTATTCATTTATTTATTTTCTCGTTTTACTTGTGTTTAATTACATGCCTATGCGTAGGGATATGTTTGGTATATTTGTTAGGATTGAAGAGGAAAACTCAGACTCAAGAAGTCTGTTTGATAATCTTTTTGCCACACCATCTATAACTAGCACACACAGTATGAGTGAGTACGAGAGACCACCCATGAGGACTCTTGAGGAGTACCTCCACCCCACTCGCACAGTTATACCATCGTGCATAATTTTTCCTCCTAATGCACCACATATAGATTTTAAACCTGGAATGATACAGTATCTCCCAACCTTTCATGGTTTGGAGAACGAGAACCCTTATGTGCACATTAGAGAGTTTAAAGAGGTTGTAGTAACCTTCCATGATCGGTTTGAGACTACTGACACAATTAGACTTAAGTTCTTCCCCTTTGCCCTTAAGGATAGAGCTAAAAGTTGGTTGTATTCTTTGAGACCTCAGTCAATAGGATCATGGTGTGAGATGACACATGCATTCTTTAACAAATACTTCCCACACCATAAAATGAAAGCCCTGGAAAGACAAATCTCTACATTCTCCCAGAAAGACAGTGAAACCCAACTTGGGAGAGGTTTAAAGAGATGTTAGCTAGTTGCCCTCACCACGAATATGAGAGTTGGCGCTTAGTGAGCTATTTTTATGATGGTCTAACCCCTAGAGAGTGCTAATTCATTGAGACAATGTGCAATGGTTAGTTCATCTGAAAGGACCCTGATGAGGCATTAGAGTACTTAAATGACCTAGTTGAGAAATCTCACACATGGACTGGACCTAATGCCATGTATAACACTGATAGGACACACCTCACTCCTTCTAGCAGAGGCATCCACCACTTTAGGGAATATGATGGTCCCAAGGCGCAGGTTGAACTATTGACTAGGGAGTTAGGAGCCTTAAAAGCCAAAGATAGCAAGACTATGCATGCGATAGCTAAATTAGAACCTCAATGGGTATATTTTATGTATAAGAGGATTGACCATTCGGCCCAAGAGTGTCATTTATACGGTGAGATGATAGAAACATATGAGGAACAATGTAATGCCTTCAGAATGTACAAGAAACCATATACACTGTATTCAGATACTTATAATCCTGGTTGGCAGAACCACCCAAATTTCAGTTGGAAACATGAGTCTCAATAGCCCACTCAAACATCACAGCCTAGAAATTACAATGCCCCATAATATCACATACAAACCAATTCTAGAAACTCCTTAGAAGATACTATGCAAGCATTTGTAGAGGCCTAGAACAAAACGAATCAAAGGTTTGAGTCATTAATAACTCATGTGATTGAAGAAAATAAGGAGATAAAGAGTCAAGTCTCTGAATTGACTAATGTTTTAAGTATGCAGGAATCAGGAAAATTTGCATCTTAGACACAGCTAAATCTACGAGGACAACACATGGCACAGGCCGACCATAATCCATCCAATGTGAAGGATCTTAATGCCATAACCACTCGGAGTGGTAAAGAGATAAATGTGTAGGTAACTTCCAACACTAAATGTGACACCACAGGTAGTAATGCAAATATTCTTCAAGAAGAACAAGTGGTGTAGAGCCCAGTTCGAGTACCTTTCCCTCAAGCTCTTAGGCCTACTGCGAGAGCTGCAAATCCTAATGGTGAGATTATAAAATATTTAAAACAAGTAAAGATTAACCTTCCTTTGTTACATGTGATCAAACAGGTTCCCACATACGCGAAGGTTTTGAAGGATCTATGCACCATGAAAAGAAAGCATCATGTGAAGAAGACTACATTCTTAACAGAACAAGCAAGTGCAGTGATTGACCAGAAGGCTCCACCAAAATACAAAGACCTAAGATGCCTCACTATTGCTTACCACATTGGCACATTTGAGTTCGGTCAGGCTTTACTAGATTTAGGTGCTAGTTTTAATCTTATGCCATATTCTATCTATGTGCAGCTATGACTTGGAGAGATTAAACCTACATTTATGGTTTTACAGTTAGTTGATCGCTCGATCAGAACAACGTGGGGAGTAGTTAAGGATGTTTTACTTCAAATCGATAAATTCTACTACCCTATTGATTTTTTTATTTTAGATACACAGTATATGGTTAAAACTGAGTAAAAAATTCCTCTCATCTTAGGTAGACCTTTTCTTACTACAGCTAATTCCCTTATTAATTGCAGGAACGGTCTCATGAAGTTATCATTTAGGAATATTGTACGGGCCAAATTTGGGCCCAAGGGTAAAATCGACATTTTACCTCGAGACCGACCAATATCAGACCAAGAAGCCTCACGGGCCCAAGCTCATTGTCATCAGGAGGGCCAACGGACGCAGTAGATACCAAATCAAGAAACGTCCAGACTCATAAATATCTCACATAACTCGACAGTTTCCGACATCCAACGAACGAGTAATTAAAGGTAATAAATACACACGTTTCCCGAGAGTGTGTATATAAGAGAAGAAAGTCTACGAGAAAAGGGGCTGGACAATCCATAGCTCGATCATATTCAACTTCTAACAACTCTCAGCTTAGTCATATTCTCTCCAGAGCTCTCGGAACCTCCGACCCACTGCCCTCACGGTAGTCAACAGAAGTCAATGTACGTCAAGCCTTGCTCTTCCATTATTTACAGCTCGTCTTCACTACTGACTTGAGCGTCGGAGTGCCCCCGGCGCCCATCACACCGGTGGGTAGTCTACTCCCGCTCACTCTACCTTTGTTTTGCAGGATCGCTAGCGCCCCCAACTACAAATTCTCGATTGTGGACCTCGGGCGAAATCCAGCGTCTACAATTTGGCACCGTCTGTGGGGACTTAGCGATTCATAGCAGACGAAGATCTCTCAGTCTATTATCCCTTCAACACAGCTACACATGGCTTCTAGTAGCGATCAAACATTTGACCATATGGCCTCTCAATTGGCCACTCTACAAGAACGATTACGAGTCTTAGAGAAGGAAAATTCAGCCATGTGAATCTCGAATATAACCCTCCGGAAGCAACTGGAGCAAATCTCTTCAACCTCCCGACAACCTGATACTACAGACCTTCCCGGCAATCCCACAATCCCCGCCAATCTCTTGGGGGCATTCAACAATGTGACAAGTGACAATCCGCCATCAGACAACCATCCACCAAATCAAGAAAGAAGTCAACATATCTCCTCAATCGACCAAGCACGGCAAGTTGCCTCCACCATGCGCAAGGAAATGCAGGAGTTCAAAGATTCAATTCTCTCCAGCCTACCTGGTGCCAGACTACCAGTGAGAAAAAGCCGAGTCGGCACGATCTCAAATACTCCATTTTTGGAGACCATCACTTCCATCAAACTACCAAGGAAGTTCAGTCCTCCAGATATGAAGATTTATGATGGATCAACTGACCCAGACGACCATGTTGTCCGTTACAAATACAAGATGATATCAACCGGCTTGTCACCAAGCAAATGGGAAGCTGGAATGTGCAGAGGATTTGGAGAAACATTGGCTGGTGCTGCCCTCACCTGATTCATCAATCTCCCATACAGATCCATCGAGTCTTACCAACAGCTAGCAGATAAATTTGTGGAGCATTTTGCAAGTTCTTGCAAACTTGAGAAGACCACCAATGACCTCAATGCCATCCAGCAACGGAGAGGAGAGTCCTTGCGAAGCTACGTGGCTCGTTTCAATAAAGAGAGAATAACAATCTCAGATCTCTATCAGCCTACTGCAGTGGAAGCATTCAGAAATGGATTACTTTCAGAAAGCGGACTCTACAAAAAGCTCACTAAATTTCGATGCTACACTATGGATCATGCCATGGCCCAGGCTCAAATTGAGATCAGATGGGAGGAGGATAAGAGAAACAAGAAAAAAGAGAATTCCATCAACCATCACAATGAGAGAACCTCAAATCCGCCCAAGCGACCCTACAAATGATATGCCAGCGATGTACTTCAATAAAGTGATACTTGATGTAATTAGTCCATAAAAAAGAGGCTAGATGACCACCCATTGTTGCCTTGGGACATCATAGCTTCCCAAACAAGTATTCATTGATTACTACAGAAAAAATTGACCTTCACAAAACTACAACTTAGGGAGAAATCCATTTGCTCCAATCGACCACATAAAAATCATCAGACCCAATCGATATACTTCTTCCATTCGACATGAGAATACCTTCATATTCTTCCAGCATACCCAACCGACTAAGAAGTATTCTCTAGTAATGTCATCCACTCCATACTACATGGAAAGATTATCATATCTCCATACGATAAGGTGGATGGCCATCTGGCTATATAGAAGAATTGTTATCATTTCCATATGACATTGAAGGACCCACCACATTCAGACGACTGAAAGGATTTTCATCTCCTCCATATGACATGCATGGATTGCCTTCAAATCCATACTATATGGTTAGATAGTCGTCTCTTTCAGGTGACATGAGAAGATAATTATATTCTTCACATTACATGAATGGATTGCCATCGACTCTAGACTCCATTCGACCATAGTCTCATGGACCCTCATCAGGAACAAGGCGCGTCCCTTCAGTGGAACCATTTTTCCTACCATTCACCCCATATGATGAAGAGATATACTTGGCGTGGACATCCCAGTCGACATTACCAGGTATGACTTGCACTTTTTATAGTTTGACATTACAATTTATAATTTGGGACTTGTTATGGGTGTCCCAGTCGACATTACAACATATAGTTTGATAATTGTTATGGATGTCCCAGTCGACATCACAACATATAGTTTGGTAATTGTTATTGATGTCTCAGTCGACAATACAATATGTGGCTTGGCACTTGTTGAGTATCCCACTCGACACTACATGTATGGGGTGATAATATCCCAGTCGACATTACCAGATTTGGTAAGGATATCCCACTCGACACTACATGTATGTGGTGATAATATCCCAGTCGACATTACCAGTTTTGGTAAGGATATCCCACTCGACACTACATGAATGGAGAATTGGTATTAGGATATCCCATTCGACACTACATTTATGGGGTGAAAATATCCCAGTCGACATTACGAGACTTGGTAAGGATATCCCACTCGACACTACATGCATGGAGAATTGGTATTAGGATATCTCGTTCGACACTACATGTATGGGGTGATAATATCACAGTCGACATTACCAGACTTGGTAAGGATATCCCACTCGACACTACATGTATGGAGACTCACCATGAGGAAGATGTCTCATTCGACACTACACGTGAGAAGCTTGGCACTTGTTAAGGATCTCATTCGACACTACTTATATGGTCTTGTAGAATGAGGAATGAGAACCCTCATTGACCTTCATCAGGTTCATTCGACCGTAGTCTCATGGTCTTCAAGCGACATGGTCTCAGACTACAAGTCCTGTAGAATGAGGAATTATGTCCTAATTGACCTTTGTCAGGTCTTGTATAATGAGGAATGAGAACCCTCATGGACCTTCATCAGGTTCATTCGACCGTAGTCTCATGGTCTTCAGGCGACATGGTCTCAGACTACAAGTCCTGTAGAATGAGGAATTATGTCCTAATTGACCTTTGTCAGGTCTTGTAGAATGAGGAATGAGAACCCTCATGGACCTTCATTAGGTTCATTCGACCGTAGTCTCATGGTCTTCAGGCGACATGGTCTCAGACTACAAGTCCTATAGAATGAGGAATTATGTCCTCATTGACCTTTGTCAGGTCTTGTAGAATGAGGAATGAGAACCCTCATGGACCTTCATCAGGTTCATTCGACCGTAGTCTCATGGTCTTCAGGCGACATGGTCTCAGACTACAAGTCTTGTAGAATGAGGAATTATGTCATCATTGACCTTTGTCAGGTCTTGTAGAATGAGGAATGGGAACCCTCATTGACATTCTTCAGGTCTAGTATAGTGAAAAGTGATGACCTTCTTGGACTTTTATCAAGTCCATTCGACAGGTCCATACGACCGTAGTCACATGGACCCTCATCAGGAGAATGGGTGATAACCTTCATAGACCTTCATCGGGTCTAGTAGTATGATAAGGAAAGACTCTTGGACCGTCGTCAGGTCTGTAAAGTGAAGACTTTCATAGACCTTCATTTGGTCCAAACGACATTGAAGACTCCCCTGGTCATTTGACCCGTAGTATGATGATTATCCTAACCTTCATCTGGTTCAGTCGACCGGGGACATCCCCCACGGACTCATGTAGAGTCAAGTTGTAGACATACACATGTCGTATGACTTATATCCTGAACCTCATCTGGTTCAGTCGACGGGGACATCCCCCATGGACTCTTGTCGAGTCAAATAAACTCATGAACCCTCATCTGGTTCAGTCGACCGGGGACATCCCCCACGGACTCATGTAGAGTCAAGTTGTAGACATACACATGTCGTATGACTTATATCCTGAACTTCATCTGGTTCAGTCGACCGGGGACATCCCCCATTGACTCTTGTCGAGTCAAATAAACTCCTGAACCTCATCTGGTTCAGTCGACCGGGGACATCCCCCATGGACTCTTGTCGAGTCAAATAAACTCCTGAACCTCATCTGGTTCAGTCGACCGGGGACATCCCTCATGGACTCTTGTCGAGTCAAATAAACTCATGAACTCTCATCTGGTTCAGTCGACCGAGGACATCCCCCACGGACTCATGTAGAGTCAAGTTGTAGACATACACATGTCGTATGACTTATATCCTGAACCTCATCTGGTTTAGTCGACCGGGGACATCCCTCATGGACTCTTGTCGAGTCAAATAAACTCATGAACCTCATCTGGTTCAGTCGACCGAGGACATCCTCCACAGACTCATGTAGAGTCAAGTTGTAGACATACACATGTCGTATGACTTATATCCTGAACCTCATCTGGTTCAGTCGACCGGGGACATCCCTCATGGACTCTTGTCGAGTCAAATAAACTCTTGAACCCTCATCTGGTTTAGTCGACCGAGGACATTCCCATGGACTCTTGTCGAGTCAAAAAAACTCATGAACCCTCATCTGATTCAGTCGACCGGGGACATCCCTCATGGACTCGTGTCGAGTCAAATAAACTCATGAATCCTCATCTGATTCAGTCGACCGGGGACATCCCCTATGGACTCGTGTCGAGTCAAATAAACTTCTGAATCCTCATCTGGTTCAGTCGACCGGGGACATCCCCCACGGACTCATGTAGAGTCAAGTTGTAGACATACACATGTCGTATGACTTATATCATGAACCTCATCTGGTTCAGTTGACCGGTGACATTCCCAGATGACTCTTGTCGAGTCAAATGAAGACATGGACTTCCTTCAGTTCATAGACTTGTCAAAAGAAATAACTCATGAACCCTCATCTGGTTCAGACGACCGGGGACATCCCCCACGGACTCATATCGAGTCAAGTTGTAGACATACACATGTCGTACGACTTATATCCTGACCTTCATCTGGTTCAATCGATTGGGTACTTCCCCAATGGCTCTGGTAGAGTCAAGTTCATTATCCCGACCATCATCTGGTTCGGTCGACTGGATACTTCCCCAATGGCTCTTGAAGAGTCAAGCTCATAACTTGATATTCGTTTGGCAGCATCAACGCTCGAGTACACCTACATATTATGGCCTCAAGCGACACACGCGTCAAGTACTCTCCAAGTCAAGGACTCCTTGGCTTAGAGAGTAGGGGACAAACTGTACGGGCCAAATTTGGGCCCAAGGGTAAAATCGACATTTTACCTCGAGACCGACCAATATCAGACCAAGAAGCCTCACGAGCCCAAGCTCATTGTCATCAAGAGGGCCAACGGACGCAGTAGATACCAAATCAAGAAACGTCCAGACTCATAAATATCTCACATAACTCGACAGTTTCCGACATCCAACGAACGAGTAATTAAAGGTAATAAATACACACGTTTCCCGAGAGTGTGTATATAAGAGAAGAAAGTCTACGAGAAAAGGGGCTGGACAATCCATAGCTCGATCATATTCAACTTCTAACAACTCTCAGCTTAGTCATATTCTCTCCAGAGCTCTCGGAACCTCCGACCCACTGCCCTCACGGTAGTCAACAGAAGTCAATGTACGTCAAGCCTTGCTCTTCCATTATTTACAGCTCGTCTTCACTACTGACTTGAGCGTCAGAGTGCCCCCGGCGCCCATCACACCGGTGGGTAGTCTACTCCCGCTCACTCTACCTTTGTTTTGCAGGATCGCTAGCGCCCCCAACTATAAATTCTCGATTGTAGACCTCGGGCGAAATCCAGCGTCCACAAATATGACATTGGAAGTGAATATCTTTCACATTGGGAAACAACCACAAAATGATGACGAGTGTCCTCACACATGCCTGATAGACACAATCGTGCCAGAAATAGCTTCCATACAACATGACTCTAATCCATCTGAACACCTCATTCTTAATTCTGGAATCTTAGATACTCTTGAAACCATTATAATTCATGATATCTCTACTGGTTTTTCTATTTTGCAGAAACATGGAACAAGAGTGTGGCGACCACAGTTTAAGGCTCTACCAGGAGACAGAGAGAAACTGAAGCCTTCCACAGCTGAAACACCAAAAATTGAACTAAAGCCATTACCAGAAGGTCTCCAACATACGTTTCTCGGACCAGGTGATACATTTCCTGTTATTATTTCATCTGAACTAAGTGCATCACAAAGTGAAAAATTACTTGGCATATTGAGTGAGCATAAATTTGCACTAGGTTGGGCCATAAGTGATATTAAAGGTATTAGCCCATTGATTTGATCCCATAAGATTCACCTAGAAGATGGAGCTATCCCTCGCAGAGAACCTCAACGTAGAATTAACCCCACTATGAAAGAAGTTGTGAGAAATGATGTGATAAAATTGCTAGATGCGGGTATTATATACCCAATTGCTGATAGTAAATGGGTTAGTCCTACTCAGGTCGTCCCTAAGAAGTCAGATGTTACTGTCATGCAGAATGAGGCAGAAGATCTTGTTCCTACTAAGGTAGTCACATGATGACGCATGTGTATAAATTATAGGAAGCTAAATGCCGCCACCCGGAAAGACCACTTGTCACTTCCTTTTATCGACCAAATTCTTGAGATGGTAGCAGGTCACCCATTCTATTGCTTTCTAGATGGTTATTCTGGATACTATCAAATTGAAATATCTTTAGAAGATCAGGATAAAACCACATTAACCTGCCCGTTTGGTACTTATGCTTTTCGCTGCATGCCATTTGGTTTATGTAATGCACCTACTACACTTCAAAGATGCATGTCGAGTATTTTTAGTGATATGATTGAGAAATGCGTGGAAGTGTTTATAGATGATTTGACTGTCTTTGGTAATTCTTTTGATGCATTCTTGCTTAATCTAAAGGCAGTGTTAGCTCGATGTCAAGAAAAAAAATCTTGTTTTGAATTGGGAAAAGTGTCACTTCATGGTTTCTTCGGGTATTATTTTGGGTCATTTTGTCTCTTCTAAAGGTATTGAAGTCGATAAATCAAAAATTGAGTTGATATCCATGCTACCCATACCCAAAATAGTGAAAGATGTTCGGTCTTTTCTTGGGCATTCTGGTTTCTATATGAGGTTTATACATAATTTTTCTTCTATATCTAGACCCATGTGTAACCTCTTGTGAAAGATTCCTTGTTTGAATGGACAAAAGAATATGAAGATGCCTTCAAGATGTTAGTCACTAAACTCACCTCTGCCCCAATTATGCAACCACCTGACTGGACTTTGCCATTTGAAATTATGTGTGATGCTAGTGACTATGCAGTTGGAGCAGTTTTAGGACAAAAAAGAGAAAGGAAATCTTTTGTCGTTTATTATGCTCGCAGAACTTTAAATAATGCTCAAATGAACTATTCCACAACGGAAAAAGAACTGCTAGCTGTAGTTTTTGCTTTGGATAAATTTCGTGCATACCTTATTGGCTCACCCATCACTATTTTTACTGATCTTGCAGCTCTTAAGTACCTTCTTTCGAAGAAAGATGCTAAGACAAGATTGATTAGGTGGATCATGTTGCTGCAGGAATTTGATCTAACCATCAAGGATAAAAAAAAAGTGTTGAAAATGTGGTGGCAGATCACTTATCTCGCTTGGAGTTTAACGACTCTTCCGACAGCCCACCAATTCGTGATGATTTCCCTGATGAACACTTTTTGCTGTAACACGAGCACCATTGTATGCACATATTGTCAATTATTTAGTTTTCGGTAAGTGTCCATCCATTTGGAGTGCACAAGATAAGCGTAAATTTCTGGTCGAGGTACGTAATTTTTATTGGGATGATCCATATTTATTTAAATACTGCCCTGACCAAATATTACGATGTTGCATTCCTGAAGATGAAGTTTTAAGTGTACTTATCTTTTGTCATTCCCATGCAAGTGGAGGCCATTTCTTAGTAAAGAAAACTGCTGTAAAAATCTTGCACTGTGGTTTTTATTGGCCCACTCTATTTCAGGATACAAATGGGTTCTGTCGCTTTTATGAACAGTGTCAAAAATTAGGTGCACTATCCTGTCGTCACATAATGAGATCTTTTGATTGTTGGGGTATTGATTTTATGAGATCTTTTCCATCTTCTTTTGGATACCTTTACATTCTTCTTGCAGCAGATTATATGTCTAATGACCACACCAATGCGGTTAAATTCTTAAAGGAAGATGTATTGTCCCGTTTTAGTACGCCACGTGTCATTATTAGCGATCAAGTGACACATTTTTGTAATCGATCATTTGAAGCTTTGATGTGCAGGTACGGTGTAGTGCATAAGTTTTCTACTGCTTATCACCCACAGACAAATGAATAGGTAGAAATAGCAAATAGAGAGATAAAACAAATATTGGAGAAAACGGTAAATCCCGACCGCAAGGATTGGTCTTTACGATTTCCAGATGCACTTTGTGTTGGACAATTATGACCCATATCATCATTATTTGTAAAGAATATTGTGTTTTTGTACAAATTAACTATGTGACAAAAGGAAATTGCTATTTTATCACTATTGTAATTGGATTACTTGGATATATATTAATGATAAAAGTCAATATGATTAAATCGAATTAATAAGATATGAGATATTATTAATCCACTAACGGTTTAATCATTAAATATCCCTACTCAAAGTATTATCGAGACTGGACATTGATAATGCGGAATAGACTAGTATTACACTTGTGCGCGTTATGGAAGCTTAACGGCATAGTTCTCATATATTTAGGTATTGGATACTTATTCAAGTGTAATTAGAGGTTCTGTTAGCCGTTGGACCGAGAACAGTTCACTCTAGATAGACCCACTAGAAATCTCATTAGTAGTATGACTATGTGTCTATGGGAATTCGAATCAAGGTATGTGTATGTGATCTTTAACCTGAGACTTACGTCGCTATTACTTGCGACAATCAGTTTACTTTAGTATTGGTCGTCTGGAGCTTTAATAGGTTCTATGTACGCTTGTATTGGGTTTACTGAGAATCATATTGTATTGGATTTGATGTCAAGATATGAGTATCACTTCAGTCATATGAAGATGATGGTCACACAGGATATGAAACTAGTATTCTTAAAAGCTGCAGCTATCGGGATTGTATGACTAGGTCATGACTTCCCGATTACAGAGATTAGTTACTCGGGATCCGATATATGCTTCGTATGGCGCAGACACAGATCCAGCCCTAGGTCTAGCATGTGACATCCGATATTGGATCGTATTACGCATTACATTATATTAGTATTACTACGCCTGATACAGATGATATTCCTCGGTGAATATTTCTGGAGAATTGGGTAGGCACGGTGCTTTGCTAGAAGCCAACCATGTCTTGTAAATCGGTGAGAACATGGTACGAGGTACACATGTGTTCAGATAGTCCGATAACCGTATTCACTGCCAATATATCCAGGAATCTCTTGGGTCGCTTCCCAAAGATTCACCAATGACATTTGACTCAAATAGAATAAATCTGGGATTAATTATGAGAGAGAAAATTAATCTGGGATTAATTGCGGCAAGAATTAATCTGGGATTAAATTCATATAGAATAGAGAATGCGATTAATTTAGAATTAATCAATAAAATAAATTTAATAGTTAAATTAGATTTTTCTATTTAATTTATTTATTTGGGGCTAAAATAATATATCGGATATATTAATTGAAATCAGATTTCAATACGAAATTAAAATTGGATTTTAATTCGGGCGAACGAATTAATTTAGAATTAATTCGTAAGCGACTATCGTAATAATTTTACGAGGCATAATTATTTAATTAATTGGATTAATTATGTAGCGACGGCAAATTCATTTAATCGGAATTAAACGAACACGGGCCCAAGTCTAGTTGTGTGTTGAGGAAGCCAACACAAATTTTGAATTTAAATGTGGTGGGACCACATGACTTACATCAAATGTCACAAATTGATGGAAGTAGTTGGCTTACTTAATTAACTCATTTAACACAACAACCAATCAAGTTTTTGAAAACACACTATTCACTCTCTTCTCTCTTCACATTGCCGAACACTTCTCCTTTTGGTGGTGAAATTTTACTTCAAAATTTCAACTAAGCTAGCACTTAGAGGAGTCAAATGAGGTGATAGGGAAACTCACCCAAGGAAATACAACTTAACAACAAGCTTGGAGCTTCATCCAAAGTGGAAAATTTTGAATTTTTCTCCAAATCAATGTAAGTGATTCCGCCACTTTTCTTGATTTTTCACACATAATAATCATGTTTAGGATTTTGTGGCATGTCTTAGAGACTAACAATGGTACCTAGAGCCTTGCTAAATATGATTTTGAAATCTAGGGGTTATAAACTTTAATTATGAATTTTTACTTGGAGCATGAAAATTCAAAATTGAGTTGTTGGTTGATGTTAGATGATGATAACTTGGAGTTGTGCATTGTTGAAAAATTGATTGGATCAAATTTCCCCAATTTTCTTATGTTGGCCGAACATACCATAGAATAGCTCATGGTGATTTTTTAAAATTTTGACACTTGGATGTGTTAATGGCATGGAATATATGTTGAATGTTGATTTAATTGGATTGGAATCAAATTGGATGTTAATTTATTGTCATTGCCGTGAGAAGCATGTTGTTGGAGACTTGATTTTGCTTCAATTTGTGTTGGACATGAATTTGAATGATAAACATGATTATTAGATTAATTAATATTTTGGAAATATTAGATTAATTAATTAGTTATGTTAATTACACTTAAATTGGATTAATGTAATATTTGGAATATTGTATTAATGTAAATTAGTCCATAAAATACTAATTGGGCTAATTTTGTTATATTTGGATCAATGGGTTTGGTTGGGCCAAGTTTGGTTCTGGACAATTGGGTTGGATCCAATTGGGCCTAAACTATTTCCATAAAAGTCCAAAATATGACTTTTATGCCTTTAATAATCTAATTGGGCCTAATGAGCCAAAATTAATTTATGGCATAGGATGATTCCTAAATGGGCCAAGGCATTATGGGCTTGATCCATAATGGCCAAAAGTCCATGCCTAAAGAATTAATTAAAGCCCATTGGACCTAATAGAATTGGCATTGGATGCTAAATGGGCCTTTGAGACCATTTGGATTGGATTTGGAATCCAAGTCTAAAAAAACATTATTATAATATAATAAGTATAATTGTTTAATTTGGAATTAAACTTGAATTAGTATTGAATACAATTTAAATTGGATTTAATATTGTAGTTCGATATAATTCAAGAATACTTACTTTGAGTATTTATTCTTAAACGAGTTGGACTCGCGCAAATCAAATCGTTGTATGAACATTGAATGATCATTAATTGAAGAATTAATTAATTGGATTATATTGATTGACAACATGATATGTGTGAATGATTGAATGTATTTGTTTGAATAATGTATATCAGATGGATATTAGATGGGTGTGGGCAATTTTGAAAATTATTGTAAATGTTGTATTTATTTGAAATTGGACCTACATGTCATCACCTCTTATTCTCATTGTATTTCTCTTCTCACCAATTCCCCTCAATGTAAATGAGGTTTCTTATAGTGTTATGTAATTGGGTATATAGAAGAATGTAAAGTGCTAGCGGGAGAGAAAGATTTGTTCTAGGAACAAAATGTAATTGAATATCCATCCGCATATCATTATTATATTTATCGCGCCTTATTATGCTTTTAGAATACATGTTTAATGGTGTATGATGAGACCTAATCAAAGAAAATAAATTGGTTTCCAATTTACGAAAACGCCCTCATATTTAATATTAAACGTTTCCTTCCATTGAGTGGTTCTCTCTCAAGATCCAAGATTGCTTTGATTTGTTGGCCAAAGTCAAGATCATTGTCTATCACGGATGTGTTTGAACCATGAAAGCTTTGTTAATATCACATGTCTTGGGCAGTTGTGACTTGTTGGCCAAAGTCAAGGTCACTCTTGTTCATCGATGTGGATTACGAAGCTTTCCCACTGTCAATGGGTCGCGCTTAACTGGAATCATTAAGCTTGTTGAGCCAAAGCCAAGGCTTAGTTGGTTCAGAGGAAACATGTTAGGAAATATATTAGATATATGTTTCGGACTTGGATGTCCACCTACTGGATCTAGGAATTGGATGGGATCCAATTGATCTTAGAGATCTACCTAGTTAAATTTTATACAGCTTGTTGGCTAAAGTCAATGTTGTGTATTATTTAACGGGATCCTAGCCCACTAGGAAACTAGGTTTCCCGAGTCCTCAACGGAGGGTTAGAGGCTCGCCGAAAATTAGTGGGAGGCTAGTATTAAATTTGCAATTTCGTTTAATACTCGCTAATATGCGCGCTCTATTATTATTATTTCTCGTTATTATATATTAGTTGGACTAATATTCATTTATTGTTTTCTTTGAACAGTTAGACTGTACTCAACACTACTTCATTTGTAGTTGGTTATATAGTTGGACTATAATAACCATTGCATTAGAGTGTGCCTGAAACGTTTGATTGGATAGTTGGACTATAGAAATCAAAATGGCTGGAAAAATAAGCGTTAGGGACATAATCATGGGTGAGAATGTCTTTAACGGCGTAAATTTTCCTCTTTAACGGCGTAAATTTTCCAGACTAGGAAATGAACCTCATGATAGTCCTAGGAGCTGAGAAGTTACTCTATGTAATAGAGAGACCTCTTAGGCCTGAGCCCGGACTTGAGTAGCCAGTAGAGCATGAGCTTTGGAAGACTCATCGTGATGATAACTTTACTACTCAATTTATTATGCTTGCTGCAATGACTCCTCAGTTTCGTCGTCAGAACAAGGGATTGGATTCTTATGCGATGATGTTGAAGTTGAAGGATCTTTATAGATCTAATCTTAGATCTCAGAAGTATGATTTGCAGAAGAAGCTCTTTCGCTCTCGTATGTCAGAGGGTATATCTGTCGAACACTATGTGTCGCAGATGATTGCTGACATCGAACAGCTGGGTCAGTTGGGCATTACCTTCGAGGCCGAGACTTCCATAGATTTGATCTTACAGTCTCTGCCCGACTGCTGGGGCGGGTTCATCATGAACTATAATATTATGAACCAAGAGAAAACTCTTGGAGAGTTAATGACTATGTTGAAAGAGGCAGAGCCAGAGCTTCTAAAAGGCAAGAAGCGCGAGTCACATCTTACTTCGACATCCAAGAAGGCCAAGGCTTGGCCGAAGACTTCTGGGGTGTGAAGAAGAAGAAGAAGAATGGCAAGGCTCAATCGTCACAGTCTTCTGGGAAGAAAAATGACATATCCCAAGACGTATGCCTACACTGTGGAAAATTGGGTCATTGGAAGCGTGACTGCCGTAAGTTCAAGGCGGACTTGAAGGAAGTGAAGGCGGGCAAGGCTCCGGCTTCAGGTATGTTTGTTATTGAAATAAATATGTCTACTACCAGTTTTAAAAATTGGATTTTTGATACTGGATGTGGAACTAACATATGTACCGATGTGCAGGATCTGCAGATTAGCAGGAGACTGGCTTCAGGAGAGATCGACCTGCGAGTCAGAAATGGGACGAGAGTCGCCGTTTTGGCAGTTGGCACCTATGTTTTGAATCTACCCTATGGGCATGTACTTACATTAGGCGACTGTTATTTTGTACCTAGTTTGACTAAGAATATTATCTCTGTATCTAGTTTAACCCGATGCGGGTATACCTTGTTATTCAGGAACACTGGGTGTTTTGTTTATAAAGCTGATATTGAGATATGTACAGCAGATGTGAATAATGGTCTTTATATTTTGAATATAAACGAATCTCAAACATATAACATGACAAACAAAAAGCTCAAATTGAGTAAAACGAATGAGACTTATTTGTGACATTGTCGTCTGGGACACATTAACAAAACTCATACATCCACACTTTCGAAGAATTGATACTTGGACGAATTTGATCCTAATTCATATGATGTCTGCGAATCTTGTTTGTTAGGCAAAATGCCTAAAACACCTTTTAGTGGTAAAGGTGTATGTGCCACCGACCTGTTAGCCCTCGTTCATAGTGACGTATGCGGGCCCATGTCTAGCAAGGCTAGAGGTGGATATGAATACTTCGTAACCTTTATGGATGATGCATCGCATTATGGTTATGTGTATCTTATGAAACACAAGTCGGAAACTTTTGAGAAATTCAAAGAGTTTCGACACGAAGTAGAAAAACAGACTGGCAAAAGTATTAAAACATTACGGTCGGACCATGGTGGAGAATACTTAAGCAATGAGTTTCAAGATTATTTGAAAGAATATGGTATTCTTTCACAGTGGACTTGATAAGTGCGTTTTATACCCACTTATTCCGACATCCTTAGCCTATTATTTTGTTATTGTTCAAGTCATTTAATGTCATTTATAGTTTATTTAATTTCTTGTTTGTAGGAAGCATTATAACATGAAAAATGGACTAATTACGCATTTTTCGGGACCTATTGGGAGCATCGGATCAAGAATAGGTAAAATCAGCATCAGCTGCGCACTGAATTTAAAAAGGCTATAACTTATGATCTAGAAAGAGTTATGAGACCCATAATATATCAATTTGCATATACTCAAAAAGAGCTATGCGTTCTATACAAAATCCAAGGGCTTTGGCGCCGCGGCGGCCCGCGCGCACCAGAAACAGGATTTTAGGGTTTTTTTTAGATGTTAATGGTTCCAAGACTTTATTATAAATAGATTAGTTCGTCCAAACTCAAGGGAGGAGGCTAATATATAGCACAAAATACCCAAATACATATTTTAGAGAGATCCAAAGAGGAGGATTGAAGAGCGACAAAAGGAGACGAAGGCGGTGACGTTCGAAGAGGAAGAGATTCAATTCGGGTTTTATCTTTTTGTTTCTTTCTTAGAACTCTAATGATTTCCATTAGATTCATGACTTTGTTTTCATTGTTTTATCTATTTTCATGAACTAAACTCCTTAATTCTGGAGAATGATGTAACTAATGCCTGAAGATTTTTGTTTTTATTTTGTTGATTTTGTTGTGAGTTTTATTGAGTTATTTATATTCTTTTGAGTTTAATGCTTTGTGTTTGCTAGCCACAAATATGATGATATATGTTTAGAATCTATCACTCGAGAAAGGGGATTTTGATTAGATCTAAAGAATATAACTTATAAGTTTTATAGAGTTCGAGAGAATATATAAGTTCCTTTGAAGTCGTTAATATAGAATCACAAAGCGTAATGAGGATTTAACTACTAGATTTTTATAGAGATATCGAAGTCTGTAGTTGATGATATTTTCACTGATGCTCGAGAGAGTGGATAATTTCGGAGTCTTGACTTATAAACAATATAACTGAACAATGATTAATTGACATGATAAATACATTGGGGATAGCTAGGTGAAATCAGGATCTAGAATATATATCGTATTAGTTCCTCATATCTAAATATTTTTATATTTTATTTATTTAATTAAATCTTTGTTAATTATCGTCTAAATAAAGTTAGGATTATCAATTGTAGTACTTAGTGCGAGTTAACGCAATCCCTATGGGTTCGACACTCTAAACTCATTTATACTAAAACTTGACATCGTACACTTCCGTTACGAAATAAAATATCACAACAAGTTTTTGGCGCCGTTGCCGGGGATTGTTTGTTTAATTCACATTAATATTATTACCAAGTAATCTTAGCTTTAATTTAAATTTTTTTTTATTATTTTATTATTTTTTATTTTTGTCTTAAGTTTTATTTTTGTTTTTATTTTTTTATTTTTATTATTTTATTTTATATATATTTTTTATCGTTATATTTATATTTTTTCTTTCTTTCGTACGAGGAGAGTTGGAAAAGAAGCAATGGCAGATCCTATTGGTGCACTGATAGCTCAAGTATCGTCTCTCACGACTCATCTAGAAGTATTGACACATCAAATGAGCCAACCGTTTATTGGAGCTGTTTCTGCTAATGGAATGCTTTTACCCAACAAAGGAGCAAGATTTGAACAAGTATAATATATGAACAATCGGAATTTCAACAACTATAGAGGCAGTCATATGCCTAATTATTATCATCCGAATTTTTCATATGCTAATATGGAGAACATCTTGCAAACTCCTCATGGCTTCAACTCTCCAAGAGATGAGCAAAAACCTTCCTTATAAGACCTTATGAGCACATTTGTATCTACAACTTCAGAGAGGTTTGAGAAGAATGAGTCAAGGCAGGATAACATTGAAACACATATGGGCAATATGGGGGCAACATTGAAATCTTTAGAAGCGCAAATTGGGCTTCTTGTTTCTTCCATGGCCAATCAACAGAAATGGGTGTTTCATAGTAATACTGAAGTCAACCCCAAAGAGCAATGTCAAGTCATAACCCTTAGGAGCGGAAAAGAGATTAAAGACATCTCTCAAGATTTAGGCAGTAAATATAAAGAAGTCACCTTCAGTGCTTTCAGAACCATGCCGAGTCCTCAAGGTGATGCAGAATGTCACAAGGTAGATATAGTAGAGAAGGGAGTTGCAAACACGCAGGGTAAATCAGTATTTCAGCAACCTACGAGCATAGTGCAGCCATGCATAAAAGTAAATTATCCACAACTAAACCTGAAACCACTCCCAAAGCGCCGCAAATAGAGGAAAAGAAAGGTCACTACTCACTTGGAGATGATCCCTGGAAGGTTAAAAATAAGGCCGAGCCAATTCTACCGAATATGCAGTCTATAATTTCCAACTGGGGGACAATCTACATATCCTGGGGGACTATCTATGGATAAACTGTCACAGCCTGTCAAGCTGTCTTTTTCATGTCATAAGAACCGGTGGATACCAAAGAAGAAAGTAGATGAGATTACTCGGTTCACTTCATTTAAGCCACCATGACCATTTGGGTGGTTACGTCTGGCTGAAGACCTTAAACTTAGCGCTAGCGGGGAGGCAACCCTTGCATTTGCATCTTGTTTATTTTTGTTTATTTATTTTAGTTTATTGTGTGCTATTTATTAATTTGCATGTTATTTATGCAGGTAGCACGAAACACACAATGCCCGCGCAACCAAATTCTAACCAACAAGAGCCTGATCAACTCCATGCACGGTAGTGTTGTTCCTCACTCTTGTTCTTCACTCTTGTTCTTTATTTTTTTTTATCTTACATTGAGGACAATGTAAGTTTTAAGTTTGGGGGTGTGTGCATGTTGTTTACTTGTTATTTATTTATAAAAAAAATATAAAAAAAAAAAATTCTTTTTTTAGTCTTTGATAGTAAAGCATAAATCCTATGATGATATTGTTTGTTTATGGTGAAATTTTGGAAACGATAAGTGCCCAATTTACTTTTATCTGATGTCTTGAGTAGTTGATCTATGTTTGACTCGTAAGCACTAAATTATAGGTTTTTAGCAGTGAAAACTTAAGTAATTGACAATGTGACTAGTTGAAGAAATTGCATGTCGATGAATGACCGTTTTCTTAGATATCTATCTTGATTTGCTAGTGTTATGATGTATGGTATGAATAGAAATAAAAGAAAAAAGTCTCTAAAGAAAGAAAATAAACCACCTATAACCGATAAGCGTGAAGCTACCCATGGGCCAGTATGAGGACCACCATGAGGAGAAATGCTACCTTAAAGGGTAGGTGAGTTGAAAAAAAGAAAAAAAAAAGTTAAAAAAAAAGTGCAAAAAGAGACAAGAAAAAAAAAAGAAAAATCATACCATACTGAACACAAAATAAAGCAATTACAGAGCATACTTGAGATATCTAAGTTGGTTTGACCCATCGATCCCAATTTTTAAACGAAATCATTAAGTTGGCTTACTTAGGAATCAAGCTGTGAATGAACCTTTACACACACAAAGTGAGTCTAGCCTATATGAATTATTCAGGAACTTGGATCTGAGCTGAATTACGTACTTTGAAGGTTCTCTTATTTCATTGATAACACTCTTTGAGGACAAAATATGCATAACTATCAGGATTATTTTATTTTTGTTTTAATAATTTTATATTTTTACATGATTGTGTGTGAATGACATTTGTGGGTGTCGTCGTTGTAAGCCCTCACGAGACTATAACTCGTCCACTGGGGCCGCCTATGGGTTTAAAGGCTTGTTGCATACGCTAAATGCAATCGTGATCCCTATGAAAGTGGCTTAGTTAATTTAGTTATTTTTATTTGTTTATTTGTATTTAGTTTTTTTTTTATTTTGCTCGGGACTAGCAAAATCTTAAGTTTGGGGGTGTTTGATAAGTGCGGTTTATACCCACTTATTCCGACATCCTTAGCATATTATTTTGTTATTGTTCGAGCCATTTAATGTCATTTATAGTTTATTTTATGTCTTGTTTTTAGGAAGCATTAGAACATGAAGAATGGACCAATTACGCGTGTTTCGGGACCTATTGGGAGCATCGGACTCAAGAACAGATAAAACCAGCATCAGTTGCGCACTGAATTTAAAAAGGCTATAACGTTTGATCTAGAAAGAGTTATGAGACCCATAATATATCAATTTGCATCTACTCAAAGCGATCTATGCGTTCCATACAAAATCCAAGGGCTTTGGCACAGCGGCGCCCCGCGCGCACCAGAAAAATGATATTAGGGTTTTTTTAGATGTTTAATGGTTCCAAGACTTTATTATAAATAGATTAGTTCTTCCAAACTCAAGGGAGGAGGCTAATACACAGCACAAAATACCAAAATACATATTTTAGAGAGATCCAAGGAGGAGGATTGAAGAGCGACAAGAGGAGACGAAGGCGGTGACGTCCGAGGGAGGAGAGATTCAATTCAGATTTTATCTTCTTGTTTCTTTCTTAGAACTCTAATGATTTCCATTAGATTCATGACTTTGTTTTCATGTTTTTTTATCTATTGTCATGAACTAAACTCCTTAATTCTGGAGAATGATGTAACTAATGCTTGAACCTTTGTTTTAATTGTCGATTTTGTTATGAAGTTTTATTGAGTTATTTATATTCTTTTGAGTTTAATGCTTTGTGTTTGCTGGCCACAAATATAATGATATATGTTTAGAATTTATCACTCGAGAGATGAGATTTTGAATAGATCTAGAGAATATAACTTAGGAATTTTAAAGAGTTCAAGAGAATATATAATTTCCTTTGAAGTCGTTAATATAGAATCACAAAGCGTAATGAGTTGTTAACTACTAGATTTTTATAGAGATATCTATGTTGGTAGTTGATGATATTTTCACTGATTCTCGAGAGAGGGAGTGGATAATTTCGGAGTCTTGACTTATAAACAATATAACTGAACAAAGATTAATTGACATGATAAATACATTGGGGATAGCTAGGTGAAATCAGGATCTAGAATCTCTGTCGTATTAGTTCCTCCTATCTAAATATTTTTTTACTAGGTGAAATCATTTATACTAAAACTTGATACCGTACACTTGCGGTACGATATAAAATATCACAACAGGACTCCTCCCGGAACACCTCAATTGAACGGTGTGTCCGAACGGAGAAACAAAACTTTGTTGGACATGGTAAGGTCAATGATGAGTCGCACAGAGCTACCGATTTTCTTCTGGGGATACACATTAAATAGTGCAATACTTATTTTGAATAAGATTCCGTCAAAGTCTGTTGAACAGACTCCATATGAAATATGAACAGGAAAGAAACTGGGTTTCTTATTCCTGAAGATTTTGGGATGCTGGGCATATGTTAAATGTTTGGATAGTACCAAACTAGAACCCAAATCGGATAAGTGCCTATTTGTAGGTTATCATAAGGAAACTAAATGATATTTTTTCTACAACCCACAAGAGAACAAAATATTTATTGCTCTTCATGCGGTTTTCCTCGAAAAGGAATTCATGAATGCAGTGGTAAGTGAGAGGAAATATGATATTGTTCCTGGCACCGACCCCCTCACGGAACACCAACAGTCCATCAGGGATGAGAATGTTCCACAATATTCTAATACACAAGAACCGCTAAGTCAGAGAGAGTCAGAAAACAACCTGAGAGGTATGGGTTTCTGATCTCACCTCTTGTAGACATTAATCTTATTGAGGAAGATGAACCGGCTACGTATGAGGAAACGATACAAGGTACCGACTCCACTTTATGGCAAAAAGTCATGAAGTCCGAAATGGATTCCTTGTATACCAACAAAGTTTGGACACTGGTTGATGTACCAGAAGACATTAAGCCTATTGGTTGTAAGTGGGTTTTCAAAAAGAAGACAGACATGGTAGGCACCATACAAACGTACAAAGCTAGTCTTGTAGCTAAAGGGTATCGTCAACGACATGGTGTCGATTATGAAGAAACATTTTCATCTATTACCATAATTAAATCCATTCGGATAATGCTTGCTATTGCTGCATATTTCAATTATGAAATATGGCAGATGGATGTCAAAACTGCTTTCCTTAACGGAAACCTTTTGGAGGATGTTTATATACAACAACCTGATGGTTTTGTCGTACCAAGACATGAAAATAAGGTTTGCAAGTTAAACTGATCCATTTATGGATTAAAGCAAGCATCGCGTTCTTGGAACCATCGTTTTGATGAGATCATAGAAGAATATGGTTTCATTCAAAACGAATATGATTCTTGTGTATATAAGAAGGTTAGTGGGAGCGCACTGACATTCATTGTCCTATACGTTGATGATGTATTACTTCTTGGAAATGACATTCCCATGCTACAATCGGTGAAAGCTTGGCTTTCATTAAAATTCTTTATGAAAGACCTGGGAGAGGCAGCGTTTATTCTAGGAATAATGATCTACCGAGATAGATCTAGAAAGCTATTGGGACTCTCCCAGAGCTCGTACATTGAAAAAGTGTTGAAGAGATTCAACATGAATCAGTCCAAGTGGGGGCTGCTTCCGGTGTCACATAGCGTCTCTCTATAAAAGGATATGTGTCCTAAAACTCATGATGAGAGAGATGCAATGATTCGGATCCTGTATGCTTCAGCAGTCGGATCGATCATGTACGCCATGATAAGTACGCGACCTGATGTCTCATATACTCTGAGCATGTGTAATCACTATCAGGCCGATCCAGGTGATGGTCACTGGATTGCTGTAAAGAACATCCTTAAGTATCTTAGATGAACTAAAGATGCTTTCTTAGTCTATGGGGAAGGAGAACTTGAGGTGACTGGGTTCACCGATGCAAGTTTCCAAACCGACAAAGACGACTGAAAGTCGCAATCAGGGTACATATTTTGTTTGAACAACGAAATAGTGAGCAGGAATTTTTCCAAGTAAGAGACTGTTGCCGATTCAACAACAGAAGCGGAATATATTGCTACAGCTGAGGCAGCAAAAGAAGCAGTTTGGATCCGTAAATTCCTAATTGGATTAGGAGTATTTCTGCTAGCAGCTGAGCCCGTACCTTTGTATTGTGACAATAATGGGGCTATCGCACAAGCTTAGGAACCACGGTCTCATCAACGATCCAAGCATGTACTTTGACGATTTCATCTGATTCGTGAGATCATACATCGTGGCGATGTGAAGATCGAGAAGATCACATCAGATGATTACATTGCAAATCCGCTAATGAAGGCTATATCTCAGTAAAAGTTTGAGCGACACGTACATAGTTCAGGTGTTTATTCTAGGAATAATGAAAGACCTGGGAGAGGCAGCGTTTATTCTAGGAATAATGATCTACCGAGATAGATCTAGAAAGCTATTGGGACTCTCCCAGAGCTCGTACATTGAAAAAGTGTTGAAGAGATTCAACATGAATCAGTCCAAGTGGGGGCTGCTTCCGGTGTCACATAGCGTCTCTCTATAAAAGGATAGTGTCCTAAAACTCATGATGAGAGAGATGCAATGATTCGGATCCTGTATGCTTCAGCAGTCGGATCGATCATGTACGCCATGATAAGTACGCGACCTGATGTCTCATATACTCTGAGCATGTGTAATCACTATCAGGCCGATCCAGGTGATGGTCACTGGATTGCTGTAAAGAACATCCTTAAGTATCTTAGATGAACTAAAGATGCTTTCTTAGTCTATGGGGAAGGAGAACTTGAGGTGACTGGGTTCACCGATGCAAGTTTCCAAACCGACAAAGACGACTGAAAGTCGCAATCAGGGTACATATTTTGTTTGAACAACGAAATAGTGAGCAGGAATTTTTCCAAGTAAGAGACTGTTGCCGATTCAACAACAGAAGCGGAATATATTGCTACAGCTGAGGCAGCAAAAGAAGCAGTTTGGATCCGTAAATTCCTAATTGGATTAGGAGTATTTCTGCTAGCAGCTGAGCCCGTACCTTTGTATTGTGACAATAATGGGGCTATCGCACAAGCTTAGGAACCACGGTCTCATCAACGATCCAAGCATGTACTTTGACGATTTCATCTGATTCGTGAGATCATACATCGTGGCGATGTGAAGATCGAGAAGATCACATCAGATGATTACATTGCAAATCCGCTAATGAAGGCTATATCTCAGTAAAAGTTTGAGCGACACGTACATAGTTCAGGTGTTAGATACCTGAGTGATTGGCTATAGGCCAAGTGGGATATTGTTGGATAATTATGACCCATATCATCACTATTTGTAAAGAACATTGTGATTTTGTACAAATTAACTATGTGACAAAATGAAATTACTATTTTATCATTATTGTAATTGGATTACTTGGATATATATTAATGATAAAAGTCCATATGATTAAATTGAATTAATAAGATATGAGACAATATTAATCAACTAATGGTTTAATCATTAAATATCTATAGTCGAAGTATTATCGAGACTGGACATTGATAATGCGGAATAGACTAGTATTACACTTGTGCGCGTTATGGAAGCTTAACGACATAGTTATCATATATTTAGGTATTGGATACTTATGCAAGTGTAATAAGAGGTTCTGTTAGTCGTTGGACCGGGGACAGTTCACTCTGGATAGACCCACCCAGAATCCCATTGGTAGTATGACTATGTGTCTATAGGAATCCGAATCAGGGTAAGTGTATGTGATCTTTAACCTGAGACTTACGTCGCTATTACTTGCGACAACAATTTACTTTATTATTGGTCGTATGGAGCTTTAACAGGTTCTGTGTATGCCTGTATTGGGTTTACTTAGAATCGTAGTGTATTGGATGTGATGTCAAGATGGGAATATCACTTCAGTCATATGGAGCTGATGGTCACACAGGATACGGAACTAATACTCTTAAAAGCTGCAGCTATCGGGATAGTATAACTAGGTCATGACTTCCTGATTACAGAGATTAGTTACTCGAGAACCGATATATGCTTCGTACGGGGTAGACACAGAGCCATCCTTAGGCTTAGCATGTGACATCTGATACTGGATCGTATTACGCATTACATTATATTAGTATTACTACGCCTGATACATATGATATTCCTCGGCGAATATTTTTGGAGAATTGGGTAGGCACCGTGCTTTGCTAGAAGCCAACCATGTCTTATAATTCGGTGAGAACATGGTACGAGGTACGCATGTGTTCGAATATTCTGATAACCGTATTTGCTGCCAACATATCCAGGAATCTCTTGGGTCGCTTCCCAAAGATTCACCAATGACATTTTTCTCAAATAGAATTAATCTGTGATTAATTATGAGAGAGAAAATTAATTTGGGATTAGTTGTGGCAAGAATTAATCTGGGATTAAATTCGTATAGAAGAGAAAACGCGATTAATTTAGAATTAATCGATAAAATAAATTTAATAGTTAAATTGGAATTTTCTCTTTAATTTATTTATTTGGGGCTAAAATAATATATTGGATATATTAATTGAAATCATATTTCAATACGAAATTAAAATTGGATTTTAATTCGGGCGAACGAATTAATTTAGAAGTAATTCGTAAACGACTATCGTAATAATTTTGCGAGGCATAATTATTTAATTAAATTGCATTTAATTATGTAGCGACGACAAATTCGTTTAATCGGAATTAAACGAACCCGAGCCCAAGTCTAGTTGTGTGTTGAGGAAGCCAACATAAATTTTGAATTTAAATGTGGTGGGACCACATGACTTACATCAAATGTCACAAATTGATGGAAGTAGTTGGCTTACTTAATTAACTCATTTAACATAACAACCAACCAAGTTTTTGAAAACACACTATTCACTCTCTTATCTCTTCACATTGCTGAACACTTCTCCTTTTGGTGGTGAAATTTTGCTTCAAAATTTCAACTAAGTTAGCACTTGGAGGAGTCAAATGAGGTGATAGGGAAACTCACCCAAGGAAATACAACTTAACAACAAGCTTGGAGCTTCATCCAAAGTGGAAAATTTCGAATTTTTCTCCAAATCAATATAAGTGATTCCGCCATTTTTCTTGATTTTTCACACATAATAATCATGTTTAGGATCTTGTGGCATGTCTTAGAGACTAACACTTTGGGCATACCGCACTGCTTAAAAATCCCCATTTGGGATGTCTCCTTGCAGGCTTGTATTTTGGAAGGCGTGTCATTTACCTGTTGAGTTAGAACATAGAGCCTATTGGGCTATTAAAACTCTTAACTTTGATCTAAGAACTGCAGGTACACAGCGGAAGCTACAACTGACAGAACTTGAAGAGTTGATGAATAATGTGTATGACAACTCCCGCCCTTACAAAGCAAAGATGAAAGATGCCCATGACAAACAGATAATGAGGAAGAATTTTGAGCCCAACCAAAAGGTCTACCTCTATGACTCCCGACTCCATCTTCACTCAGGCAAGTTGCGATCCAGATGGACCAGACATTTTATTGTGAAACACGTTTTCCCCTATGGTGCTGTCGAAGTGGAAGACCCCATGGACGGTAGAGTGTTTAAAGTTAATGGACAGAGACTAAAACCGTTCTTGGACAATACGATTCCTGCAGCAGAGGATGCCCCTCTTACTGGCCCTACTTATGAGGATTGATCTTCTTTTCCCCCTTGTTGCATATATTTTTATTTAGTTATTTAGTTATTTAGTTATTTATTATCTATTTCTTTTCAATTTTTCATCTTTCTTTCTTTTGTTTTGTTCTGTTTCCTATTTCTTTTGCAGGATAACACAATATTTCATACAGGTTCACGACTTTCTAGTCAGGTGAACTCTTTCCTTGTCTTTCCCGTTGTTACATTGAAAACAGTGTTTAATTTAGGTTGGGTGGTATTATCATGTGTTTTACCTGGTTGTGTATGTGTTATTCCTGTTGATTGTTAAAAATAATAATAATTTATTTTGTTTGTTTTTAGTCCTTAATAGTAAATTATAAGTCCAATGATGATATTATTTACTTTAGGGTGAAATCTTAGAAACAATAAGTTCTTTAATGTAGTTTTATCTTATGTATTGTGTAATAGATCTAGGTTAGACTCGTAAGTACTTAACTATAGGTTTTTAGCAGTGAAAGCCTATGTAGTTGGCAAGGTGACTAGTTGAAGAAATTGTATGTCGATGAATGACTGTTTGCTTAGATGTCTATCCTGATTTGCTAGTGATATGATGTATGGTATGGTTAAAAATAAAATAAAAAAATAAAAGAAAAAGTCTCGAAAGAAAGCAATTAAACCACCTATAACCGATACGCGTGAAGCTACCCATGGGCGAGTGTTAGGACCACCATGAGGAGAAATGCTACCTTAAAGGGTAGGTGTGTTGAAAAAAAGAAGAAAGAAAATAAAAGTCGAAAAAAGAGAAAGAGATAAGAAAAAGAAAAAAATCATACCATACTGAGCATAGAATGGCAATTACAGAGCACACTTGAGATATCTAGGTTGGTTTGACCCATATGATCCCAATTTTTAAACGAAATCATTGAGTTGGCTTACCTAGGAATCAAGCTGTGAAGGAAACTTTACACACCTACACTGTGAGTCTGGATTAGATGATTTATTCAAGGACTTGGATTCGAGTTGCATTGAGTACTTTGAAAGTTCTCTGATTTCATTGCTAGGCATTCGTTAAGGACGATAATATATGTAACTATTAAGACTATCTTCAGTTTGGTTTTGAATGACGTTTGTGGGTGTCGTCTCTGTAAGCCCTTACGAGACTATAACTCGTCCACTAGGGCCACCTAGGGGTTTAAAGGCTTATTGCATACGCTAAATGTAATCGTGACCCCTACGAAAATGGCTTAGATAGTTTTTATTTATTTATTTAGTTCATATTTTATTTTTGCGCTTCAATTGCTAGGGACTAGCAATAAGCTGGTTGAGGGTTGTGATAAGTTCATGAAAGTATACTTTGAGCATCGCTATCTCAGCTTAATTATCATGTATTTAATCTTAATTAGAGTTTATTTTATGCTTTTTTATTAAGAGCAATGGAATATGAAGTTTGGAGCAATTATGCGTGTTTCGGGACCTTACGGACGCATCGGAAGCACGCAGGAAGAGCGGAAACGAAGAAAGTAAAATCCAGAAAATTCAACGTGTGTTGCGACGCGCCCTTCTTGGCGTCGCGACGCGCCACCAGTTTCACTTCCCATATGTTTTCCAGCAAGTTAAGCGCCGCGATGCCACTTGCTAGCATCGCGGCGCCCCGGAAGACACCAAAAACCTAATTTAGACGTGTTTGATGGGCACAATGACTCCGAGACTTCTCTATATAAACCTAACTTCGTCCTAAACCCTAAAGAGAGAGAGAAATAGAGGGAGAACACACAACAAAGAGCCACAAACATAATTTCGAGAGAGAATGACGAATAACTTCAAGCCGACATGACGTCTCCGATCTATCAAGGCTATATCCCTCTTCTACATGGAGAACTAATCTCCTAGGCAAAGCTAAGGATGAACACTTGTATTTAAAATCTTATGTTCATGTTGTTGATTCCTAAATACTCTTTAACATTTAATACAATGATGTTTTGTTATTCTTTATTAACTTATGATTATATGAATCCAGAGATTGTGTTTTTCCAACTTACATATAGGAATAATCATGCTTCTTCTATGTGTGATTGGGGAACCCAGTTGTGACTGGTAAAGTTGTTTTATGAGTTTATCTTCTAGTGCATAATTGCCTGAGGGTATATTGTCGACGTTAGATAGGTCATAATGATAACTTTGTGTGTTGTTAACATAGTGAAGATAATTCATCGATTCCTTTAGAATTTAATGTGTTTTGAATTGAATATATTCTGATTGTTGGTTTGGGATGTGAAACCTTCAATTGAGTAATAAAATGAATCAATAACTGAATATAGGAAGTTGATACAAGAGGGATCCTGACGCTTTGGTGCTTTTCTCTATTGATAATTCATGCATATTTTTCATAATATTTATTTTTCATCACCAATTCAATCTATCTATTTTGATTAAGTTATTACTAACGTTTTTGTTTAAGTAAATTAGTTCCTTGTAACCATCTATCTGAGGAATTGACACTCTAACTAGACTGCGATAACCGCAAGTATTTTTTGGGTGTAATCTAAGCCAACTCAATGATTTCGTCTCAAAAATTGAGATCCGATGGGTCAAACCAACCTAGATATCTCAAAAGTACTCTGAATTTGCCTTTCTTATGCTCAGTATGGTATTTTTTTTTCCTTTTTTCATTTTTCCAACACACCTACCCTTTAAGTTAGCATTTCTCCTCATGGTGGTCCTAACACTCGCCCATGGGTAGCTTCACACTTATCGGTTATAGGTGGTTTAAAATTTTCTTTTCTTTTCAATTTTTTCTTTTTCAATTTTTTGCTTTTTCTTATCGTACCATACATCATAACACTAGCAATTCGAAATAGACATCTAAGCAAACGGTCATTCATCGGCAATCAATTTCTTTAACTAGTCACTTTGCCAACACCTAGGTTCTTACTGCTAAAAACATATTGTTAAGTGCTTACGAGTCTAACCTAGATCACCTACTCAAGGCATCAAATAAAAATCAATTGGGAACTTATCGTTTCTAAGATTTCATCTAATACAAATAAAATTCATCATTAGATTTATATTTTACTATCTATGACTAAAAACAAAATAAAAAAATAAAAAAAAATTTAGTAGGAATTATCACTACATGCACACACCCCCAAACTTAAAACATGCATTGTCCTCAATGTAAGATAAACATAAAAAAATAAGAGTAAAGAACAACACTACCGTGCATGTAGTTGATCAGGCTCCTACTGGTCAGAATTTGGTTGTGCGGGCTGTATGGTTTATGCTAACACCTGCATAAATACACATGCAAACTAATAAACTAAAATAGCACATAATAAAATAAAATAAAGTAAATAAAATAAAAATAAACAAATACAAGGGTTACCTCCCTGTTAGCGCTAAGTTTAACGTCTTCAGCCAGACGTAACCACCCAAATGGTCATGATGACTTCAATGTAGCGGACTGGGTAGTCTCATGTGCTTTCTTCTTTGGTATCCATCGGTTGTTATGACATGAAAAGGATTACTTGGCGCTGCTCTTTAGGGTTCGTCTCAGTATTACTAGGAAATACCACTTGCTATTGATTGGTCATGGAGGAAGCAATCTGCCCAATCTGTACCTCTAAAGACTTCATTGTTGCCCCTATATTTCCCATGTGTGTCTTAATATTGTTCAGCCTTGACTCATTCTTCTCAAACCTCGCTGAAGTATTAGCAACAAACGTGTTAATGAGGTCTTCTAAGGGAGGTTTCTGCTAAGCTTTTGGATAGTGGAAGCCAGATGAAGATTGCAAGACATGACAAGTTTGGATGAGAGTAGTTAGGCATAGGATTGCCTCTATAGTTGTTGAATTTTCGATTGTTCATATACTTGACTTGCTCATATCCTCCGTCAGGTAAGATCATTCTATTTGCAGCAGTAGCTTCAATAGATGGTTGGCTTTTTTGATTGGTCAATGCTGCTAGATGAGTCGTGAGAGATGACAATTGAGCTGTAAGTGCAACAATAGGATCCACCTCATATCTACCAACCACCTTAGTCACAGTCGGGCGTTCATTTGGCCATTGATATTTATTGATGGCCATCTCCTCTAATAAAGCATAGGCGTCTTCAGCAGATTTCTTGAATAAAATTCCTCAAGTAGCTGCATCGACCGTGGTTCTATTAGGACCATTCAACCCATTGTAGAATAGATGAATCTGAACCCGGTCTTCAAAATACTACTGTGGGCACCTTCTTAGTTGATCTTTAAAGCGCTCTCAGGCCTCATATAGATTCTTAGTCTCTAACTGCCTAAATATGCTAATTTTTGTCTTAGTTGGGCTGATTTAGCTAGTGGAAAGAATCTCGCAAGGAATATGGTGGCCATATCATGTCATGTCATTATGCTCAATGTCAGTATTGATTACAGCCAACCTATCGCTTTATCCCTTAAAGAGAATGGGAACAAGCGTAGCCTGATGGTCTCTTTAGTCACGTCATTCATCTTTATGGTATCCGCCATCTCCAAGAACATCCTTAAATGCATATTGGGATCCTCTACAGTTGAACCCCCAAACTAGTTCTTTTGTACCATATTGATCAATGCAAGTTTCAGCTTAAAATTGTTGGCGTAGATTGGTTGATGCCCAATCCCATAATAGTTATCGTCTATGACCGGCTTGAAGTGATCTCGGATTGCCACCTGACGTAGATTATTCTCTCTGTTTTCAGTTGTCATTACTTCTTTCTCAAATTCCTTCTCTTTCCTTAGTCTCCTCGTTGTTCTTTCTATTTTCAGGATCAAACATGAGCTAGTTCAGACTGTGGATCTTCGCATTCACTGAAGCACAGAAAGACAAAAAATTAACAATCAAATAAAAACAAAACACAAATAAACTTAAAACACAAATAAATTACAAATAAAAATAAAAATCCAAATTAAAGCTAAGGTTACTTGGTAATAGTATTAATATGAATTAGAATAACAATCCCCGGCAACGGTGTTAAAAACTTATTGCGATATTTTCTATCATACCGCAAGTGTACAGTGTCAAGTTTTAGTAAAGATGAGTGAAAGTGTATCAAATCCACATGGATTATGTTCAACTCACACTAAGTACTATAATTAATAATCATAACTTTATTTAGAAAATAATTAGATTAAGATTAAAACTAAAAAAATAAGATATGAAAATATATAAGTAGGAGAAACCAATACGATAGAGATTCTAGAGTCTGATTTCACCTAGCTATCCCCTATGTATTTTTCATGCCATTCAATTCTTATTCAGTTGCATTGTTTATAAGTCAAACATCCTAAAGTATTCAACTCCCTCTCCCGAACAATAGCGAAAAAATTATTAATTACCGACTTCGATATCCCTATAAAAATCCAGTAATTAATAATTCATTACGTTCTATGATTCTTTGTTAACGACTTCAAAAGAACTATAGATTCTCCCAAACTCTATAGAACTCCTACGTTATATTCTCTAGATTCTATTCAAAATCCCTATCTCCCAAGCGATAGATTCTAAACATGCATCATCTCAATTTGTGGCCAACAAACAAGAAGATTTAAACACAAGAGAATATAAATAAACTGATTTAAAACTTTATAAAACTCATATTAGCAAATAATACATAGTTTCAAGCATTAGTTACATCATCATCTAAAATGGAGTTAGTTCGTGACCAAATAATAAAACAATAGAAACATTGTCTTGAACATAATAGAAATCATTAGAGTTTAAAGATAAAAACTAGAAGATTAAACCCGAATTGAATCCCTTCCTCTTCGGACGTCACCGCCTTCGTCTCCTCTTGTCGCTCTTCAATCCTCCTCCATGGATCTCTATAAAAATATGTGTTTTTGAGTATTTTCTGTGTATTCGCCTCCTTCTTTAGGGTTTTGGACGAGCTTCTAAATTTATAAAAAAGTCTTGGAGTCCTTGTGCATGAAAAACCCTAAAAATTGATGATTCTGGGGGTCTGACGCAGAGCCACAGAGCCGAACTTGTCGGAAATACTATGGCAGAAATTTGTATGGGCGTCGCGATGTCGGGAAGTTGGCATCGTGACACCAGACATTTTTTCTGGATGTTATTTTCTGTATTTTTCGCTCTTCTCGTGTGCTTCCGATGCGCCCGTAAGGTCCCAAAATAAGTACAATTGCCCTAAGATCCATGTTCCAATGCTTCCTACAAATAAAACATAAAAGAAACTACAAAATACATTAAATGACACGAAACTTAACAAAATAGTAAGCTAAGAATGCATGAATAAGTGGGTATAAACCGCACTTATCAGTGCACACACAAAGATAAGATATGCCTCTCATCGACCTGGCCTCGGGGAGACCCGACCGGATATATTTTAAACATTTATGTCCAGTTGGACTTATGACAAGTCTGGTCGGATATGCGTTGTGATCCAGAATTGCTCTATCATATTGTCAATATAAAGATTGTAAATGGCATGTTATCAAGACAATAAACAGAAACAGAATCATGCATATACCGAGTGAAAACATGTTAGTAACATAATTATTCACCAATGAACAAACTAAACATAACACAGATCTATATAAAAATCTAATCATCGCATGTGGTTGTTCCCTAATAGTACATGACATTGTATCCCAAGTGCAGACTACACTACCGTCCATTCGGAATCGACTATAGAATTTATATATGGGTTTCCAGCCTATATACCAGTAGGTGAATGACCATGTAAGGCCGGATATGGTGTATATCCTGCTTTATATATTTCACATCTGATCGGGTATACTGATTCACAGTCATGAAGAAAAGTACATAAATACAATAATTTTAATAAAGGTGTCATCGGGTCATACCTTTCTCTGTAGCTTGGCTCGAAAAGTAGCTTTTGAATGCTGGGTCACTGTTCGAAATCACTCCAAGAATGGAGGAACTCCAAAGATTAAAGGGGATTTTTATGGGTTTTTTTGGGCGAGGTTTTTTTTATTTAGCTTTATGACTATGATACTCTGATTAGCCTTTAAGAGGGGGGAAATATCCTTTTTTATAATGCCTGAGGAGGTCTGGAAATGGAAAGGGGACATAATCCCCCTTCAGCCTCCTCCTTTGTCTAGTGTTCCTGTTATTACTGAAGAGTAACCTCTGATTTATGTCTGGTCAGATATATAATTTGAATTATTTATCCGGTCGGTCATTAATGGAGTGTTACCCACTTTAATGCATATCAGACCAGACGTTAAATTTGAAATGTATATCCGACCGATCATGATCAAATCCAGTGACTTTAGTAACAGATAATCTGCACATTCAATAACAGTTGGCCTTGTTGAACGGTGTTGTCACACGCGTATAACGCAAGTGCACGTATCGTTCAAGTAGTATAAAAATATCGATCCCACGAGGACTTAATTCCTACTATTGTTATTAATTGTTGATATTATTTATTTACAAGTATCTAATTAAGGGAGAAGAGATTGATTGCTTGATTGGTTGGTTGAATGTGGATTTGCTAAATAAAAGTTCCAAGATACTCATTTTGAAGATGCAACGTTTCATCCTCCCTTGTTGGTGCAGTTGGAACGAACAGCTCTACTTTTTGATCTTCGTCAGAGTCCGATGAATAATAAAAATCAAATTGAGACTTTATTGGTTCGGGCTCCTGAACTGATACCTCTCATTCTTGATACTGCTCAGCCTCGTCCTCTGTTATGATGTCATGATGAATCTCATGATATTCGAAGGCTTCGTCAGTATTATTTGAATTTGCTCCGTGAGATATGTAATTCAGGTTTTCTGTTAATTGTCTAACTTGATCTGTCATCCTCTGTATAGACGTCGTTTGACTCTGAATTTGTGCATCAAATTGAGCTTCCCGTTCCTCGAGCCAATCTTTGAGCATGTCAATCAACTGATCTTCCTCCGATGGTTCTGGTTCTTGATGAAGATCGTAGGTGGATGGTGGATAAGATGAAAATTGTGGTTCTGTGAAATATGTTGGTTCTTCGTACCTTTAATGATTCCGATAATTCTGCCATCTTGAAAGGTATATGCATTAATCGCTTGGGTTGTTACCATCGCATATCTCACATCTCCCCATTGCGTTCTGTTGAGCAAATGTAGTATTGCTTGACATCCAGTGTTAATTGTTGGGCTGGACAACATGCCTCAGAAAACCGGACTATTGCTCCCTGATTTGGGGTGTATCTTCTTCTAGTCAAGCTCGTAATCTTTCAATCTCCCAATAATGTTCCATTTTTCAACAACCTGAAAACAAAATAAAGAAAATTAGATACAAATAAAATAGATAGCTTCAAAATTAATAACTCAAGAAAAATAATTCCCCGGCAACGGCACCAAAAACTTGACCGATGCGTAATCACACGCGTATAATGCAAGCGCACGTATCATTCAAGTAGTATAAAAATATCGATCCCACGAGGACTTAATTCTCACTATTGTTATTAATTATTAATACTATTTATTTACATGTATATAATTAAAGGGAGAAGAGAATGATTGCTTGATTGGTTGGTTGAATATGGATTTGCTAAATAAATAAAGATACAAAGGAAAATACTAAGGAAAATAATAAATGACATAAATATCTAGGGTTGTGACTCCACACAATATTATTCTAATGATGAATTGATTCTTTATATTTGTGTAATAAATTAGTCTGCTAACCTGGAACACGAAACTATGCAAAAGCCTCTGTCGATGGTCAGATGCAAATACCTAGTATAACCCAATTAATCATATTCCTATGTTAACCAAGTTATCTGAATTCATTAAGTTTAAGTTCCAATTAGGGCTACCCACACCCGACAGGTATATGTCTATCTTGTAAGGAAATCTATTAAAGGGTTATCTATCCTCAAGGAAGATCGTGAGCTATTGAATCTAATTATGAAACCTAAAATCTCTTTTCCAAGTTCATTTTAAGTTTACCATATCAATCTTATTGGTGATCAGGTAACAAGAAGCATTAAGCTTAAGACTCAATAAACAAACTAAAGAATTACCCATAATATAATTAAATCAATTATTAAACATGTTAATATTGTGTTTCATCACTTCCCTAGAATAAAAATAAAATGCTGGGGTTAGGAGATCCACTTTTAGAAATCTCACTTTATTATAATATGGAAATTGTCAATATTACCCATTTAAGCTGAACCAGCCATAAAAGCGTGTTATTATTTAATCATAAACCAGCCATATAGGCGGTAATCATCTGTCACCTAAAGATCGACCTATAAGCGGTGTCACATTATGTTACATAAATAAAACTAGCCATTAAGGCGGTATCAAATTTTAATCCATATTAATTACAATTTCCATATTATAAATTAAGTGAGATTAATATACCTTTACTATTTCTAATTTAGAAATCTCCCTTATTATAATATATAAATTTTGCGTGATAATTACCAACCGACCAATATGACCGTATCCTGATTAAGTCAAATTTATAAAATTACCCAACCGACCAATATGGCGGTATCCATGCTTATTCAGGTTAAAACCATTTCAATAATTACCAACCGACCAATCAGGCGGTATCCTCATTAAGTCAGGTTTTAACTAGTTTGTTTATATATTATATTAAAGGAGATTAATCTAAATTATAAAAGTAAAAAGCTTCACCATTCCCCAGCAGTAAATTAACTACTGAACATAAAGGAAATAAAAAGAAAATAAATAAAAATAATTACTGAAAGTATAAATGCATAATTAAAATTACTGAAATTAAAAGTGCTGAAAGTAAAGTACTGAAAGTAAAAGTGCTGAAAGTAAAGTACTGAAAGTAAAAGTGCTGAAAAGTAAAAGTGCTGAAAGTAAAAGTACTGAAATTAAAATTAAAAGTAAAAATACATAATTTAAATATTAAAAATATTTACGAAATAGATGCAATCATTTAAAGCCTATAAAAACCCATAGGAAAGCACACCAAATAAAATGAAATCGTTTGCAATTTATAGCGCGTCGCGACGCGCCACGTGGCACACGCTCATTGGATGCTTTGATCTGTTATCTGCTGACGTGGCATGAGGAATCTGTCGGCCCAATAGAATGCTGACACGTGGCAGATTTGGATGATTAACTCAATAATTGTGCTGACGTGGCGATGTGGATTGTCGGCAGCATGTGATGGTGACACGTGGCGCAATGTGATTTGTTGATGATGACGTGGACGACACATGGCGCAATGACTCGGTATGCTGGTGACGTGGATGACACGTGGATGACACATGGCTGATGATGATTGTCGGCAGCATGTGATGGTGACATGTGGCGGTGCGCACGTTAGTAGATTGGCTGTAATGTTGACACGTGGCACGATGCACGTTAGCAAGATCCGGCGCACGTTAGCAAATCAAACTTCTCAGATTTTGACACGTGTCCCGGCGTATTTTAGTAGGCTCCCTGCTCACGTTAGCGGTCGCGAAGCGCAAAATTACCATTTTGCCATTTTGTCCATTTTTTCACTATATTAGCCCCAAATCACCTCCAGAGAGTCCTGAAACTTTATTTATCTACAAAATAACATAAAACGCATCAAAATATTCACAAAACTCAAGAAACTATACAAAATATTAGGTCAAATGAGTGAGAAATAGTGATATATTTACCACTCATCACTTGTCCTGCCGGATTTAGGGTTTGTAGGATATATCCGGTCGAATCATATGATTTGAGAGAAGGTATACCAGACATATTTTATGTCCGGCTGGCTTTTGACAGCGTTCTTTAGAGTTCATTTCCTTCACGAAGTTCATCCTTGTAATTTTCCAATTTTCCAGAGGTGTCCCCTATACGAGACTTATCATCGAGCTATATACGTAAAAGATGCAATGTCAAAAAATATGAATGAGATATTTTTATATAGATTTTATTATTTTAGTGAAACTCTAATTAGAGGTGTTCACGGGTCGGGTCGAGTTTTTTTATATTTTCTTAAACCCGATCGGATCGGGTCATGCGAGTCGAATGACCCGAAACCCGAAATTTTAAATTGGAACCCGCGCGGGTCGGGTGACTACTGGTTCGATCAAAAATGTGAGTCGGGTCGAAAAAATACATAATATATATTTTATGATATAATTTGATAAGATTTATAGTTAAATCAAATTATGATAAAATAACTATATAGGAAAATGGAAAAAAAATCCTTTATTGCGGGTCGGGTATGGTCAAACCCCTTTTTTTTTGTATTAAACCTGTGACACGACCCGATTTTGCGAGTCGGATAGGGTTTAACCCGAAATCAATTTTTTATTTTTACAAATCCAATCGGGTCGGGTCGGATCAGGTCGCGAGTTGACTCTGCCTTATGAACACCCCTAACTTTAACACGTCACAAACATAATATCAATTGCAATCCATAGTCAACATTTCGTAGAGGCTCACTGGAGAAAAGTGGTCAACAAGTTATATTTTACAATATATAAATATGAAATTATAATAAGGAGGTAAAGTAGGCTCGGCCATAGTAGGTTCTAAACCGAAACCAGAACCATAATCATATGGAATCTCCGATTCTGATTCCGAAATTAAAATCAGAAATATTCTGTTTGGTTTCGGAAATGGAACCAGAATCGCAAAAAAAAAATAAACGGTTCAATAAAAAGTTAAGATAATTACATGGGCTTTAATTCCTCTAGGCTCAGAGGATATGTAGGCAGCTTAAGTTAAAAAAAATATTAGATCTAAGCCCTTTTAATTTATTTTTTTTCAAATTAAAACTAATTTAAATCAAATTTAATTTATTTTTATTTCTATTAAAAAAATACGCGGTTGGAACCTGAACCATAACTGTAATTTTGCGATTCTTCTTTTTGAGGAACCCCTAAGGTCAAGTTCGCCTCTATAAACCTAATAAATTTTAAATTATAATCAATTAATATGATATATAAAAGCTGAAAAAAAATTATTGTTATCTCCTGTATCCTAAAAAAATGTGAAGCTATCCTTAATTTGAGGAAGAAATTCAATATTGCCACTAAATAGTTTTTAATGAATCATAACAATCTTAACTTTCTACATATGAATAAGTAAACTCACCCTTATTTATTAGTATTAGTTCAAAAGTCATTACTAATATAACATAATAAACATTTACTAATATCATCTTATCTTTTCGTTTTTTGTATTTTTATTTTATACTCGTTACTCAATTATTTATTAGTGAAAGTTGAAGAGTTGTAAATTATATTAATATTAATTATAAAAGTGTCTTCAGCGTATCCGAATTTATTTTTATTCCCTATCATAAAAAGAGTATGAAGTAGAATATTAAGAAAATGATATTTTATTTGGATGTCTGTTAACTAATAATTTTTTTATGAGTCAGCTCAGCAGCTGTATAGCATCCTCCCTCTAACTACGTGTATGTTAATCGGTAGTGTCACAATTTTCTGCTGCTTTTTCATGTGAACAGCAAAGTTTAAATGTCTTAGTTCAGAAATTTTTTCACATTGTTGAAAGATTTCTCAAATGTGACAAGTGTCTCTGTACAGGAGAGGATGTTGAAATTTGCAATTGCACAGAAAGAATCTCTCTTTTTTCTCTCTTTTAATATATATATACAGAAATGATCTATTGTGCAACATTGCTCACCACATTATGAGCAACTTCTCACTTCTTTCTTTGTGAATTTTTTTTGCGGATATGTTAGGAAACTCTGCCGCCAAATTATCCAACTTGGGCTTAAACGGAACAGGTAAAACCTCTGGTTGTCCCAGGCTCTTACAAAGAAATACATTCATATACTCGAACTCAGAATCTGACAACCAAATCCTAAGCCTTTTACCACCAAGCCACACTCATTGAGGCGTGACTTGTGAATGGTGGGGATGTCAGTGTTGAGTCTCATAATAACATTACTTATTGGTCATCACGAACGGAGGCATGGGCCCAACAAATTAGTAAACGATATGTATGATTTGATATTCATTTTTAATTATTTTTTAATATTTTAGCACGTGTGGAAATGAATTATTTGATTGTTACACGAATGACGTGGTATCTTCATTCTCCCATATGAGAGCCAAAAAGAGCAGATAAAGTTGACCAGCTTAGACTTAATCAACCAATTAGGTAAAAGTAAATACGAATATAGTCCCCAAGAGACATGGTTTGGTGGTGTAGGGCTCAGGATCTGACATTCAATCCTGGGTTCAAATACATGGAGTACGTTTCTTGTAAGAGCCTGCGACAATGCGGGGTTTTACCTGATCCGCTTAACTTGGAAGGGGTGGTTTGGCAGAAATGGTTTCCAACGATTTAAAAAAAAAAAAAAAAAAAAAAAACGAATATAACAAGAAAGAATCGTGCTCCCAAGATTATTTCAAAATGAAATGAAACGATAGGGGATGGAAGTTGGTGATCCGATACTAGAGGTACTTCTTCACTTTTTATGCACAACCAGCATTGGAGCTTAGCTTGGCAAGAGATGAGCTCGACTCGAGCACTACTTACAGGGATATGAAAAGCATGCAATTCAACATTTTCGATAGTCTAGAAACTTTCTTTCTTATTTTAATACAGTAAAGACCAGTAGATGCTTCCCTCATCCTTTTAAAAAGAAGCAGGAAGCTTCAAGCATAATTAGGGGTAGAATGCTAAACAACTCTTTCCTTTCATCTCTCTTGCTGTTTTGATTGTGTAATTGACTAGGCAACAATGAACAACCACCACAATTAAAAGAAATTATCAAGTCATAATCAATTCAAGGGCTAACAAGCCAACCCTCACCAACTTATTTCAAATCAGGAATTTTGTTTGTTTCTTCAGAACTAGAGTTGACACTAATTGTACATCTTTCCCCTTCTCCGCATATTAAACAAAAATTATGTATCTTACCTTTACAGATATGCTAACCAGCCAATTTCTTGATATATTACAACCTGTGTATTATTATGTCTCCCTATTCAGAAGACTACAAATTCTTGTTTTTACCAAGCACAACCAAGATCAATTTGAGATTAATCCATGCAAATATATGCTAATGACCCACTTTTCAAGCTACGAAATCATGTAACAAATGGGAAGAACTGAAATTGGGTTGTCGGCTTCCATTATTAATGCATTCATAATCTACTGTGTCAGCTCCTACAGAAGACGCTGCAGCTTGGTATAAATCATCTCCTCTCATGGAAACAAAACTCTGATGGGTTGCACCAGCCATAGGGAGGCTACCACCCTCGCACTGCTGTAAACCCAATGTGAGAGACACCCCACTTCCACTCCCAAACCTCCCCAGCTCTGACATGTGGTGGTAAGCAGCTGCAGCGGCTGCCATAAATCTGCCATTGCCACCATCAGAATGAACCATTGGATCAGGAAAAAGGTTACAGTCATCAACACCAGGCCTTGGCTCCTCCCTTAGCTTCAGTAGCCCATACTCGGTTTCCGCTTCTCCTTGTGTCTCATTCTCAAAACTGGCCCCTGCCATTTCTATATCAGGAATATGATCAGATTTATACTTGGTCAGTTGTCCAGTACTGTATCTCTCAGTAGCAGTTGAACTCCCACTTTGTTGCAAGTCTTCCTCTCTATCCTCAGAAGTTCTCATATCACCTCTAATTGCTTTGGCTGCATTTTCAGATGAAGAATTAGAATCCATCTCTACACCGGCAAACTCTTCTTTGTACATCTCTTCAACCATTGGCTTCCATAGGCGGACTCTTGCATTTATAAACCAATTTGAAACCTGATCAAGGCAGCGCATACGACTAAGTTACGAGGAACACAGACATGGATGCAAATATTTGTGATATAGTCTGATGATATGCATGGCACATTGTGATCAATAATGATAAAAACTCAAGGGGCTTCAGGGAACCATAACAATTTCCAATTCCCTCATTTAAATCCATGAGATGTTTTGCCATAATAGATGGATTTCAATGTAATTCACATCAATAATTAACAACTAAAAACAATTGAATTTCCTTTTTGAATGGCTTGACAATATATGTCCTGCCACCAACTTCTAGACATTCTTTGCAATATTCTCTCAACTACTCATAGTCTCTATTGATACAATTCACTTGCCACACTGTGATTCTGCTGTGATTGCCAACAAACACAACGCTCAAATTAAAACTCTACCAGTTGAAGAAATGCCTAATCAGCCATGCACAAGACACAACCACATATCTGCCTAGTGAATTGATAATACGATAATTAGAGTGTTGTTACCTGACTCCTAGTCAAGCCTGTCTGTCTTGCCAGCAGGATTTTATCAGAATCCTTTGGGTAACTAGCAGGACATAAATATGAGCAATCAGTATAATAGAGGAACATAAATATTTTGCAGGAATAAGCAATCATCAAGGAAAAAAAAGGAAGAATAGTGCAGTTTAAGGCAAGGGAATTACGGATGAAGGAAATGCTCAAATAACCAGGCACGAAGAATTGAAACAGAGCTTTCAGGTAGCCCTCTTTGTGGCCTCCAGGCATGCTGTTGCATCATTCCAAGCTGCTGAAGTGCCCTCTGTCGCCTGAGCTGTTGATCCACATATCTGAGGCGAGTTATTCCTACGCCTTTACTGTTTTCAGAATTATCTTGCTCTCCAAGGCTTTCACGGGTTGCACGAATCTGGCCACAGATAGCATCACGCAAGCACCTGAAGTGGCAGGATATGGTCTGCAGAGCTAATGCAGTGTAAGGTTTAGCTGCCCCACATCCAGCTATCACATCAAATGATGACACCACTATCTGCATCTGATGATAATACTGTTTGTACCTTCTATCAACCTGTGACAACCGGAAAATCATTATAGTTTAGCAATTGCGTTATAATATAACTAGACTATGCAAGCCTTTGTAATGCATAGGTTCATGCAAAATATTTCAGAGTTCACCTCAAATAAAGCACAAAATATAAAATTCTATTAATAATCAGGATAAACTACCAAAGAACCCCCAAAGAAAATTTGTATCTGCCCCAAGCCAGATCATGTCTACCATTCAGCTGCCTTTGAGAACACTACCAGAAAATTTAAAGTAACATTAGTTTGAGAATTTCTCCATTAAGACCCACAATTTTGGAGTCAGATGGAGTAGAAAATTTCATTGTTAAATAGGCATCCCTCCCTAAGCCATGCATGCATTTTTCATTACACATATCTTTCCCTATGTGTAACATCGAAAACTCCCTTTCTTCCCAAATCCCTAAAGAGGCAAGGGAGTGTGTGAGAAATGTTTATTATGCTGGATCCAACCAGCTGCACCTTTTTCGTTACAAGGACCAACAGGAAAATGGTGCATGATTCCGCGAATTACTTCTTTTGAATCAATTTCAATTCATATTTAAGGACCATAGCTAAGGTGTTTTCACATCTTCTTAACCTGAAATGGAATTGTCTAAGGAGAGGA